>JAPSGF010000008.1:6202111-6263302 GCA_035772895.1 Perdix hodgsoniae
CACTCAGATGATATGTTCCTTCAGTGCTCCATTGTGGTGACATTCAGGTGTGTATTGTCATTTACAATACACTCAGGCATTCAGTGGATCATATGATGATGATCTGATTCTCATGACTTATGGTCCTTGTGTCAGATACTCCAGTCAACAGGGATATATATATATATATATATTTTTTTTTTAGCAGAATGTCAGTCAGTGAGGAATGTCAAAATGTTTGAAAGGCTGTGTCACTGTTCTAGCCATATTAAACAGAAATATTCTCAGAGTTGCTGTGGCTTCTCTACTGACATCAGTCACCATCTACCTGTTGAGTGCCTAAGAACTTGAAGAAAGATGAGAACACACAAAAAAATGACATTTCCAAAGGATGTGAGACTATTTAATTGCTCATGGCTGCTAGAAGGGGATGATTTCTATTTTCAAGTCATGTTTTACTACTGCATGTTTTTACTTTCGTACATTATTCCTTTCCTAAGCCAATAGGAGCAAACTAAAAAGGTTAGAATTCCACACTTATCCATTGAAAATTCATTTTTAAAACTATGTGGAATAAGGATGAAGTATGTCTGAGAAGTTTCCCATTACTGCATTTCTAAATACTGAGATATTTGTATTTGTGACTTTCTCACTAGAAATGCCATTATTTTAGTCAGAACTCCTTCCACAGTTCTAAAATGTCACTTGCATCCCCCTTTTTTCAGTGATTGTTTCTTGCTAGCCAGAAAGTTTTCAAGCTGGGTTAAATTGATTTGCAGATGCTACTGATTGCTCTCACTAGCTCCTTACACTACAATTTATATTCAAACTCTTCCTTATGGACAAAGATGAAGCATGCATATAAATAGGAGTATAAAAACATGAATTTATTGTTAGTACAACTGATATTTAACAGTTTCCTGAATCTATTAACAGATTCCTTTTTAATCTAGATCTAATTTTACAAGAAAAAGAAAGAAAAAAAATAGAAATGCAGTCAGAATACTTGCCTTAATATTATTAATAACACAATATTTTTTTTATACACGCTTCTTAATTTCTGTTTGTTTGTTTGTTTGCATTTCTGCATACCCTTGCACTGTTTCTCTGAATCTTAAAATGCTTAAAGTAGCTACTGAAATTATGTCTGGACTTCTAGAAAGGGTAACACCACACATTGTCAGATTATCCTCCTTATTCTGTGAGAAATATGTGCTTGATGTTACTGACTACTTCCTCACTCAAGGATCCTCTTGGGGTCATTTTCCTATGTTTGTTGACATGCTTTTATGCTGTTTCTGTTTCTTCACTGGTCTACAGCTCCATGTTATATCCAAATCTACTGCACTTGGTGCCTTTAGATAGTATTTCTTTGTTTTCTCTTTTACCCCTAAACCCAATTTAGCCCAGCTTCATGCCTTTATTTCTGTTACTGGCCATTGGTGAGTTAGAACCAATGAATTATATAATGGCTTGAGATGGAAGTGACCATTAGATGATGGAAGGATCATCTAATTACAACCCCCCTGCCACGGACAGGATTGCTACTCACTAAATCTGGCACAAGATCAGGTTGTCAGGGCCACATTTAGCCTGACATTGGACACCTCCAAAGACAAGGCATTTAAACTTCACTGGGCAACCTGTTCCAGCACTTCATCATCCTCTTTGTGAAAGACTTCCCACTGATGTTTAATCTAAATATCCTCTTGTGTAGTTTAAAACCATTTCTCTTAACACTATCTAATTGTGTAAAGAGTCCATTTCCCTCCTGTTTATAATCTCATTGACAGCTCCCCACTTTCCTTAGCCTGTCTTCTTAGGAGGAGTATTCCAGCACTCTGACCAATCTTTGTGGCCTTCCTCTGGACCCTCTTCAAAAGCTCCACATCTTTCCTGAACTGGGGGCCCCAGACTTAGATTCAGTACTCCAGATGAGGCCTTATGAGGGCAGAGTAGAAAGGGACAATCCCCTCACTCTTTCTGCTGGCCACCCCTTTTCTGATGCAGCCCAAGATAATGTTGGCCTTCCAGGTTACAAGTGGACACTGCCAGCTCATGTTAAGTTGTTTGTAGCTGTAGGATTTCCAGTGCTGTGAGATGTTAATAGCAGTGGATTTTCTAGTGTTCATCATTACTGCACACATTTACTTCTCTGCGATGCCTCTCTGATAGCCTGTTAGTAGCAGTGATCATAACATATTGCAGTGCAACATGGAAGAAATAAGCTAAAGGAAATCAGGAATTGTTTCAGGCAGACTGAAACATGGATGTGCAGTAGTATGAGTCAGGGTTAATTTTCATCTGTTTCAGCTTCCACATTGCTGAGGAGATGGATAGCAAATTTGCAACAGATTTTGGTTTGTGTAAGGAACAAAATCCCAAGTACACGCCTTTTACAATTTAAAATGTGTTTCAAATCTTCTTACTAGACTGTGTAATGAAATCTTTTCTGAAACAAACTACGAAGTATTGATTTAAATGGTTCTAAAGTTTTTTTGTTTCTGTGCTGAATGAAAAGCACTGCTTCAAAGTCTGGTATATTGTACCAGGAGTATGATCTGACTGAAGAACACTTGATCTGGTCATTCTATACACCATTATTTCAGAGAAATAGGGACCATCTGCTGGTATTTCCATATGGAGGTTCTGCTTTTTTTTTCGGAACAAAATCAAAAGACTTATTTTTGCATTAATTATTAGAATGAAGTGGGGCCTTTGTTCTTTGTCATTCTCTTTCTCTTTGTTCTTTATTCCTGAATGTGGAAACTGATGTAATAAATAATAAAATAATCTGTAGATTGGAAGATGGCCCTATGCATCCATCATTCCTAATGAAATATTTGTAGTATTGCTTATTTCTGCTTAAAGTGCAAATTCATCCTGATCCCTGATATGATTCTAAACAGCATAAAAATGTCCATCCTAAACAGGAAGGCTTTTACAGATAGACTTCGTTTCTCTTCTTTAGGCTCTATCAGTTCATAGAATCATAGAATCATAGAATCAGAAGGTTGGAAACGACCTATAAGATCATCTAGTCCAACCATCTTCAGATTACCACTATTACAACCACAAGCCTCTGAACCATATCTCATAGCTCCTCATCCAGACACCTCTTGAACACTGCCAGGGACAGTGACTCCACCACCTCCCTGGGCAGCCATTCCAGTGCCTGACCACTCTCTGAGAGAAAAAGTTCTTCCTTAAGTCTAACCTAAACCTCCTCTGGTACAACTTGCTGCCATTTTCCCAGATCCTGTTTGTTGCCTGGGAGAAGAGGCCAAACCCCTCTTCACCACAACCTCCCTTCAGGAAGTTGTACAGTGCGATGAGGTCTCCCCCGAGCCTCCTCTTCTCCAGACTAAACACTCCCAGCTCCCTCAGCCACTCCTCACTTGGTCTTGTGCTCCAGGCCCCTCACCAGTTTCGTTGCCCTTCTCTGGACACACTCCAGTTATGACTGAGTTTCCTGAGTAAGGATGTAAACATATGACTTGAACAAATTTATTGCACTAAAAATGTACTAATCCTTACTTATACATCCTCTTCATCTCTGAATAAACTTGTTACTTACTGAGGTGGCGTGCACTGAGATTACCTGTATCCTGACAATAAACAAAACCTACTATATAACATTTAAATGTTTTTACCACAGCCTCATTCTGTATACTGTTTTCTTCTCGCCAGTTAAAATTGCAAAATGATATGGAACAGCAAGAAGAATAACATTCCAAAGCTTAGCAGAGATGAATCAGCCAAATCTGAGGCTGAAATGACAAGCACATCACTCACTGACATAAACCACTTGCCAGGCCTCTCTATATGCAAGTCATTCACTGAGATATCAAAATGTGGAAAATATAATACTCCTATCAACATTTCTTGTTGAATTAATGCCCAGGTGAGTTATTCTGAAATGCTGTAGTTGTATCTTAGCAAAAACAAGAAGCAGTAAAGCATCATACTTATTAGGACCCAATTTACCACAGCAGCAGTCAAGTGCTTCAGTCTCTCCCAGTGGCAATGGGGAGGGAGGGCTGGGAATAAGGAAACTTAGATTAAATTCATAGTGCAGTGCACATTTAGAATTCAATATTGACAGCTCTAATTACACCACACCTTTCCATCACAAGTTCATTAACTAAGAGGAAAGCGCTAGAAACAGTAGTATCAACTTCTCGTGGAAATAAATAAATAATTGCAGAGCCAGGCACTCCAGAGCTTCTGACCTTTTGCCTTCCTTTCTGACAAAACCTCACATACTATTCACTGCTTTTTTATTTATTTTTCGAATTGGAAAGAAAGGAAAAGCTTGATGGATATTAATCCTTCATTCAAAATACAACCTTGAAGTGTTACAGATTGTAGATTATGAAGCACATTTAGAGTAATTGCCTTTCTTCAACTTTTTAGAAAATAGAAACCTTTCTGAATATGATCCTACCCTTTAGGCTTCCTTTGAAACAAAAGAAGAGAAACACCTTGTGGAGGAAAATATTTTAGAATTAACTCAACTGTTTCAAGGAAGAAATTAGTTCCTTCCATGGGCAAAAGAGAGAATTTAGATGACTAAATGCTGGATGAGATGAACCCTGCACTTTCTGAAGATATCACTGTGAACATAAGGAGTTCAATACTCAGCACAAGATCAAAGGAAGACCAACCTGTATGTCATTATTTATACTCACAGACTCTGTGTAATTGTGTGTATCAGCCATGGTCTAAATAGAATATGGCTAATCAACGAATTTGAAAAGACATTTTCAAATAGCTAATATAGCTATTATTAACTAGTATAGCTAATAGTACAGTATAACTTATCAGTATATCCCAAGTTAAGTAAAAGAGACAACCAATGCAGCCCAACTACAATTCACAAGTACTAAAAATGAGAGATGAGACTTTCTTATATAAGGCTATAATTCCCTCGTATCATAAATTTTAGGTAAGACCAGATTTTGCATTATACCACCAAACAAACTTTCTAGTTGTAGTCATCAGCAGCGAACAACAGCATGCATACCATGATCCTAAAAATCTTGATGACTGTCAGGAATGTGTTTTGTCTTTCATGTCATTTTCACCACTGCCAAAACACACAATCCACTCCCTGACAATGCTCACATCCACTGTTTGGTCTCCATAAATGTTCAGCAAGCATCCACAAATGTCAATGGGTGCAATTTTTTTCCAGATAGGAATTCAATGACACATCTTTGCTTTTCCACATCAGATGTCATTTTTTCATACTCCCCTCTGCTGCCATCTTTTGCACAGGAAAAAAAATGTAATGGAATATTGGTAGGAAGGTTCATCCTCTACTACTGTACTACCAACATCCATCTATGTAATAAAATAGGAGGCATTACTTTTGGAGCAGCCTTCATACTTTGGTGATGTTTGTGTGTGTAATTCACATGAGCACGAAGGTCCCAGCCAGTCTGCATGTAATAACTTACCTGTAATAAGGAAGAATGTCAGGAAATTGAAGTAAAGAATGACTCACACATCCTTCTCACAGTCATGTGAGACCATTGGTGGAGATCCCAAATAAAGCTGATGCACATACAGTTTAAGACAAATTAGAACAGGGTAACCACATGAAGTAAAGAATTCCTTATTTGATTTTACCATGTATACCAAAATTTCATTCATACAATATTGGTATATTCTAAAACTGCCATGAGTAAACTCTCCAGTCCTTCAAATTTTAAATAATCTAACCATTATGATAATGGTATGGTATAAACTCCTTAACTGTGTTCATGAAATTATGGTATATATTCACTGATCATTCTAGTGAATGTTCTAAGGTGGAAGGGGCTCGAAAGGATCTTCAAGTCCAACATCCACACAGGACTACCCAAATCATACCACATTTCTGAGTGTTGTCCAAACACTTCTTGAACTCCTTCAGGTTTGGGGCTTTGACTGCCCTGGAGAGCCTGTTCCAGTTCTCAGCCATCCCTAGGATGAAGATTCTTTTCCCTATTCCCAAACTGACTGAGATCAGTGACTGCCCCTCCACTCTCTTCATGAGGAGCTGTAGGCTGCCTTGAGTCCTCCCCTTAGTCTCCTCTTCGCTGAGCTGAACAAATCAAGGGGCCTAAGAAACTCCTCATAAATTTTGCTCTCTAGGTCCTTCACCATCTTCATAGTTGTTTTTTGGATTCTCTCTAATGTTCTTCTTATACTGTGGTGCCCAATCCTGTGCCCAGTTCTCTAGGCGAGGTTGCACAATGCAGAGCAGAGAGAGGCAATCCCTATGCTCACTTACTTACAGCTCTGGGTCTGATGTACCCCAGGGCATGGATGGCCTTTTTGGCTGCCAGGGCACACTGATGACTCACATTCAACTTGCTGTCAGCCATAACTCACAGATCATTTTCCAAGCTGCTATTCTCCAGTATCTTGTCTCCCCAGGCTTGCCCCATTCCAGCTGCAGAATCTGGCATTTGCTCTTGTTAAACAATGTGGTTGGTGATTGCCTAAGCCTTTAATTTGTCAAGATATCTCTGCAAGGCCTCTCTGCCCTCAAGGGAGTCAACAGCTCCTCTCAAGAATCACTTGCTTCTATAGTACATGAGTCGATTTGAAAGATCTGTTTAGTAACACTCATAAAATGAATAATATTTTAAAAGAAGAAATATGAATCAATCCTCATTGAGATGCAAATCAGTATTTTACCTACTGATAAGACATGAAAGGTATATGACATTTTTCTCTTTAAGCAAATGAAAAACTGTAGAACTTTGCCAGCTAGAACTTTCTACCTTCAAAAACATTCAGGAGTTTGTTAAATCTTAAGAAAAAAATAATCCTTCCATAGTCATTATGAATATTTTTATTATGTATATGATTCAGCTGCTCACAGCTAGTTGCAGGATTCAGTTGTTGCCATGCAGACTACTGTAAAGACTACTACAGTTTTTGTGGTATCTCCTACTGACAATTTCTTTTTGTCCTCAATCCAGACATTATTTATTACAAAGTACTTTTTTTCTCAATAGGTGCATTAATGTTTTGACATGCCAGAAATTCTTCTGTTAAGAGAGTCTGATTCTTAGGATGCTATTTTTTTTATTAAAAAGATTGAGCATCACTCTTCTAGAAGAGTTCCACATTTTGTTTATCTGTCAGTCTTGCTCTTATCTATCAGTCACAAAATACTTGACAAGGATATTTCAAACAGTTTCATCATTATTTTTCAAGTTAGGCCATCTAGAGTTACATTTCTGACTTCAGGAAGGGGGAGACAGACTAGAATAATATGAATCCAATGCTGAATATGAAACCAGTGATGAATATCTAGGCAATAAGTTCTGAAATGTTGTAGTCATTAGAAAATGCTGGGGAAACACTAGACTCTTTCAAGGAACAGGCAATTGCCAGGATTATGTCTTCAGTCGTCTTTGTAAATATGTGTATGATTAGGTTATACTATTTCTAGACATGAAACAAAACAAACAAACAAACAAAAAAAACCCATCATTTACTTAAGTAGTATCATGTAATCATTGAACTACAGAATGTTTTGAGATGAAAAGGACTTTAAAGACCATCTAGTTTCAACCCTCCTGTCACGGGCAGGAATGTCTTGCACAAGACCATGTTGTCCAAAGCCCCCATCCAACCTGGCCTTCAGAGATAAGGCATGCAAAACTTCTCTGAGCAACCTCATCCATTGTATCACCACCCTCATAGTAAATAATTTCTTCCTAATGTTCAATCTAAATCTAGTCACTTATAATTTGAAACTGTTACCCTTTTCCTATCACTACACTTCCTGATAGAGTCCCTATCTTTCTTGTAGGCCCCTTTTAAGTATTTGAAGGCTTCCATAAAGTCTCCCTGAAGCCTTTTCTTCTCCATGATAAACAGCAACTGTCTCAGCATGTCTTCACTAGAGAGGTGCTCCAGCCCTCTGAGCATCCTTATGGTTCTCCTTTGGACTCACTGCAACAAGTCTAAATCCTTATGTCAGGGGCCCCAAAGATAAACAGAATATTCTTGTGTGTTTCTGTGTGTGTTGAGGGGGAGGGGAGTCTCAGGTAGCACTGCAGCTCCAGTTGGTGTTTCTCATATAAAAACAGTAGACCTCATTTTCTTTTTCAAAGTGAGTAAGTACAGCAGGCCTCAAAAGCCATTTGATTTCTCCAGCTCAAATCTCATAATGAAAATCCCAAAATGTTATTTATACAGCCTATTCAGGGTTACACAGAATGTGAGAAATTGCTAGTTCTGATTTAATTGAACATGTTGGTTGTACCATTTTCAGCTCACACTTCTCACAAAGTATGTAGTATTATTATACTATAATCAGATTTTCTTTTAAGGAAGCATTGATCGAAATGACTGCTTTTGAATGAAGCCTTTTTTCTTTGTGGTGTCCATTTTCTAGAATAGAAAATTCAGATTCAAAAAGAGAAGGACATAGTGTGGTTTTAAAGAATATTTATTATTATTATTATTATTTATATATAATTTAATTTTTAAAATGGCTAGCTGAAGTGTGGACAAGTTCTTGATTCAAAACTACAGCAGCTCTGCATTTATTCCCAGGTTAGATTTTTCAGTAAATCTTCACATGATTCCTGTATGCTTTTATAATTACATCATAGTGCCTCTAAGAGCCATGTCCTTTTTTTAAATATGCAAAATTTATCAGTGATTAGTAAACATCTGTTACCAGGTCTGTTGTTGAATATTGTCTCTTCATTGAGCTAGAAGGATTGCATTAAATCTGCTCCAATAACTTAAAAGATTAAAGGTATGAGAACTTTATTTTTAGCTTTTTTGTTTAGAGCTTCTTTTATCGTGTTATACAATTGTTCCTCAGCAGATCAAATCTTCAAATGTTTAAAATGATATATTATTATGTTGACAAATGCAAGCTGGTGATTTCTCTAGTCTTTCAGTAACAGCGAAGTGATATTTTTACTCCCTGTACAAAAAATTAGTTGAAGTGAGAAAGTAAAGGAATGCTATTGATCCTGCATTAGCAGTATCTGATGAAGTGTGTTTTCAATATCAGAGGATATCCCTACCATCAGAACAGAGATACAGAAATTGTAAACATGTATGAGAAGTGAGTGTTGGTGCTAAATACACAGACATGTCTGTAAAACACATTTCCATAAGCTTTTCATGAAGGAGCCAAACCACAAGAAGAATGCAAGATTAGAAAAATCAACTTATTTTAGTTTCTCTAGTGATGCAGCCACCAGTAAATCAACAAGATCAACACAGTGACTGAAATAGGCTCATTGTTGTTTAACAGTAAAGCTAGTCCCCAGAATTACTGCATTTCAAGTTTTGAAGCAAACTATATGTTGATAAACACTAAGATCATTAGAGTCTTTGTAACATAACAGAGGCTGCATCTGTATCTGGTTTCATTTTACTCCAGAGAGAACCTTGTGTCCCAATTTGGTTAAGAATTAAAAGTCTTACATTTTTTTTAAGCATTTTGTTGAACTTGAGGTATTAATTCAAAATTAAAATTCCCATCTGCCATGCATTTTCCCCTGAAGGCCTGAAGTCCATAGCAGAATTGTAAGCAGATGATCCTTAAGATCTCTTCCAACTCAAATAATGTAATAATTCTATGATTCTGTGGCCACAGAATGTCCTACTGGTGGATTCCCTGTTTACAAAGCAGGCCCATGCAAATTTGATCTCTACACAGAAGCCAATATTATTCTGTCTGGAAACAGGTGATTTCTCCTGAAAATTCCAATACAAAATTGGTATTTTGAGCTCCATTTCCATTATCTAATAAACACGCAAACTTTGTTTTTGAATTTCAGTCTTTCAAATAGTGTGAGTTTACTTCCTTTACCATTGCATATATAATTATTTTACACTTCAAGGTTGTGTTTGTGTGTTCATGAAGTCACAAATATAACTCAGTTACCTATACCTACCTTGTCCATTTTAAAGTCAAATTACTCTCACTGACCGCAATTGCACCTTTTGTTTTCTTTAAGTCTAAACACATAAAATTATGTTTATTTCAATGGAATATAATTTTATCACCGATCTTTTAAATCCCATGCGAAGTAGAAATGTCTTTTTTTTTCCCAAATGTAAAAATGATGAACACTTGACTTCCTCTGTAATGTCTTCATAATGCATTCTAGGGAGCTAATATGATCATTGTGTTGAGAGGTGTTGACTGAATCACGTCTAAACATTTTGCTGGATACAGACCTTTAGAGTTCTTCTTTCTAAGGAAACTAACTGACTCATTCACAACTGAAGATTTAGAAGATAAAACCAATTGTAGAGGAAAGATGAGCAAGGATTCTAGATAAAAAAAGGGAGACAGTACTTGTCAGTGAAATTTTAGCTTTGAAGATTTCTGATACTTGATGCTATCATTTATGCACCATTTTGTATCTAACTACCTTAGGATGTAAAGTGTGTATGTTTAAGCTACGTTTCTCTCTATCTACCCTTTTTGGAGTACCTAAACATCTAGATTTCTGGAGTATCTCCATGCTTTGCATTAAAAACAGTTGGCATACATCAAGGTATGTGTTAGTTAAGTAAAAACTCACAAAGCATGTGATCTAAGTAAAACACAAAGAGCTAATTTAGCACTTAGAAAACCCCAACAAAACTTCTGTTGCAGTTACTAGGTAATTATTTAAATAAAATTATAAGTTTTTCATAAAAAAAGATTGGGAGAAATTTAATTTTAAGTCTTTGTAGTGCATAGGTACATATTTCATAGGTAAAATATTCAATTCTTCTGGATTTCAGTTTTGAGTTCATTTACCTAAGTCAGTTAAGTGGATGTACTGAAAGAGGAAAGGAAATACTATCTGGCTTGTCTTTCAGGAGAAAACTGTGTCCTCTCTACCTGATTTAATTATGGGTTTTGTACCTGAAAAGACTGAGCAGTCCAGACTCAAGAAACCATCATCTACAAAAGGCCAGAAATTAAGTCCTACCTGGACCTTGTCTGTTGCAGATTATCCAACTTTTTTGTCTACCAGTTTTACCTATTCAGCAGAATCAGTTTATACAAATCATCTTCAGATTCCAACTTTGGTACTCTACTGTGTATTTCTACTGTTGTAACAGAGCTATCAAATTTAATTATGCTATATACAATTTCAAGAATTTATTTCTGTTCTAGTATAATTGCTTTAAGTGTTTTTCAAACAAAATAAGAATTTACTTATGTTTGTGCATACTCACAGCAAATGGACACTAACAAAAATTCTGTGGCCTATTTTGAATGTAAAAATGAACCAACCTTGTATTATTCAATTGCAGTCACAATTGGACATTTCTTGGTCAGGATCATGTGTCTATAAATTATTTTTTCATTTTATAAACCCCATCTTAATATATCAGTTATAGTTCTCATTATTCAATTTTAATTCTTTCTAGCTTAGAAACAGTTTTAGATATTTAATTTATCTTTACTAAAATTTCAGATTTACCAATCTATGAATTAAAATAAGAATATTACCTTTACATGTGAGTATAACCATATATATACCACATGAACATATGCTTGTGCAAACACAGGCATATCTGATTCTACTTCAGCCTGATTTGATTTCTCCATCATTCCGATAATGTTATAACCTTCTCTTATTAGTACATCATGAACCTTTTGCCCCTATTATGTGTGCTTTTCTTGAGGTCATGGCAGGTCACACACTTCCCTGGAAATTTGTGATTATGAAAGCATCTGCCATTTAACAGAGATATGTTGTAACAGTGGAACTATCATAACCCATTGAGAAAGGTCACCAACACTGTGATTTCTCTTGTGTCAAGATCAAAGCCTCTGAGTACTCTATTAGCAGTCACCTGGCCTGGCTTTCGTGGTGCCTGGCAGAGCACCTAACCGAAATAATTAACTACAGTGTTAGACTCCTCTTATGTGCTATTATTATGTGCTTTTAGCATTCAGATTGAGAAGTACAAATGTTTTTTCTTTCTTTTTTTCTTTTTTTTTTCCAGTTGGCATTTATCTATAAAGCCAGTGTGTCTGAAATAAGCAACGTAAGATTATTCAGCTTCCCATTAAAGATCATTTGTGACCAATTACATAAAAACAAAAACAAAAACCAAATTATTGTAAATTTTAACTGGTATTCATCATAAGATAGGTTGCATATGTTAATGCCATTTTACCTTCTGTCTTCAGTTAAAGGAATGGTTTTATATAGTTAATTGAGTTATTTTTCTATAGCATTACCAGGTGCAAATGAAGATAAAGGTAGTTAATTAGGTATAAGTTTATTTTCATCAAGCCTTAAGCATCAGTAAAATGAGTTTTTCATTTTTTTCCTTCTTTTAGTAGTCACAGATTTCAAGTGGCATTCTTTCTGAGCTTTATCCCACCAAAAAGGGTTTTAGCATGAATTCTGA
Organism: Perdix hodgsoniae; assembly: GCA_035772895.1. Classification (NCBI taxonomy): domain Eukaryota; kingdom Metazoa; phylum Chordata; class Aves; order Galliformes; family Phasianidae; genus Perdix; species Perdix hodgsoniae. The sequence goes on from JAPSGF010000008.1 coordinate 6,214,490, forward strand.
GCAAAAGCTGTGGTGTTAATAGAAAATAGCCCTCTGAAAAATGCTGTAAAGTTTGAAAGTAAGTTCTTTATGAATTTCATAAAATCCCTCTGGATTGGTCAGAATTTGGATGAGAAAGCTAGAAGAAAAAAGATATTAAATTGACTAGTACATTTTATGCACAAGTAATTGTTTATTGGTTGTTTTTATGGAACAGTAAAAGCATTTTAGTAGAGGTAAACTTTTTAATCAGATCTAAATATATTTTTCCATGAATTTTTTATTCTCTAATGAGTTGAAGACACTTTTCCAAATAGTTTTAAAGCTGTTCTTTCTATCTTTTCTGTATTTCAATAGAATTACATTCTCCCTATTAAAGTTTATCATATTTACATACTGGAAGTTTTGTTATTCCTTACTTGGCAGTTATATTCTTCTTCACAGGAGGAAATTTTTAACGCTATTTATCAGCAGCACTAGTGCACTGGTGTTGAATAGCTGCCATAGCCTACACCGGAGGCATTTGCATTTTAAACCTGAGTAAAATGAACAAGATAATGAATATAGTCTCTTTAATTTGTCCATGTCTGTATTTTTGTGTGGTTAGTGAAAACTGATGAAAGGTTCTTTAAGTTTAGGTTTTTATTTGTTTGTTTGCTCGCTTGCTTGCTTGCTTTCTAACAGGAGAACATTTGAAAACTAAAGAAAGACAAAGGTGTGGGATGCTATGGAAAGTGAAGGAAGGGAGTCTGGAACTGGTGTTTAGATAGAACACTGATGTGTGGTCCACTGATGCTAAAGAGACTGACCAGATTAGGTCCTCGTCTTTCTCATCTGAAAACTAAGGCTGTTTCTGGCTTTTTTACTCACACAGAAGTTTGTGTTTCTTGTAGATATGCTAATAGCACAAAAAAAGTGGTAAGTGCACATCATTCAAGATGTCTAAAAAGAACAACTTTGAGAGCTAAGGTAATAAATATGTCAGTCACTGAAAATGGGTCAGGCTTACATTTTGCTGTTCTTCCATTCTGCCTATTCAGCTTTGAGTTCAACATCACTATGAAAAATATGTTGTGTATGAGTTAGAAATATGAACATACACTTCACAGTAAAGCCTAGACACTTTATCTGGTTATTTCTATAATGGGAAGACTTTGGCATTCAATCTGTAGTCTTTAGCAGTATAAAACTGTTTTATGGCTGTATGACCCAGTTTGTGTGATTTCACTGTACTCTTTTCTACAGAAGCATTCAGAAACTGTGACTTCAACCTAAGGAAATCACAACTTTTAGGGTGTTTTTTTTTTTTTTTTTTTTTTTTTAATGATTAGAATTGGTAATTCAGGTCTTTAAACTCTCCCTCAATTGTGATGGATGCAAATTTGCTTAATGAGAAATGAAAATTTAGCATCTGCTCTAATCACTGGATTCCAGGAGCTGAGGTTATAGGGAAAAAAAGAAAAGGCAACAACAAAAAAAGTAAACAAACTGTTTCCTAAACAACAGGTGAAAAAAAAGAAAAGGAAAGTTAAAAACGTATCATAGGATACTCCTATTGCTCTGAATGCCACTAATGGGATTGAATTTCATATTTTTACTGTTGCTGCTTTGCAGCACCCCTCACCCCTCAAAACTCGACATTATAAAATTTGACATTATAAAACCCACCTCACAGCTATAAGGAAAGGTAAGAAGTATCCTTGGTCCTTATTTTCATACACCAGAAGTGTAGAATGGAAGAGAAATCCAGTTTCTAACAAAAGATCAGCTTGATGGCTTGTATTATTTTAAGATTTCTTCATGTATAAATATTAATGCATTATTGAAACATGGAATATTAACATAAAATTAATCATTTTTCCATGCAGTAAAAGAAGAACTGTAAAACCTTTAGAATAAGAATGGAGAACAAGACAAGTCTGAATCTTTTTTCCTTTGTGAGAAAACACTAGACTAGCCTTTTTTTACAGAAAATATTTGTGAAGATCACTCAAATTTTCAGAATATTTAAAATAAGAAATGTTTCACTTTGTCATTCTGAACAAGTAAATCAATAGTCATTTTTCATGTTAAAATAACTTATTTCTTCGAAGTTACATCTACACAGCAGAAGTTAAGAGCACATACTTGTTCCCCAGTCTATCTGCCTGTGTTGAACATGTCCTGAACCCACAACAGAATGGAACATGCATATGAATCATCCTTTGTGTTATGGTTTGAGCATAGAGAAACAGTATGCACAAGGATTAGGCTGGAACAGTGGTGCACAGTGGCCATGTCTATATTTCCGATTAAAATGAGTTTAGAAACCACACCATGTGGCTGAGCATTGTTTGCTATCCATGCTACTTAGATCTACCCCCAGTGTTAACAGAAGTGTCTTGGAGAGACATTCAAAATGGAGCAATTTGACAATTCAGCACAGTGGATGAGTAATGATCAATTGATTAGGTGCACCCCCTGGCCTGTTTTTATTTAACAGTGCAAATATACCTCTCTGCCTATTCTGGATGGTCAGTGAGCCTGAGATAGTCCACAGCAGGCATTAGCAAATATAGCCAAAACTAAAGATATGACTATATAGAAGAAGGGATAGCTGCCTGGTTCAAAGCTCTGAGTGTGAACAACAGAAATTTAATTGGTTTGGACCTCAGCATGTGCTGATAACAGGCTGCTTCTTATATTATGTATTGCATTCACATCTGAAAGTCCTGGCTTAGTCAGCCTGAACAAGGAGTCACCAGCCTGCGTTTGTGAACGCTGTGTGTAGGGGCAGGGTAATAGTTATGTGAGGAGAAAAGGATATGTGAGATGAGAACTTGGACTCTTAAGATATTCTTATTATCACTTGTCTTCGGGCAGGGTTTGGACCTGAGCTGTAAAGAAACTGAAATCATAGTCTCAAGAAATCAGACTGAAGCCAAACCACCTCGGCATCTGTTTAAAATATGTTTAAGTTTCCATAGCTCCACAAGATGTAATTAAAAATTTTCTCCTTCTGCAAGTAGCTACATGGCTTGTTGAATTCATTTTTGAATACTTTCAATGAGCCTGAATATTGAATTTACAAGCCTGATCTATCAAATCTTTCTGCCTGACCTGGTTCAATGTAATTGTGGGTACGAGAAGCGGATGTTTTTGGAAACTGCTGCTTCACTGCTCTTGCAGGCAGATTCATATCAGAAGTTTTCCAATGTGTCTCATGAAACTGCTCTGAAAATTAAGATGGTATGGGAAGAACTCTTGCAAAGGGAGTCAAGGCAGCCATTCCTGGGCAAGTGATGAAGTTCAACGTAAAAATGCTCTGTTCAGTGCCCCTTCACCCTGAGAAGAATGAGAACTTACTGTGAATTTCGGGAAGATCTACTTGAATATATGTGTTAAATTATTCTCAAAATTACACACATTCATTAGATAACACTGGAGGCCTATTATCTCTCATATTCCTAGAACTGATCTGACCATAGGTCAGTCAGACCTAAAATCTGTTCCTATAAATCAAACTTATCTCAATATAATTTAATCAATGAAATGACTATTTGCTGTACGATGCCAATGCACATTTTTCTCCCCAGTAAAGATAGCTGGTAGAATTTATTCATTTTGTGACTGGAGATCACGAGCGTTTTCCTTTTTGATCTATTCAATTTTATTTTGAGCAACAAAGCAGCTCTAGGAAATCAAACTCAGCATAAATGAACATAACTAATTTTATGAGAGACTTGAAGGAATTACATTGCATATAGTCAACGTGTATGTATCAACTCTAATTTTCTATGTTTCTGTGTAGAACATTTATGGGCTTAAATTAAGTCATTATTTCTTGTAATAAACTATTTTGAAATTACAAATGAATGAAAGTCTGGATTTTAGAGCATAGGCTATAAAATTGCAATAACTTTCTTGGATGTCACTCCTAGAAATTTAGCAGTCAGTGGGATTTTTTCAGGCTAGAATATCAGTTATCTCCTTGAGTCATGGTAGAAGTGGGTTCTTACAGTCATTCAGTGAATAGCTCAGGATTCTCTAATGCAGCTGATGCTATCTCTGTGCTTGCTACCTGAAAAACAAGGATTATATGTTTGTAAGCAGTTGGAATATAGAAAGACACAGAAATGTCTTGCACATCAGTGTCATAACAGCAGAGTTGTTCTTTTTTTTTTGTCTTACATGACAATTCTGAAAGCCAATATACTATTTTTAACTGCCTACAAAGATTACCATAGAATATTGGAATATGTTTTGCTGAGTTTTAAAATTGTTTTATCTGAAAGACAAATATAATCGCCTTTGTAACTTAAAGTCGTGGATGATATCATTAGGCCCAATAACATCTGTGATTTCTTCAGGGAGAGTTTAATCAGTTTGCTGTGACATGGTACCAGGAACTCAATTGTGATTGATCACTACTGCTCAAGAACTGGCCAGAAGGGAGTATGAACAAATCATTCCAACAGTACCTCAGAGCTGCAGAACCTCAGAAAACAAGAGGCCTCTTGAAGTTGGCAGAAATATTAGCAGGCTAAAGGAATGGAAGGGTTTCCAGTGAGTCTGTAAATACTGCCTTTGGCATGGCCAGAGGAACTTCTGTTATCCCATTACTCAGTGCAGTCATTCTCAAAATTGAATGAGGGGTGAAATAGATCAGTTTCTGAGGCTGTCTTACTCTTACTTGCAAAGTATCAGGAAATTTTCAAGAAATTTTAAAAATATATTTTTGTATGAAAAACAGTTCTTCAGTGGTTCTGCCGATCCCTTCCCTTCCCTTCCCTTCCCTTCCCTTCCCTTCCCTTCCCTTCCCTTCCCTTCCCTTCCCTTCCCTTCCCCTTTTTTTTCTCCTCTAATTTCTTTTCCACATTTGTTTTTTTTTTCTTCATCATCTTATATAACCAAAGAGTTACTAACAAAGTACACACCAATATGGAATTTCATCAGTGATACCTATATTAACTCAGTATCTTACGGCTAATCTAGAGAAAACCCTTAATAAATATTCCAAGGTATCAAGTCAAGAGATCATCAAAATTCTATACAATTATTTTAATGCCTATCTTCCTTAATACTGGCTATACAATGGCTCCCACTTCCAGTCACTAGGCCTTCTTATACTCTTGTCTTTTCCATCATGCAGAAGCCTTTACAATAAGAAATCTTTTTTTGTGTGTGAGAGCAACTGATCATTACCAATAAGGAAGCTGAAAGGTTTCATTTTGGCTTACTAGCACATACATACTATTATCTGTGCTCTCATACCTTAACCAGTACTAGTGTTTTAAAATGGTTTGCTGCAGGCTTCTTCTTTTGAGATTATCCAAAATTATTATACTGCAGGATATCCTAATATAGAGAGAGTCACAACCTCATAATTTGCTCCAGGTCTCTCAGAACCTTCTATGTTCCATTCAGTTGTAAGCACGTACTATGATCAAATCAGCATTTTACTGAGAATGATAAAATCTACCTTTTGTTTGTTCTCTCTCTCTCTCTCTCTCTCCTTTTCTTTTTTTTTTTTTTTTTTTTTTTTTAATTTTGGGTAATTTGAATTCTAATATCTAATTGAAAACATGTTTTCTTGCTCCTAATATATTTTTTTTCTAAATCCTATTTATTGCTCTTTCTTCCCTTCTTCCTCTTCCTGCTTTTTTTTTCTCTTTAAAAAAATAAAAAAATATATATTAAAAAATTGGACAGTATGCCTGCATACAATATTATTGTCATAGTTTTTTATTGTTTAGCATTTTTCTTCTACCATTCAGTGTTTCTTTGCTTATGCATCCAAGATTCACAGCTGCTTATCCAGATGTCATATTAAGATAGGAATTTATCACCATGAGCTATTTAATTTTCCCAATTACCCCTCTCCCAAGTCATTTATTTCCAAAATATTGCATGTTCTGTGTATTCTTTGAAAGAGTAAAATTGAAAGATAAGAACAAAGTGTGCAAAATGGTCACTGAAAAGAATACTTTTAGATTTTCAGGACAGAATACAATTTAGACAGTTTTTATGTGTTTAAACTAGGTAATGTTATACATATTATAAAATCTTAGATCTTTCTGAAACTTTGTGACTGGTTTGTGAAACGATCTCTATATATTACAGTGAGGTCTAACAGGAAAAGGACATCTTTCTTACTCCCCACTGAAAAAACTTATAGAAGTAGATAACAACGAACATGGGGAAGTTATAAGTTAGGAGAACTGCTGGCAGCAAATCAAGAATTGAGAGCGGGATCAAAATGAAAGAAGATTCTGGTAACTCTTCAGCACTTGTTTTAATGCGTATTTAGCTTTGAGGTGACTACTCATAATCATATAATCAAAAAGTGCCAATGAGAGCATGCCAGGGACATGCAGAAAAAGTTGTTAATAGAGGAAAAAATATAGCACATTGATCTCTGAAGCTATGGTAACAAATACTCCAGACAGCCCTGTGAGAAAGGCAGAGATAAATAGGATGAATCAGGAAGGGGAAATATATTAACCAAACTTTTCAAAACAGTTAATTTGAAATGAGGGGAAAAATACAGGGGAAAAAAAAATGGTTAGGCTAAAAAATATCTATTTTGCAGATATCTGTATTTCATTCAATTAATATGATTATTTTATTTCTCCTCTTCAGATTGGATGCTACCATATTCACAGATTACCTCAGCAGATTTATGCCCACTTATTTCCACGATACTCAAAATTATGTTTCCTGGAAACTACTGATTAGATGACTATTTATGTTATCTGACTGAATGAAATAATACTTTTGGTGTGGGTTTGCTTAATGAAGATACATATGATTTTTCATTTTCTACTTTGACAGCAAAATATTTTTTTTAGAAAAAAAGCTTACTTGTAATCAAATTGTTTTTAAAAAGTAAATACAATATTTTCTACAGCCTTTTTTAGAAGTTCAGAAATGATGATCCTGAATGCAGATTGAAAAAAGAAAAGAAAGATATTTGAGCATGTAGGTAAGTCTATAAGAGAATGCGTGTGTTTGGCAGCTAACAAAAATACTGGCAACAAGAGTCTGCATCACAGTCTAGGTCAGAATTCAAATGAGTATTTAGGAAAATGTTTTCTATTATGGACTAAATCCAAAGCTCCCTAAAAGTGATTTAGCGGTTTTCTTGTGACTTCACATTGCTAAGGAAGCACTTTATATGCTTAGTTTATCAAAAATAAAGATCATCAATTTCCTGTGAAGCTAGACATGGTATCTGACACGTCATTTCAACACACTTTGGATCTTTTTCAGATAAAAAGGAGGTAAGTAAAAGTAAACTGTACTTGTTGTCAAGACTATTAAATTACTTGAAAATAGATTGGCAGCTTTTCAATAATATGATTCTTAAAATATGCATTTCCTGTAGAACACACTATAAATGAACGAATCACTGACATGGAATATACATATGGTAGAGTGTCTCAGAAGTAAAGTCTAACAAGGAACCAGACAAAATGGATTAGAAAGAAAGAAGTCAATTTGTGGATCCTACTGGAGCCATGAAGAACCAAAGAACAAAAGGTCCCAATGAAGAAATTAAAAACTGTGCTAACAATGTGTTAACAATATGCACAGATTAGAAAGTAATGTGTGAGAGAAGGACAGAGAGAGAGGTAAGAGAAGAAAAGAATTCAAAAAAGTATCATGGTTCTGAAGGAGTTCATAAGGGCTTGGCAACTAACAAAAATACTGGCAACATTAAGTAGAACTTTGAAGCTAAGGTTCTGCAAAGTGGGGGCAATAAAGATTAGCTCTTGGCAAAAAAGCCTTTCATCTGAAAATGCACTGGCAGAGGAAGACAAATCCATTATGTCAATGAGCAAGGCTTGATGCCTGAAAGTACAAGTATAGGCTTGAAAGAATGAAAGACATGGGTATATGGGTATGATTATGAGGACATGAGTCCTACACAGAGGTATGGATATGAGTCAAACAGGAAATTTTACCATTTCAAAGTAGATAGCCAGGAAGTCATTTCACATGGAGCAAAAAGACAATGCAATGCTTTAGAAAGGTAGAAATGAACTTGACAGGGAGAGAGAATCAAGTCTGGTAAGAAGAAAGTAATTAAACTAGGAGAAAAGACTAAAGGTTGGCAAAGAGGGGAGAATAGACCTGAAAAACAGAAACTGAAAAAAGAAATGAAAGCTAGGGAAAAGCTTGGTAAGCTAAAGAAAAGTAAAACTGTATTACCTGGTGCTAGGTAACAAAATAGGTGGAGTGCTCAAAATCAGAGAGAAAACAATGGCAAAGAAGCTGTAAGATACAGACTCTTGAACAGTCCAATTAACAAAAGAAATGCCAGCATAAAGAAGGAACAAAATCCTTATGGTATGTTCACAGTGAAGGATGGAGAAAATAGGAAAGATTACAGTGTAACTCAATGTATCTTCACCAACCTGTTTTATAACCCATAATAGAAATTGCAAATTGCCAAAAATATCATTTTAAGAAGACACAATGTGTCATATACTTTTGAACCTATGCAACTTTGTTATGCAATATCTACTGTTTATAGGAAAATATTTTTAACTTTGCAACACAAGGGTTAACCTTCTGAAGTCATCTAAATGTTATTATTTTAATATATGAGCTAGAGTGCATGATTTATATCTCCTATGAGCAGTAGAAAAAACATAGTCTTACGTGTGCATTTTATGACCTGGAATGTCTCCAAAATTGGTTGAACTAAGGGCAAGAAAGCACCACAAACATGATTTATCATTTTTATAGTGAGATTGAGCTTTTTTGTATATAATTTTTGGTCCAAGCATTACAGAATTTTCCCACCGCATGATGAAATGCACCTTTCCAGTTAAAACAAAGTGATTTCAAAGGAGTTTAACTCCTAAGTTCTGCTTTTTTAAACTTGAGAAGAGACTTGGAATTTTGAAGTAATGAGACTTTCATACAGAAATCATACATTTGCCATCTCTCTTCTGTTGTATAACCATTCAGACACTGTCAGTCCAATGAGGAGGAATTCGGTGTATGAAACTGTATGATGCTTTTCTTTGCAACCTACTCTAGGGAACCTACTTTAGCAGGGGGTTGGACTTGACAATATCCAAAGCTCTCTTCTCCAACACCTATGATTCGGGAATTTTGTGATACTGTGACATCGGCACTTAACCAACTTGCAGGATTCACTGGGAACCCATGTCTTTATGGGAAAGAAGTTGAAGGTTGTACATTGAAAATAGTAGCAGAGACCTTCATCTGAACAAATGAACTGAGACACTTTTCAAAAATTAGTGATGTCTGGGTAGGTGAAGATCTAATCAAATGCAGGTGGCTATGCTAAGATGAGCTGAATGGCTCAGCAATTTGTATTAACAGTAATCATAGATTTCCACTGTCTATACCACAAGTTTAAACACTATAGGTCACAAGTAGATGTCTACATTAAGACACCAAAATTTACATGTCTAAAGACAACACATAAAGCTGGAGGGGGTGCAGTTATATCATCTAATGCCCTTTGAGATACTCTAGGGTATCTCATTTGTGCTGTCTAAAACACTGACAAAAGAATGGCTGACATAATATGAGATTATATCTTCTCTTTTTTAGAGGAATAGCCAGAGGCGCACAGGGTTACTGTAGTAAATCTTATATAGTACTAAGATGCTTCATTTTAGGTGAGAGAGTTTCAGCTGCCCCTGAAGTTTTCATTGCTTACACTACTCCTGACAGTCTATATATTTTATATTCTCAGATGACTATGAGCATGGGAATCCTTTTGTAAATAACTTCGTTAACAATGAAAGCAATGAATTTCTTGCTAACAGTTCATGAACAGAATTAAGCATTAACTGTGCAGGCCTTTTTATTTTCCTCTTTTGTTTCCCCTGCAGTGATTTGTCAGTGACTTAATTCTCCATTCGTTTTCAGTTCATCACTCAAGCAATATATGAGGGCTAATCTGAAAGTAATGCCTCCTATTTTATTATGTTGCCCCATGCCGTCAGAGGTGAAAGTTGGTATGACAGTAGAGGTTCTGCCAATATTCCATTAAATTTTGTTGTCATGCAACTGATGCAGCTGACATACAACAGATGGCAGCAGAGGAGCAGTCTGACAAAGTGATATCTGACATGGAAGAGCATATGGAGCAAAAGCGTGCCATTGAATTCTTTCATGTAGAAAAAATTGTACGTATTGACATTCAACAATGCTTGCAGAATGTTATGGAGATCAAACAGTGGATGTGAGTGATGTCAGGTGGTGGGTGGTGCGTTTCAGCAGTTGTGACAATGACAGTGGGTCACCTCCACTGGTGCAGATTTTTATGACCGTAGTATGCAGGCCCTTCACTGCTGGGAAAAAGGTTAAGCTAATGGTGGCAGCTATATTAAAAATACTGTTTTTTACCTGCCTATGGTAGGTGGGTTGGAAGTAGGTCATCTTAAGTGTCCCTTCTAACCTAAACCATGGTATTGTTCTATGATTCTATATTCAAGAGTGATAGATTCAGATGATTTGGACCTCAATTCTGTCCTCAGCTATAGATGTTGTCTATCCTTGAGCAGTTTTTATCTCTGGAAAATAAAGAAGACAACTCCTACTAAGAAAATAAAAGAATAAAAGTAAAGAAGACAACTCCTACCATGTTTTGTATATAACTTTTCAGTGAAATGGGGAAAAAGTACAGTTAGTTTTTCTTACCATGTAATGGTCAATGATTTAGAGAACTTTCCTGTTTCTGTGCAGTCAGAATTACACTTTCCTTATTAACATGCCAACTTCTCTCATTTGCATTATATAAACTGTTTCTCACAGCTTATTTCCCCTTAGTCAAACAAACAACGACCTTTATAACAATGAAATATATTACCAGGGGGAAAGTTATTTTATGACAGAAAGGACCAATTTTTTAAACAACTGTATGATGAATGTTTTTCTCCTCTAACTCTTCACAAATGTGTTCAGATTTTGTTGTTGTTGTTTTTATCTTCTTAACGGCATTTTTTTTTTTCTGCTCATCCAAAAGATGACAAAATTAGGTCTTTGCTAGCAGATTTTCAGACTTTTCAGGATGTATAGTAACAACAACAAAAAAAAGACATTGGATTTTATATAGATGAGATTAACAGTCATTTGGTACTGGTTTTGACTTTCAGAAGGAAATGTATTTGTTTGTGTCTGTATCAAAGCATTTTTTTGGGGAATATCAGATTTTGATTAATTTGCAGAAGGAACACTGCTTATTTGGTAAACATAAACAAGTGCAGAGTATGTAAAAAAAATCTTTTCTCACTTGCTTTCATAGATATGGGGAAAAATTCTGGCTCATGACTTTTCGAAAACATTTTTGTTTTGAAATTGTGATTTATTTTTTTTTTGGATTTATTCTTATTTGACGCTTTATTGTCAAAATTGGTGGATTTCCCTCAATATCATTCACTATAAAAAACAAAAACAAAAACAACAAATGTTCTCAGTAAAAAGAAATAAACAAATACTTCCCCAGGAGATACATAGTTGAGCACTCACCTAATGTTAAATGCACTGTTATTTATATTTTCTTTAAGTACATTTTCTCTTCTGTAGGTTCTTTCATAAGAAAAAAACATATCAATGAAAGAAAAGAAAAAAAAAGCCTGAAGTGTAGCATTTTAGAAATCAGAAGATCTGAGGAGCTCGTAGCTTTCCAGAAGCTCAAAACTAAATTACACCCTCTGAGATTAATATTTTGATTATTGCAACTGCATTTAAATATACACATTAACTCAATGATATATCTGTTTTTATGGACTCTTAGAGTGTGTGACTAACATTATTGGCTGATGTTTATCATTATACTGTTATGCACCATATAGATTCACAGTCACAAATCACCTGTCTTTGATGACCTGAATTCTTGCAAAAGGATGCTGTGAGTAAGGTGAAACCCATTTGTCATGAGCTGTGAATTTTGTTCTAGCAAAGCTTTTCTGAGAGTGAATGCAGAAGTGAGGCATTTGGAATATGTCCGTGGATAATTTGTTCGGCAGCAATTTTAAAGGATTCATATCTTTAATATAAATTTAAAATGAATTTTTATAAACACACTGAGCTGATGTGAAAATTAATGCATTTTTTAGCAGATAATTCTGCCTACCTGCACAGAGCATCACTTGTTGGAAGTAAATGAGAAATTGCATCTGCACTTTTCTCCTTGTTTTCTTTGAGTACAATACATTCTAATGAATAATAATACTGTAGTCTGAAAGAAAATGATGGGGAAGATTTTGAGAAGGCCAAATTATATGTGCTTTCTAATACAGAGGAAGATAAAAAAGGAAACAGGAGGGAAACACTTCCAAGTTTCTCAGTAACTATTCTCTTGAAATTTTACTAGTTGGAATTGTATAATTTTCCCAGGATAGACACTAGTGAAAATCATCATAAATGCAAGATGATAACGTGATTAAATGAAGATGAGCAGAATCAAATCATCAAGTGTTGTAATAATATATTACTATCTAATACAAGTGAGATCTAATTCAGAGATTGGCTGTTTTGAGCTGGGTTTTGAGCTGGGAACATATGACTTCCAGAATTCATTTCAAACCTAAATTATTCTACTGAAAAACAAAACAAAGCAAAAAAGAAAGGTGGAAGTGATAAAGAGGTTATTTCTATTGTCCCTTTTTATTGATTTTATTTTATTTTATTTTTTTCCCTAATCTGCCTCAGAAATTTTTTAGCTAGGAAGAAGGCCTGGAATTGTTCCCTCAGTAGAAGCAGGAGTTTTTGAAATAACAGTTCTTTAAATCATTTCTGTTCTCACCACTGGCAGGTGTGTTTTTTGATTTTTTTGATTTTTTTGATTTTTTTTTTTTTTCACACAAGAGTAGTTAATTCTGTGTGAAATCCTTGAGGCCAATATATTTTGTAAGTTAGATGTAGCTGTTTGTCTAGCTTTTACCAGCTTTTGCTCAATAGCTAGGGTTACACTATGAGGTAAGTCAAATATATGTTCCAGCCTGATATTTATTGATAGATCTCTTGCAAACTGTGGAAGATTAGAATACTTTCTAACTGGGGGAAACTATCTGACGATCCTGGCATAGAAGTCCCATAGAAGGGTTTACATTTATTTAGTTGAATCTCTTTCCAAACTAGTTAAAGCTGTGTATACATGAATATGTCAGAATGATTTAACTGCACAAATTTTTTAAAAGTGAACTAGGGCATTTTCCACTACAGACATTCTCACAGACATTTTTAAGAATATATTAAATCGATATATAATCTGCTTAAGCTATGAAGAGTTTCAAAATTGAAATTATTCACCTGTTTATTGTTTATAAACTTAAAAGAAAATAGCATCAAAACATCATGATATTATATAGCCTTATAGAGTAGAAGAGCAGAAATAGAACGAGAAATTTCCTGGTGAGTGATTACCTCTAATATAGGAATTCTGTGAAAAGCTGATGTTGAAGACACAATATAAAGAGAAGTAACCATAATTCTCTGCATTCTAAAGCTATAATATTATTATTATTTTGAATATTAATAATATTCAAAGAGCCCTTGGACACCAAATTTGACTGAGAACATGAGAATTTTATGCACATGTGAACTTCTGTACTGAAATTTAGAAATGGGTGTTTGGATTCACAGAATTCAAAGAATATGGCCTAGATTTAAAAGAAAATGATTAGAGGCATATCCTTTCCTCATTAGCCTAATGTATTAAACGCTGTTTTGAAGAATGAGAGATACTGGGGCACCCTTTGGGTTGAGGAATTTAGGTCTAATTAAGACCATATACGCATTCTAGGGACATTGCAGCCCATGCTGAAGACACGAAGCTGTCACTTAGCTACCTCATTTCTTCTGAATGAAAGCTGACTGCGTCTTCCAGGTGCTGTACAGACTCTAACAAGGGACTCAGACTGTTTTAAACACAAGAGTGTTACTACTTTTTTCCCGGATTAGGTTAGGATAAATTTATCAGCTAATTGACACTTTGTGACAAGTATAATAACAACACTTTACTGGAAATGTTTGTTTCAGTAAAAATCTTTAGCACCAGAGTCATCTTTAAGGTTTGGGGAGCCTCAAACTCTACATAACTCATTTCATAAAGAGCCCTGGTACCTGGCATTGTCTTTGAGGAAGAAAGAAATGCTCATCTTTATGTTGACATGGTCAACAGCTGGACCAAAGACACAATCTGTAAATGAAAGTTTCCAGTTCTACTTGCTAATTTGGAATTCATAGCAAAGATATATACAAAAATATATATATTTCTTTTAATTAATTACCATTTTGTGTTTTTCTACGTATGACCAGTCTCCTCAGGACCATTAACTGATAACCTTTGTTTCTCTAATCTCAAACATTTCAGACACCTTAAAAGGTGAAGAGGTAGAAGATATAGGTGTGCTTTCTTTTCCAGTGTTTTCTTTTTTCTTCTTCTTTTTTTTTTTTTTTTTTTTAAGTTAATAAAAGCGGTGAAATGTACCAGTGATTCTACTTGATTTTTATTAATATTTTTGCTGTGTTTTTAGTTTAAGGCAATCATCCCATTTCATATGGACAATCCGCATTTTGAATGAGCCTAAAGATTTGATACTTTTGATCAGTGTTTAACACACATCCGACTTATCTGAAAATACTGTTAAAAACGTTATTTGGATTATAAGCAAAGCTTTCATTTGTACAGCCCATGGCTGTCTATGTCATAAATATGCATATATCTCTGCCTCAGCAAGACTTTTCTAAGCACATTTCATGGTGCTTTTCATATGCACTGGATTTGATTTGTTTTAGGGCATAATATAAATTCTCACTGTGATACAGGGAAAAAAAAATCATTTTTAAAAAATGGCTTAGTTACAAGGTTGCACTCATCCTAAAGAACCCTAACTTTTCTAAACTGTCCAAATAACTCGTTGCTTATGTACACAGTCCCTCATATAGTTCTGAGTACTGTATCTACCCTTTACTGAAATATCTTCAAGTCTATGTGTTTGCTCCCAGTTACTAGTATGAATTCCTTCAGCATATAATGATAGCGTTTCACATTCTAAACCACAAACCTATACTATATGCCACAGAATACAAATGTGCACGAGGTGGTAGTTTCATTATCTTAGGGTCAGTAGCATTTCAAGAGCTCCAAAATTACCTCTATCAGTGATGCAAGTGTCAACTTAGTTTTAATAAATCTTTAGAAACAGCCATGAGTTACTTCTAGGACATCTTCCCATTTCCGGAAATGCATCATTCAGTTGCCAAACCTGCTATCAGTTTGTAGCAAATAGAATTCCATCCATTAAATGCAAAGTCTCATTTCAGCTTCTCTGCGCCATCACTCTGTGATAGCTGTAAGTGTGATTAACCTGAAGTTTAGCTGATATCAATCCAAATGAATACTATTCCTCTTAAACAGGAACAAGGTCTTGAAAAATTGCATTTTAGGCAGTGTATGCATAGGGAATGTTATATTTACCATACTTTTCATTATTTCACAGAATTAGTCTGGGTGCCATTAAGAACATGTAAAGAGATTTTGATGGTTTCTAGGTTTATGTTTGTTTGTTGTTTGTTTGTTTGTTTAATTTCTTAAACTCACACACAAATATAAAACAAAACTGAAAAAAGGAAAAAAAAAAAAGGAAAAAGAAAAAAGAAAAAGATAGGAAAAAAGATCCAGCCTCCTATAAATAGGAGAATCAAAATACAGTAGAGAATCTTGTTTGATTACGAAAAGCTACCATTGCACAACATTGCACTCCGTATCTAGCCAGCAAAAAGCCCAACGGAAGCTAATGGGATAGCTACAGCATTTTACTCAATGCTGACTTACAAATAACAAAGTCTTTTTTAGACCTGGCAGCTACGTTAATTAATCCTGACAACAGCTCACTGAGTGATGGAAATATTACTGTAATTCTTTTGTTAATGTGGAAACAGATATGTGAAGATATTTGGTGCCTTTCCCAGAATGATAAAGAGATTATGAAGAAAATAATACAACTGGTAAAGCAGATAACATAATTAAGAACAGATCATAACCCTAAATGTAAAGTTACAACCACCAGAATACTTTAAAAGTCATATGTTAGGCTGATGTAAGTCAGATTAACTTTAATAAATCCTTTATCTCTTGCTGTTGTTGTTTGTTTTGTTTTGTTCTGTTTTTTTTTTCAGTGAAATTTCTTTATTTTGAATGGGATTTTTCTATGTTCTGGTTGTAAGTTCCTGAAAGTGGAGGTAAGCCTTATGTACTGTTTTCTAAAGGCATCAACTGTACAGTCTACTTATAACTGACCACTACCTTCTAGGTTGCATACATGTCCGAAACACTTTTCTTTGGATGAGAAATTAATGATAATGAGTATGGGGTTGTCTGGAAGTCATGCAGTCCTTTAAAGCTATTGCTGGCAGTAGATCATGCCAGCTGTGGCTTTTTTTTGTGGCTTTTTTTTTTTCCAGCCAAATCTTGAAAACTACTGAGAATGGAAGACCTGCAGCCTCCACAGGTCCTATACTCTAAGGAGTGCTGTTAGGCTGAGACAACACATTTTGTTACTGTAAAACAAATATTCTATACAAAATATATTTTGTTCAATAACCCATTGCAAGGCATTTTATAATTCTGTATCTTTATATATATGATATTATATATATATATTATATGATATTATATATATATATATTATATGATATATTATATATATATATATCACGGAACTGGGCCGGACCAGCCCATAAACCGTTGACAATATGATCAAAAATCATTAAATTTATTTTCAATAGACTGTTGGATAAACATGCTGGGGATGTTTTAACCTTGATTTATGAAATTAAATGCTATTAAATTTATCAAGAATTTAAATAATGATTCATATTTAACCTAATACAATTTCCTCTTTTATTTACTCATCAATTACTACTTGTAAGTTTTTGTGATATATGCCACTGGCACACATGCCTTACTGTATTTATTACATGAGAGGATTTTTTTCAGGGAAAAATCTCAGTTGGGAGTGAACAAAAGAGCAAGCTTTTGAATTTTCATTCTGGAATTCAAAGATTTGCATGGCTTTTCTTTATATTCCTCAACCTTGTTGTGGCTTTACTAATAGTGACACAGTTTTGCACTATTCCATATTATACAGTAGAGTGTGTCACACTTCATTTTCCTTCCGTCTCTGCTAAGTCTGCAATGTGTTAAATACATATAATTATCATAGTGGTTCAAGAGAGGACTTAAGTAAACATTTAAGTTCATGAACTGGGTTAATTTCTCTCCAGTATTTTAGTATTTTCTTATTTAAAGGTGCCCTTTATTTCATAGCAAACAGCCTTAATAAACATCTTACTGTATTTCTCTAGCATAATTTCACTGCTTAGCAGTAACACTGCTATTTTTATTCCTGCTAGACTGTCTAATGTCACAAAGAGGAGACTGCAGACTTCATGTCATCTACGAAAACTTTTAAGTAGCTTACAAAAGGACTTTTCAATTGTGGTCCCTTCTGGTCCCTTCACTTGATTGTAAATGTTTTGATAATTAGAAGAAACTTTTCAGGTTCGCTGCCATGGGCAGCTGTTCAGGACCAAAAGCTGCAGGAGCTGCCAATCACTCTGATCCTGGTACTATGTGTTCTCAGGGTTTTGTTAGCCTGTGAAAGATACCACTTCACACTCTTCAATACGCTCTTCTGCCCTTCCAATTCAAGCTACATAATGGCCAAAAGCTCCTGCAATTACTGTTCCAGCAGTGCCATGATGTCATAGATGGCTAAATTTTGGACTCTAAGGACATAAAAGAAAATGTACTAACAGTAGTAAGTACATTAAGAACTGCACTTCAGAGCTACTAAAAATCTAAACAGACATAATGTGAAAAAGAAAAATACCAAAACTTGGATTACTGAGACTGAAGCAAATTAAGTACTCCAGTGTTGTGAAGCCAGTTGGGCATGTATAGTTTGGATGACATTTTATCTTAGCTCATGAAGATTAAGTCAGAGAGAAGGAGAGATGGGGAGAAGGAGCAATGGAGAGAGAGAAAGAGAGAAAAAGAGAGAAACGAAGGAAGGAAGGAAGGAAGGAAGGAAGGAAGGAAGGAAGGAAGGAAGGAAAGGAAGGAAGGAAGGAAGGAAGGAAGGAAGGAAGGAAGGAAGGAAGGAAGGAAGGAAGGAAGGAAGGAAGGAAGGAAGGAAGGAAGGAAGGAAGGAATCTATCCCCTCCCCTCCACTCCCCTCCCCTCCTGTCCCCTCTCCCTCCCCCTCCCCTTCCCCCTCCCTCTCTCCCTCCCCTTCCCCTTCCCCCTCCCCCTCCCCCTTCCCCTTTTTCCTTTTTTTTTTTTTTTCAGGCAGATTACTAGCTGTCTCAAGATACAACAAAACATTTAAAAATGAATCTAGAGAAAGGTAAAGGTAGTGCCAAATTCTCTTGAATTCTTCCTTTTTATTTTCTTTTTTTTTTTTTTGAGAGAAGGATTTTATGCAGCGTAATAAATTAGCTCTGATTTTAATTAGATATTGAATGTGTGTGAGTAGCTAACATGAACTACTGTAACAAATACAGTTTTATACTTCTGCCCTTTATATTAAATTACTGACTATCAAGATCAGCAGTAACGAAATATTATTATCTCCCTGTTTCACTAACTTGAAAAATATAAGAGAAATATACTAAGGATAAAGTAATATATCTCTAAATTCTAATGGATAGCAAGCAAAGACTAGGAAGATTTATGCATGAATGTCAGTATCATACCTGAAAGACGGTGGATTGTTCAAATCCTGTTAAGTTTGTAGTTAATAATATTTGAGTGCCTCCATCAAGGCAGTTACAGATTAATCCCTTCTTCCTCTGTAGAGAAAAGAAACATCAGATTAGAACATTTCACATGGAAAGAAGCTAAGCAAGAATGTGATTACTGAGACCATTTAATTAGGTTATATCTGTACAAACTGTTAGGTTCAAAAGAATGGATTGGATGTTTTAACCAATATAGCTAGCCTGGAATTTCAGGCCAGCTTCCTTTATGAACTCCCCAGGAAGCTGTAGATACAGATTCTTCTGGAATCTATATTGAAGTGAAGATAGCATTGCCTTGTTATATGATTTAAAGTTAATAATGATGTGGTACATAATGCATCACAATACCTGGAGCATACGTAATAGTTGTACCTTATAGTATGAAATAACTCTTCCACATCGCAAAGCATTTGTGTCTTCACCTCAGAGAGTCTCTACTGCTCTTAAAAAGTGTAGGTGAGATAGATGACTTTTATATGATCTGGCCTAAGACCTCTGTTGTGTCTTCTCTGCAGGGAAGAGGAACCCAAAAAATCTGGTTCATATTTAATGATATATTTATTTTTCTTCTTTTCACATCTCTCTCCCTCTGTCTCTGACTTCACTTTTGGCTGGATCCACACTGGGGATATCTTTCTTCTCCTTTACCAAATTTTTTATCTCTCTCTGACTTCACCATTGGCACATAACGGGAAATTGTTCCAAGCTGCTGTTTGACTTTGTTTCTGGGTAACATTGTTCCAAGTTGCTATCTGGACATAAGGTTTGCATCATTCCAAGTTTTGCAAAGCTGCTATGATTTGTAACTCCACTGAGTTTACATAAGGGAAATGTCACTGCAAGTTTTGCTGAACAACTCTCTGCTGTAATTCTAATGAGTTTAAAGCAAATTTGTGATTTGTTTGAGCCTCTCGTGTAATTGCTGTTAATCCTGATTACCACACAGGAAATTAAAAGGTTAATCTCACCCTAGCCCACTCATTTGGATGGGACAAATCTGAATGTCTTCTTTGTCTTTACTAGCATGACTTATTCAGTCTTTACTAGCAAGACTAGGCTTCAGGAATCCCAGGCTCCAGAGAACAAGGGGAAGGTCTGGAGCAAGGAGCACTTACCCTTGGTAGGAGAGGGCCAAGTCCAGGAATACTTAAGCAAGCTAGACCATGGGCCATGGGCCTTATGGGATGCACCCACTCTCAATAATATTTCAAGATTCACAGTAACTGAATGAAGTACTCAGTGACTTGAGATTAAATGTGACTCCCATCTCCAAAAAGAGCAAGAACAACAATCTAGGAAACTGTGTAACAGTCAGCCTGACTTTGACTCCCCTGGAAAGTGATGGAACAACTAATCTTGGCACATGAAGGACAAGAAAATTGTCAGTAATAGCCACCATGGTTCCACCAAGGGGATGTCAGTTTTGACCAACTTTGCCAACCTCCTGTGATGAAATGATTGACAAGGGAAGAGGCATATCATCCATCTAGACTTCAGTAAGATTTTTGACATTGTGTTTCACAGGAACCTCATAGAGAAGCTGAGGAGGTCTGGGCTGGATGAGACAGCACATGCTGTTACCAGTATATATAGTCTCCTTCATATAATGTACCTCACTGTCTTTCTAATTTGCAGCTGTGCAGTTTTTATGGTGAACCGAAATGTTACCTAGTTAGGATGACCTAATGTGAACAGTGTTAAGAAAAACAGTCCAGATTATCTGTCCTTTTGTTTTTATTTATTTTATTTAAAACAATCTACCTATGTGACAGAAGGAAATATGTAATGTGAACTTATTTTCCAATACATTGTTTTTGGACCATTATTTTTTATATAAAAATAATGTCCTTATACTTCCATTGCAATTGGAGGAGAAGATTTGGAGTGTTTAGGGGATAATGGAGTTTATCTGCCATCATGATAGGTAGTACATAGCCTTTACAGCATGGCCTTCAATGCAGTGTATTTTGAAGCTTGGGCTTACATCAGTGGCAAGACAGTTTTATTGCTGAGAATCTCTGAATTAGATAAAAGAAAGGTAACTAAGGCATTTTTGACTCTACTTAATATTCATGTATTTGACTGCTATGTAGATGTGCCCATAAAGGAATTATTGATGAGGTGGTATCATTTTTACCACCTACAATCACTTCCAACTGCAGTTAAGCAATTGAGTTTCTGTATTTACAACAATTTATTCTCTTCTACTCAGACAGAAACTGACACAAATGGTGACAAAGGCTACTGTAGCCAAGGGCTGCATTTAACAGGACTCACATAAAACAAAGGCACAGACAGCTAAGTCTGCTTCCTCCTTCCTCTCTAGCTGGTAGAGATCAAAGTGTTCTAGTGCATGCACAGAAAACACTCTCTAGGTTCACAAGCAAATGCACTTTTTACAGATCCTTTGAGTACTTGGCACAGCCCCTTTGTGGCTGTCGCTTTCCTGACCAGACTTGGCTATCATTGCTTCCTCTTTTTATCACTTTATTGCCTTGGAAAAAGCCCTTGATCAAAAACCCTTAAAGGACAGACACTCTCCTTTTTGCATACCCTTATACATGTAAATAGAATATCTGTTAGGTTTGTTTATACCCTACAATACTGTATTTGACAGATAGATCTCAAAAAGAAATACAAACCATGTGAGATACTGCAGCAGCAGAACCATCTTTGGATTTTGTAATTTCTGCAGTTTTTAGGAAATTATCTGCCACAGAAATGTGTTATTCCTGACAGGCATAAATCTTTAAGTAAAGCACACTTTCAGTTTGCTGCTGAGCAACAACAGGATGTTGCAAAAGGTGGTTTCAAGATCGCTTGAATTTTGAATTGACATTAAGGTTGGAGAGATTTTAGGGTCTCAATGATATTACAATAGAGGTAAATTTATGTTCTGGAATGCAGACACAACTGTAAGAATTAATGCTGATTGTCTAGCCTTGTGATGTGACTGGCAGAGCAGGGCAGGAGTGCTGTAATTCTCATGCACTACAGAAGGCATGGTGTTATCCAAATCCCAATGGTACTCCACTGAATTGATGAAATGACTGGGAAGGCCTAATTAAAGCTGTTCAGCTCAAATGTATTGATGTATTACATCTATTACAGCTTGGTTCAATAGGTCTACCCTATGAATGCTGCCATGCCTGTAAAGCAAACTAAACTCACTGAATAAATAATATTGGAAGGAAAAGAGACACCCATAGAATCAAAGCTGAATCATGCAAAATGCAACAAGCTGCCTTATGCACTCACTTTCACACAATCTTACTACAATCATGAATATTGCTTATTCATAGGTCACTCTGAAAATAAGGCCTGCTACTTGTTTCCATGGAAAATACAATAGATGCAAAGAGCGAAATAACACAATATGACGAAGCAAATTCTCAGCTCTATAACACTATTTTCAACATACTCACCACCATTAGCTATTAATTTTCACCAGAGATGAACAAGAGCCTGCATACCACACTTACAAATCTGTCAGCAGAGGTGACTCACTGTTGCTGTTGCCACCACTGAAATGAACCACCTGCTGCAATGCACCACCCACTTCATCCACTGTTTGGTCTCCATAAGTGAACACTTATGCAAACATCAGTGAATGCCAATGATATTTTCAGGTTGAATTTTTGTATTTCCTAATTTAAACAAAAAACAAAAACAAAACAACAACAACAAAAACTTATACATGAAAGTTTTATCTCAACCTAAATACAATTTTTCTTGCTTTTGGTTTTGCTTGTCAAACTGAAAAAAACACGATTTTCCTATCTCTGCTTTACAGTATATTAGTAAGTAGTAATAGAATAATAAAGTTGTGTATCACTATATAATCTTGACAAATTTATATATATATATTTTAAAGGTTAAATACATAAGAAATAACTGAGGGGAAATAATATATATTCTGAGATATGGCATTCTTATATAACAGAGAAAGATGTACAAAAAAATTCTACGTCTTTTGGGATTTACACTTTAAGTAAAAAGGAAATTATAAAGCATGATTCTATAATCCAATAAGAATAAAAATTTCCTGTAATTTAAGACCTATCATACAAAAAGTTATAGCCATATATACTGTCAGTTTAGGATCAAATTATAGATGTCAGAGCATCAGAAAATGGGACCTGTGTATTTTTTTAAAAATTGACGAAGGACAACAACAGGAAAATGTACAACACAGTATGTCTGGAGTTTACATTTTCAGAAGTCCAAACTGATACAGAGTCATCTTGACTTTGAATGTAAAACACGGTTCCTTCTGAACACAGTAGTAGTTTTCTCCCTTTTCTGTCTAAGAAATTCAGCTTTCTCATAAGCCATGTTTCCTCTAATTTAATGGCAATGGTGTTATTATGTATTTTGTCTTTTTGGTCTCCCACTCATCTGAAAAGCCCCTGTAATTGATAGAAGATAGACTGTCATAGTTTCCCCCACTGAAACATTGAAAATAGCTAAGCTTGGAAGGTGCTCTGAGAGATCATCTAGTCTAACCCCTCTACTCAAAGCAGAGTCAGTAGATTACTCAGGGCCACATCCAGTCAGATTTAAATATATCTAAGGATATCCGTTTCTCTGGGCAATCCAGAATTTCTCCTGTGAACTTAAGTCACATGTTCTTCTCATAGTTTGTTTCAGTAATAAAGGAGTGCACAGACAGTGAGTTTGCTTCCAGTTGGCAAATTTGTTGTCAGGGTGAAAAGAGATTGGTAACTCTCTGCAAAGACTATTTGGAGTAATTTACCACTTGCAATATGAAAAATGTGCTATTTTTATTGTTGACCAAATAGTGACTTTCAGGCATAATACATCTGCAGCAGGTGCTCTCTGCTGATGATGGTTGTAAAGAGGCAGTAGGCAATAAACAGGCTATTTTTGGTGTACTGGTTCTGCACTACAAGCTGGCCCTGCAATTCTTCTGTTGCGGTGTCATGACTAGTACTTAAATGGACTAGGAACAAAATGGAAAAATATTCCTGTGATCTTATTTTAATATACTACTCTGTAGCATCCACTGCCTGGACCTTAGTTTGTAAACCTAAATATGCCAACTGATTAGCAGAATTGGATTTAAGATTAGTGTCTCATAAATATATAGGGAAAAGCTTAGGTGCTTGGACAAATCACAGAAACAAATACCTTTTAAAACCTAAGTAGACAGCACACTTGAAAAAAGGTACAAAACTGATTATGCAGAAATAAACACAAATAGAAGTGCTGTGAGAAAACCTGCTAACACAGGCAAAGCACTAAAGAAGATACACTCTGAAACACTAGGACAGGAAATCCAGAAGGTCTCTTCATTGTCTATATATTCCTTACATGAAGTGGGAACTAAAATAATTTAACTAAAATAACTAAACTAGCTAAAGAAAAAAAAAAAAAGTAAAGTAGGTAGCTAAAGTAGCTACAAATCTGGTCAATTAACTTTTGGAAATATAAATGCTTCTTAGACAGCCCTCTGATCTTGATCTTTTTTTTTTTACTATTTTTTTTTCCTCAATATTTTTAGGTTTCAATACAAATTATTTTATTATCCTAGACCTGATATGAAAATACTTAATTCATTATAAGATTTCCTACCCTGGTGAAATTTTCAATTTTACTGAGACATCAGTATCTTTTACTCTTTGTGCTTATTTCAGGAAGTTCACATTTATCACATTCTTTTGGATACTCTGCACACTTAGATGTGTAGAGCTTATCTAAGAGCAAAGAAAGCCTCTCTGACACCATGTTGTGTTTTCCATAAATAAAATATGTAGTTTGGAAGCTATATGGTATTCAGTTGGCTTACATGGAACAGGTCAGTTATAGTAGTTCTCACTTTCTGAGTAGGAAGGAGTAGATAATTTACAAGCATAACAATCAAAGGAGAGGACTAACAGAATTCTCTTCTGGGAATAAATAAGTAAGTAAATAAATAAATAAATAAGTAAAACAGCGCAGAGAAAAAAGCGTGACTTTATTATTTAAAAATGTTGTCTTTCCAGATGAATTTGGTTGCTTTATATTAGGGATACAAAGGCTAAAGAGAAACTCAGTGAAACTACAAGCTGAATGCATAAGGAAAATTTGTAACGACAATACTGAAAAATATGATAGTGAATAGCATAGTGAATTTACAGATATTCCTATGTACATACACACACACACACACACCAAAAAAAAAAAAAAAAAAAAAAAAAGTTTGGGCTATACATTTCTTTAGGATAGTGTACTTCTCAAGTATATATTAAGAGGTATAATTAATAGGGTAATAGACAAAGGAATAGGACAAGAGGTAATGGCTGCAAACTAAAAGGGTGGATTTATGTAAGATTTAAGGAAAAAATTCTATGAGAGTAGTGAGACTTGGAACAAGTTGTTAAGAGAAGCTGTAGATGCTCCATCTTTGGGATCTTTGGCATTCAAGGCCAGGTTGGATGGGGCTTTGGTCAACCTGCTCTAGTGGACACGTCCCAGCCTATGGCAGGAGGTCAGAACAAGATAGTGCTTAAGTTCTCTTCCAACCCAAACTATTGTATGATTCTATGATCTTTAATTTTAAGCAGAACTAGGCCTACATCCATAAACATCCTATCATTCAAACTGGAAAGCAATTCTTTCTTTTTAGAATATTAGATCTCTTCTTTAAAAGTCAATAGGGGTCTCTAAGTTAATTTAAAAAACAAAAACAAACAAACAAACAAAACCCAGTTTCTTCAAGTCATATTTGTTGTACATAAAACATCAAAGTGATGTTCAGTGGACTTTGGTAATTTATAAGGATTTCAGTAGAGAATTATGCCTCTATAAGCTAACAAAGACTTCTAAAGGAGGCTAGCAATTTTGAGCTCTTCAGTAGAAGAAACATACTTAAAGAAAATGATTTTTCAAATGAAATTTTAATTGGCTTATTTCTGCATAAAAGGCTCTTTAAACACCTCAGATTGTGACCAAAATCATACACTGTCTGATTCCTAAATAATGTACAATTTCACTTGCCTTCCTTCCTCCTTTGCTCTCTTTCTCTTCCCCTCTCACTTCTAGTCTTTCAATCATGTCAATTATACTAACAAACATTATTCCAGTATTACACCGTCTAGTGGGACTTCTCATCTTACATTCCTGTCTGCATTATAAATGAAAACTATGCCTTATGTTGTTTTACCATTTTTCTCAAAAAATTCTTGTATTTGACATGACTTGATGGATTCATTCTTCATTCAGCAGTTCATGTGGAAATGTGCTTATAGCCCATTCTGTTTTGAAAAGTTTCCTAAATGGCTCAGTGGGGGTCAGGACTCTTAGAATTACACACATAATTATTAATAAAACTGATTGCTAATTTCTCAGTTCTGCTAGCTGGATGTTATAATTGTATTTGTATCAATATTCAAGCTGTGCCAGTTCTGAACAATCCTACCTCCAGCTGAGATCACAGAAAATGATGCACAACCTCAAGCTAACATATTCTTAATCTCCGTATCAAGTACAATGACACTGCAGTACATGGTAATGTAAAATTACTCAATAACATTTTGAGACATATCTTCTGCCCTTTCTTTAAACTTTTCATGCTGTACTGGTATGGAAGGTTACAAGGGAAAGGAAGAGTGCCAAAAAAGCCACTCAGCATATGATCCTAAACTAATTCAAGCTATTCATTTAAATTCTAAACAATATGTCACTCAGTTGTTATTCTGTGATGTTTCTTATATCTTCCGTTTGATCTGTTTTTCATTTCTGTGTAATAATGCTTGGAAAATAGGGCTGTTTATATGCATCATAGCTGTCATCTGTCATGGACAGATTGCTTCCAAAGACTGTCCAATTAGATTAATATTTATATTTACTCATACTTATTACGGTCTCATAAAACTAACTAAAAAATTATTTCCTTGCATATTTCTCCTTCACAAAACATGAGTCAGGAAATCACTTGCACTGCCCAACTGCTCAGCAGATTCCCAAAGGATCCTCTTCACAAAGAGGAAAAAAAAATTACTGCTTATCATGCAGAATAAAACACCAGTGCACCATGCAAAAGTCTGATAAGAATGTCTTTCAAACAACCACAGTGAGCATCCATTTTACATTGACAGTGATTTGGTAATGATTATGGAAGAATTAACCTTGATTTGACAATGGATTCTTCTTATTTGCATTCAGGTCAACAACAGAATGATACCCATCAAATTGTATACAATCACATGTGAGTAAATAATGATTTTCCCATATCAGTCTTTGCTTAACAGTATTTTAGTCTGAAAAATGCCAGCAGCAAAATGCCCATTAGCTGCTTCCACCCACTGTTCTTAGATAATTATCTGTATCTTTTCTTTCTAAGGTGATGGGGAGCAGCAGGGATACATGCCATTTGTTCTGTTTGTGTTACAGGCTGCACATTCCAGTGGGTTAGTCTGTTAGGTCATGTTATGGCACAGTGTAACCTAAGACATTAGAGTGTATGGTAAATTCATCTTGTTTAAGAAATATGAGATGACACTGTACAAATTTTTTACTTACTGAAATAGGCAGCCCTTCTTCCTGATGCAAAACTGGACTCTGAAAATAAATTAGAAAGCAAACCCAACACCTTTGAATTTCCAACAACTGTGCTATGGGTTTTTCTTATGTTATAAAGATGCTCAGTGCTAGAGTAGGTGAGAAATTACTGTCTGCATCATCACGGGTGCCTCTCGATAAGTCTCACTTCCATTAACTGGCAAGGTGTGCCTCTGGCTTACAGTAAATCCATGTAGGGAACAACTACATCCCTGTCATATTGGTACCCAAAAGAGCTTGTGTGAATGTGTGAATTGCCTGCATTTACTCCAGAGTTTCAGGTAACTTACTGAAATACTTAACACTAGCTCTTACACTACATATTTACTTCTTCCTTTAAAATCTCACTCCCCACAGCAAACACATTTAGGCATATTAGTAAGCAGCCAAAACTGAAACTATTTATTCTACCAACTAATCCTGTGGATTTCACTGCAGTGGGATTCGGCTCTGTACCATCAATTATTAATATTTGGCTTGCCAAGCAAAATCCTTAGTTGCTAAAGCAAAATAAAGTATAAACTATTTCAGTTTTCTTTTCTTTGATCCCAAATCATCAAAAAAAAATATTACAATGGATAAGATGATCATAGCCATGTGAGGACATAGTAGGTGAACCTACATCCCATGTAATTTTATATAAACAAAATTGCAGTCCATTTATTTTGCCTTCAGAAAACTTATCTTCATCACATTGAACAGTGCTTTAATCCAAAGTTAATGCCATTGAAACTAATCTCACAGGTTATTACTTGGACTTTGATCCTTTTCAGATATATATCCATCTGATGCTTGTTTTTGTATTTTCATATGCAAAGGTGGACTTTGTGAATCAAATACTTTTCTCTCTGAGATGCATGAGTGAAAATGGCACAACTGAATCCAGAGATTTCTTTGATTGTCCAAAATACAGATAACTCCTCCCCTTTGAAAAGGCCTTATCTTTTCCTCCTGGCCTCCAGCTACTGATCCAGGAGTTCACAAATGTCCATGCGGTAGATATGTCATACCTGCGTACAGGTATTCTGCATATCTTCTATCACAATTAAGAATTCCATGTACCTCTCAGATATCTTTGCACATCTCAGGCAACAAAGATGTCTGTGTTTCAGCAGATGACTCTAGTCATAGATCTCCATTTCTTATTATGGGAATTTAAATATATAGCCCATATGTTGATACCTAAAAGGTGAATTGATGTCTGAATCTAGCACTAAAACCTCATATTTCTTTGCGAAGTCAAGAGTATCCCTGCAAAAGCTATTGCAAAACAGTATAAGGCTGTCTGAAGAATGAATTGCTCTGTAAATCCACAACAGGAAGTGTGGTACTGAAGTAATGTAATGTAGCTTTACAAAAAACATTATCAGTACACAGCCAACTTTTTAATCTAACCTTGAAAGAATAACATACATCTGACAAATGCTTGCAAGCATGATGTGCCAGTCTCCCATTCAGTTCACAGCTTAACCAGACATGGGTAGTTTCATTTGGATGTGCTACATAGCATAATTTCTAGTTCCTTCAAAAATTATTTGGGCATTGATTTAGCAGAACATATAATCTCTTAGTATTTTGCACATAATTTAGAACATTGTATAATAAGAACTTTGATATCAGACTAATTTCACGTAACTTGATAAAATTCAGACATCTAAAGGTGTATATAGTGCTATAAAGTCAAGAAAAGTATGAACATTTTATTTAATTACCTAAACATTGGAATCTAAAGCCATCAGAGTTTTCCTAAGTTACCCTACTCTGTCCTTGACTGTATCTTCAGAAGGTCAGGAGTCTTCTGTATATTCAGCTGATAATTCATGGATATCTCAGCCATACCTGGTTCATTTCAAATGGCTCTTGGTGCTTACATGGGAATTGGAATAAGCAATCATTTGAAATAAAAATGAATCAGCAGAAGGTAACTTAATCCCTTAATGTCTGCCTTGATTCCACAGAAGAGAATAAAGACCTCTGCTGCCTTTAGACCTACCTTCTGGACTCTGATAACTGACCCATGATTCAACACTGTAGTGTTAACACACCCGTTTCAGTTCAGAGGTGAGATATTACAGTAAATTTCACTGAATTCAGTATGAGGTTTCGGTAAAGGTACATGCAAATAATGAAAGTAAATCTTCATGTATATCCTTTGCAAATGTTACAACAAATCAAAGTTAATTGTCTCCATTTACTTTTAAATAAAAGGCATGGAGCTTAAGGACTTCACTCAGTGTTTTAGAAAAGCACCATAGTAAGGATATAGAGACTTTCTACAGAGTGCATTAGTAACAAAATGACCAGTCTGGATCAAATAAAGCCCTTAGCTATGCTTCATGCTTAATTACACTCAAAGTGATTCAAAGCCATTTGCTAGCTATGTCTACTCTAATTTCTAAATTGATGTTCACAAGGCTGACGGAATGCTAAAAAAACAGCTCATTCTGCTGAGCAGGATGACCAGCAGCAGCACCAGAAACTAAAGGAATTTGCCTTATGTATTTCTCTTTCACCAAAGGCAGTGAGCTAGTGTATGCCTTAGCTGTCAAGCAGAGTAAGTCCTTTTGGCATGCTTACAGTAGAATGGGCACAATGTGACTTGGAAGAAATCAGCTGACATAAGGTGGAATCATCTGTGAAAAAGAAGAGGTCGTTATTGGCTGCTTTTGTTAGATGTCTTGGGCAGAGAAAGAGAAACGTCATTCTCTACACAGATCCTTACAGCTTTCCAGGATGGCAAGCCATTGACAATGTCAAGGTACCATCTGTTAGGAAGCCAGTCTGGAAGAACTGGAGCTGCTGGAGGATATTGTTGCATTACAGTCAGCAAAATGGCATGTTTATCATACCAGGAACCTGTGGATGTCTGCAAGAAAGCATGCCCTAGCACAGACCAACTTTCTGACACGATTAAATAAGAGCAGTGAATATATCATAATTACTTCAAGAATTCTGACAGTTATTCTCAATATAAGTAGCTGTGTTAAATTAGTGATCTACATTTTTAATACCTTTCAGCAATTACATATTAATTCAGCGGGGAGTATTATAAAAATCACAGGCCTCACTGTTTGGAAGGTTGATTTAATAGTTGTTACCTGTGGAGAAAAAAATCACAGTGCCCAGACAATCAATATCTTATGTATTCCTTTTGGATGCATTTCTGTCAAACTTTCTGATAAACATGGTGAACTTTCAATATTAAAACCTAAGCAAATCTGTTTTGTGTATCTGAAACTTGAAAAATGTCAGAAAAAAGAAATATACTTGTCTGAAAAAGTTGATGGTTTGTAGATATGTCTGCATATTTCTTATTTTATCTTATAAAACAATTAATTATATTGATTATTTATGGAAAATAAAATTCACTAAAATTGCAGTTCTGCTTTACTCAATTTTGTCACATTATTTTTACAATAAAATTTATTAAAGAAACCCATATTTTCTGCATGAAAAGAATACAAAACAAAAAAAGCATGTTGAGTATGCTAATGAGATTTTTAATAGAGTAGGTTTTGCATTTATAATATTCTGTGGACAACAACAATAATAATAGAACTGACATGTAGATTATGATTTAGATGCACTCTGCAAGTGATGTTTGAAAGTCCTCTCTCATCTGAATCACATAATGCTAGTTCATAGTATCACTAATCATTTAAAATTATGTGTTAGTCCAGAGTGACTGGAACAATTCTAAGCAGGAATTGTCTTTTTTACTTATCAGATCTTTTTACTTAACAGATCTTAGTAAACTTTCTAATTTTTCCTTTGAGGATACCCTTCATATGTCTTAGCTTGCTTGAATCACAGATTTAAGAAATCCAGCAACTGTACTATGAAACCTCAGGCCTGACAGTGTCAACAAAGCTCTTAATACTGATTTTAGCATATGGCAGTAAATTATGATCTGCATTGTATGTTTCTCTGTATCAAGTTAAGATCCTTTCTTAAGGCTCAGAGCTGTTACTTACTGAACTCAAATGAAGTATGCTCTGTAGACAGTGGAAGCAGGCCTTAAGAAATGGCTAGAAGGCAGAAATCCATTAGCAGAATGACTAGAGAATTATCAGAAGTCATATGGATCATGTGCAACTTAGTAAATATATATGGAAATAACTTGACTGACATATCAATTCAATTGTTACTGCTCCACAGTCTCCCATGGAGCTATACCAATTTTCCAAAATTGAGGCTATGAGGAGACATCTGTTCACTAAAGGTTTTGATGGAACTTTTGGATCTATATATACCAGATGACAGTTGGCATTTTCTTTCTTTTTTTTTTTCCCTTTTATATACATTGCAGACTCATTCTCCTGACCAACACACATCCCTTTACAATGACCCTTTTGAGAAGTCTGCGTACACTTTACTAGCATCCTATCCCAGGGTCTAATGAGCTTTCCTTTTAAGCTCAGCTTTCACTTAGCTAAGAAATGTGGCTGCTGATGTATTATTTCGTTCACTTGTTGTCAACCACTCTATTTGTCATTATTTTACATTCTCCTGGTTTGTGAAGAACTTGGGCAAATACATGTATGCAAATGTGTTACATGCCTACTTTATAAATCTTAACTATTCTAATATTGGACTTATCCCTGACTAAAGTCTTTCTCAGCTTCTTTCTTAAAAATGGACTTACTTAGAATACTTAAATATTTACTATTTGTTCATGTTTTGGAAACTACATAATAATAACCAAATAGTCAAACCAAACATGCAACAAACAAACAAAAACCAACAAAAAAAAAGCCAACACTGCATTCAAGGCAAGGATTGATATGGCTCTGAGCAGCCTGGTCTAGTGGCTGGCAACCCTGCACATAGCAGGAGGGTTGAAACTAGATGATCATTATGGCCCTTATTAACCCAGGCCATTCTATGATTCTATGATGTTCTACCATTCCTTGAGGGGTAAAATAGTCTATTGTACTGTACTATTCATACATAAAATTCATACTACATATTGGGCTACAGCTTGATACATTCTCACTAGATAAAGAGGAGGGGAAGGGGGAGCAGACTAAATTTGTATATGGACTTTTTAAATGCCGTCTTTTGGAAACAGCCAGTGAAAATATGAAGAATGCAGAAAAGATGATTGGTGCATTTCAGCAGTGGCATCAGAGACATGAAAGAAAAACCATGCTCTGTAGCCAATAGCAGATTTTTAGGAATGTGGCATGCAGGTTCTTGTTCATTGGTGGTGACCATGCACAGATAATGTTGGTGTCTAAGCTGAAAACCAGTGTTTTGTAGCTGAGAATTTGCTCTATTAAGTAGTATTATCGTGTGTCTGTTTTAGTTTCCATGGAAATACATAGGAGGCATTACTTTTGGAGCAACCTACATATTTTAAATAACAAGTCCAATAGACGTGATAGAACAAGGCAAGTTAACCTGTATCTGAGAAAAATGCACAAGTATACGTTTCAGTGTCTCTGAGACTTTTGCTGAATCTTACACAGTAGCAACTTTTCCACTTTGTCTGAGGAAGTCCATATGCAGGTGACTAAAATGATTACATTAAACTGTTGAGGCACAGTAATGAGAACAAAGCTGTAACTTTTATGGTAAAACTATAAGACTGCTGAATAGCATTTGAAAGATCTTTGTAATTTCTTTACCGTAGTATTTTTCAAGGAGCTCTGAAAAAAACCTTTTTGTCCCAAGGCTTTCTTAGCATCAATAGTATACCTCAGGCACTGTATCTTTCACAGCCATTTTCTGTGCAACACTGAGAAGACTAAAAGTACTTAAATCAGTAAATGCTCAGTTGTAAAACTTGTTAGACTGTACTGGTGATCTCACAATCATGGGAATTGTTCTACTGAGCTGCTACTTAATTACTTTTGCCTTATTATTCATATCTTCATTAAGTTTGTTGATTGTCTTTTCTGTAGTGAGTTCTGTATCTTTTCTCCCTGGAACAGAGATTGTATTAAATTACTGTACTTTACCTTAGCCAGAATGTTTTATTGTTGCACTCTAATCACTTTAAGACATTTCATTTTTGCATAACCTTTTAATGGTACTGACATATTTTGCATTAAATTACATACATACATAAACATTCACTTTTGGGATAAGCTATTTGGGGCTTGGTTCTGTTGCACATGCTCAATCAGTGGGACTAATCTTATGACAATACTCTGCCGGGGAATAACAGGGAAATAACATCAGCTCTTTAAGTTGACATACTGAATTTCACAGAATGTGTAAACAGTTGATTTGTTTGTTTGTTTGTTTGTTTTGCTGTTTATGAGTAACCCGAGGAAATCAAGTTGCAGGATTCCAAATATGTGTACTTCGGTACATATGGATTGGTAAATCTAAACACATATGCAAGTCTCTGCTAACTTTAGAATAGTTTCTCAAAATGCAATAGGGAAGACTCCATCATAGCATTTTCAAATTCTGTACAAGAAAACACCTAACTCCCATTACAATTCAGCAATTAAGGGTTCTTGCTTATACATTTTTTCCAGGTTCCATCCTACTAGTTTTCAACAAGATACACTGATGAAGTGGGTATAACGTGTAGGCTGCATTTTAAAATGTGGATTCTATTTGCTCAGTGAACATTCAGTGAGCACTCAGAATCATAAAATGTTTGAGGGTGGAAGGGACCTCTGGAAGTTATCAGCCCAACCTCTCAACTCAAGCCATAGAGTCAATTGCCCAGGACCAGCTTCAAAGCTTCAAAGAGGGAAGTTCCACAATCTCTCTAGGTATCCTATGACAGCGTTCCATTAGCCCCACAATAAAAAATAATAATTTCTGATGTTCTTATGGAACATTCTGTGTTCCAGTTTGTGACTGATGATTCTCATCCAGTCATTGGCAACTATGGAAAAGATCCTTTCTTCATCATATTTGCACCCACCCTTCAGATATTTATATTTATTGATATATCCTCTGAAACTCTTCTCAGAGTCTCAGCTCTCTCAGCTTTTTCTGTAGGAGAGATGCTCTAGTCCTTCAGTCATCTCTGTGGCTCTTTGCTAGACTCTCTCCAGCACGTCTAGGCCTGTCCTATACTGAGGAGCAGAAAACAGGACACAGCACTCCAATTCTGTCCTTTCTAGCAATGAGTAGAGAGCAAGAATTTACCTTCCCTGACCTGCTGGCAAAACTCCACTTAATGCAGCCCAGGATACCATGAGACTTTTTTTTCTTTTTTTTTAGTAAATGCACATAGATGACTTGTGTACAACTTTGTGTATACCAGGACCAGGACCCCCATCTCCTTTACTACAAAGCCTTTGGCTTGGTGGCTCCCAGCATGTACTGGTGTATGGGAACTACTGAATCACAGCCTGAACTTCTGATTGACCCCCTGAGGTGAGCAATGAGTCAGCCCTTGAAGCACAGGTGAAGACAATTCTCCTGTGCTACTGGAAGGGGTGGAGCCTGGCTCCACCTATCCTAGACCCCATTTAAGAGTTATTTATTTATTTGTTTATTTATTTATTTTGAAAATCACTTTTCTTGGATCTGGTTATCACAAAGCCTAACTTTCCTGTATATTTCTTAATTATTGCATTTGTATATTCATTGATTATATGCTTGGTGAGCTAGCAGGGCAAATATACTAAAATTTACATCATGTCCTTTCTATGGAGTTTTTATAAATGGGTTGGGGAGGGAGAATGTTACCCCCCTAGGTGAAATGATTCTGGGACAGGTCCCAGGATTTGTGGGATCTTCCTGTTATGAACTAATGGTTATCACTGAAAAATGGGGTCCCCTATGCACTTTAGGAAATATCTCCCCATATTGCACGAGAGACTACTTTCAGGGACTTAGCAAAGATATATTGATCACAGAAGAACGGCAATTGGCTGCCTCCACAGTGGCATGGCCACTATTAAATGCTTTAAATCATGCTGAAATGAGAAATAATACTATAGTGAATGAAAACCAACTTTTGTAAGATGGTATTGAAAAGTTAGGGCAAGAACTTGGCATAGTAGCAGGGAAGAAAACAATTCTGCTTCTTCCAATAGGTTAAGTTCGCACCATTTCAATAGACAATGATCAGACTCCTGAATCAATGGATGCTGTTGATCAGGAAAATAAAAATTCTAAATTAGATCTTAAAGCTCTGATTGCAACAGATCCACTAGAGGTCTGTCCTGTTATAACTCAGAAAACAAAGAAAGTAGAGGGTAGACTGGCAGGGGTTCCACCTCGTCAGTGGCCCCCTGCCCAGACTCACTTGCATTTAACAGTCTGGCCATACATGGCAACAGAACTGATGGATTTAGTACAGTGGTTTCAGCAGAAGCCTAGAGAAAGTGTGCCAGCTTGGTTATCAAGACTCTGGGGCAGAAAGTGTTACAGTGAATGGCCCGAAAGCATTCAAGTTGGCCACCATGTCTGTCCATCCTGCCCTGAGACAGAAGCTGTATGTAGATGTTCAATATCTTAATGAAAACCATTCTATAATAGAATGGTTAATGGTGGCCAGCCATATGGTATGGCTGAATAAATCCAATGTATCTCTACATACAGGGATGTATGCAGATGGACCCATGGAGGACCTTCAAAATTATATCCATGAACTAGGCATAAGGGAAGCAATTTATAAAGATATATTTGATAGCTCTGATATGGTCAAATTCTCAGTGGGGATGAGAGAGACATGATTGTACAGTAATCCCCTCCCATCTATATGGCACTTTAGTCTCTATGTTAAATCCCCTGGTGGTCTCAGAAGTGGTAGTCCAGCAGGCTGCTGACCTAGGAGAAATAGAACACCTGCAGACTACGTGCAACACTTGGACATTAGAAGAAGCTGAGGACCTGCTAGTGATTAAAGCAGAGAGGCCGCTACTTGAGCTCCTCAATCGGGACCCATAAGGGTTTCCTGAAAACAAATGTTTAATGATATAATTTGGGCTGGGGTCTAATTTGCTAAGATTGACCACCAGCCCAATCATGTCCTTCTCCAGCTTTGGAAACAGCTAAAGGACAATAAAAAATTTCAGAACTACCTCAAAAAACCTAGGGTAAGAGTTATAAACAGGCTACCAACTACAACATGGAATTTAGAAGGCTTTATAGCAGGAAAAATGATGCCTGAGCTACTGGAGGCAAAAGAATTGGCCATGACACAATTCATAGTGTGATGAGGGATGTTAATCCCCCTAGGACCTCTGGTCCTGTCTGGAGGCCCTATGTAGAATTAACAGTTTATTTGTCCCCCAAAAATATTCAGAGAGTTATAGTGCTAGTGGACACTGGAGTAGGACCATTAAAAATGGATATGTGGATATCTGACTAAATTTAATGGAGACAGAGTGATGAATGGTGATTCTGGGAGACAGACTATTCCTGTCACCCAAACATGGTTGAAACTGGGGATTAGGCATTTCCCACCCCGGGAGTTTAAAGCATCTATTACCTCAGTCCAGGAATACATCCTGGGCATAGATATTCTATGTCTCTCCAGACAACTGTGGGAGAGTTCAGACTCCCACAACACTCTGGACCAATTCATATCCAAGGTAATCCTTCCCTTCTTGTACTCATCTGTACAGATAAGGTGTGTATTTGACATATCTTTGTAAAGACCTTGAGTACAACTGGAGCATATTTATCTATTGTCCCTTTTGTTTGGGTTATAAACTTAATTTCTATGCTTGTAAGTATTCAAAATTATTTTAGAATGTGTTCTGAAAAAAAATGTTTCTATAGACAGACAGACATAATAAGCAATACAGAAATAGATATAAAATACTTATTTAAATATAGATGCACACTTCTATTAAAGATGCAAAGAAACATGGCATTTACTGCTTCAGTGAAGCAATTCTGTGTTATATGCATGTAATGATTACAGCTTGCATGGAAAATATGAGAGAAAATTTAGTTAAATTGAAGGCATGCTAATATAGGGATTTTTTTTTCGCAGATTAAAAGTATAATATTATGTCATCTTCACTGGAACATGTATCTTCAATATTGAAAATAAAATAAATAAAAAACATTAGAAATAAAACTTCTATTTATGAGTTTGTGTAAAAATAAATAAAAAGTGTTCTAACATCTCTCATTTCACTGGGTTTACATAGCAAGGTTGGTACTGGAAGAAACAAAATAAGTAGGTGAGTTGAGTCAGTTTGCATAGGTGAAAGCTAACCAACTGGCCTTAAAGATTGTTGAAAGTGGCCAGTATTCGTCTATATACTGGCTCAGGGATGGTGTCATACACCCTGGGAATCTTCTACAGCGATGACCAACTGGCAGTGCAGGCACAAACAAATCTGGGCTATGTCACTGGTAAAGTTTGGGATAGCAGACAGCAAACAGCTGCAGAGATAGCCTTTGTGAGAAGAGTCCAGAAGCTGCCCCATGTCAATCAGGGGCCTGCTCCAGCTGGTTCGGGAAGAGCCAGAGCTGAGCCATGAGTGTTGCTGGTTTTGTCTCTATGAGAGCAGATTTAAGAAAGGAGAAAAAAAAAAGAAAAAAAAAAAAACCTGCTGGGAGACAGGAGTCATAAAATGTGCAGAACAGCTCCACGTTCCCAAGGCTAGATCAGAAGGAGGGTGGGGGTGCTCTAGGCATAGAGCAGAAGCTCCCTGCATTCCAGGAGGAACCCATGTATGCTGTGTGGAGCAGATCTCCACGTGCAGCAATGGAGGAGCCCAAAGTCCAGCAGCAGATGATGCCTGAAGCAGGCATGACCATATAGGAGCTCCTGGGGAGGCAGAAGGGCTGGGAGAGCTAAGTACATGGGGACTCAAGTGGAACAGTGCCTGAAGGGTTGTCCCCATAGTATGGAGCTGTGTTGGAGCAGTGAAGCAGGAAGCTGCAGCCTATGGGAAGCTCACACAGGATCAATTTGGGAAGGACAGCATCCTTTATTATGGACCTCCTATGGAGCAGAAACAGAGAATGACCATGAAGGAACATCGGAGACAAAGTGCTATGGATCGATCACAGCCACCATTCATCATTTCCTTCCTCTGCTGGGGAGGAGTAGATAGAACAGAGTAGATGTTCGGAAGGCATTTTTGATTTGCTTTTAGTTTCTTGATGCTCTAGTTTGTTAGTAATATGTAATAATTTATATTAATCTCCTGATGCTGATTCTGTTTTGCTTGTGACAGTAATTCATGAGAGATATCTCTGTCTTTTTTTCAGCCCTTGAGCCCTTCTCCATTGTATTTTCTTCCTGTTTTATTGAGAAGAGGCAGTAACCTACTACCTAAATTTACCCTGTCGCAACTTAAGGCCATTTCCCCTCATTCTATCACAGTGAGAAGAGACCAATCCTACTGTTGCTGCAATCACCTTTCAGGTATTGGAAGAGAGCAGTAACGTCTCCTCTCAGCCTCCCTCTCCCCTGAGTAAACACCAGTTCCTTCAGTCTCTAAGCTAAAGCTTAGCAGTGTTCAACCAACACATTCCTATGTCATAAATTCATATGGAGGTCCTGGAAATGATTTTTTGGAGGGACGTGCATAGACTGTTTTTATTTATTTATTTATTTATTTATTTATTTATTTATTTGTATTTTTTATTTTTGGGGAGGCCTTAGATTTGTTAAACAGATATTGTAGAACAGGTTCCAAAATGTTCTTATCACAGAGTGTACTATGTAAGTATATAAAGTCTTCTCACAGTTTATAAACCCTTGCCTTTATTTTTTGTTTGCTTAGACATAATTGGGAATTGGATTCACAAGCATACTGTATCTGTTGTCTCAATTACCTTAAGTTACGTTATGTAATTAGAGAACTTCCCTGTTTTAATTCCTGAATATATTACCTCTTTCACTGCACCATTACTTTGTGCCTGCATTTCACCCTTTTTCTATAATTCTAGTTTACAGCAGCATCCTGTTCCACTTTTCCTCCTCATTAGTCATTGCAAACATTGGCAACCTGTCTCCACCTAAATCTTTCACCAAAAGTATGAATTTAGTACACCAACCTGATTTACAATTCACCTCTGAAGATCACTACTTGTGTGTTTTTTGTTTTTTTTTTTCATCCTGACAGATATCTTTTCAGTATGAATATAAAAATTATAAAGATTTTTCTATTTATCCAAAGAATCATGGAATTGCTCAGGTTGGAAAAGACCTGATCCTGGTGGTGACTATCCCCACTTTATGCAATTCTTGCTTATTTCCTATCTTTTCTATTGTCCTCCTTCCCTTCCCCGTCACCCTAATTTGTAATAGTCGCTGTCCTTCCCTTCTCTGTCTCTCCAGTTAGGATTTATAATAAACTGTTGGGACCAACATTTGAACTGTTGCTTCTTAATCTCACACCAGGTATACATATATTAAAAAGAACCTCCTCTCCCTCCTATAAATTGGAGCAAGACAGGTGCCCAAAACTGAATGTAGTACTTGAGGTGGGGCCTCACCAGTACAGGGACAGGCTTACTTCCCTAGTCCTGCTCACCACACCATTCCTGATACTGTTGGCATTTTTGGCCACCCGGGCACACTGCTGGCTCATATTCAACCAACTGTCCATCAGTACACCAATGTTCCTTTCTGTCAGGCAGCTTTCCAGCCACTCCTCCCCAAGTCTGTAGGGTTGCCTGGGGTTGTTGTGACTAAAATGCAGGACCTGACATTTGGCCCTATTGAAACTCATACGGTTTAACTTGAAGCATTGATCCAGTCTGTCTAGGTCCCTTTGTAGTCCCCTCTGGCAGATCAACACTGTCTCCAAACTTGGTGTTGTCTGCAAACTTAAAACCATCTTATCCACTATTAAATTTAACCTTAATGATATTTTCTTCTGGGAAACTACCAACTTTCTGATACTGAACTGGCACAGTCATGGGAAAAAAAAAAAAAAGACACTCGAGAATTTTCTTCTACTGAGAAGTTACAGTAGTTTTCAATACCACAGAGAACAGTAATTCATTCTCATTTTAGCTTGAATATTTGATCATTTTAATCTTGTAAGAGCAAAAGATATTACTAACCAAACTGCCGAAGGTGTTGTTAAGGAAAGAGAGGTGATGAAGTCAGTAACTCCACTATACAAAAGAAAATGACAGGTAATTGTCGCACATGGAACACAGAAGAAGAGTGTGGAAACATTGGAGAGTTATATAATGCTTGTGTTTTAAAGATGTTCTTTATTTGCTTGAAAGCCAGGACTGGGAACTCAAAGATCAGAGTGTGCTTTTAAAGTATGTTCTCCCTGTAGTTTTGGGGATGCAATTCAGCTAAAAAATCTACAGCATGTATAGACTTAAACCCAATGAGCTAAAAAATAATGAAAATAATTAAAGGCTTTGGAGAAGGGTAGGCACTTCAAAACTGATCAACACCTGATCTATTCCATGTGACTACTTTGGGATAGAAGGACCTATAAGAATTTGTTCCAAAATAACCTATTTCTGTCCATTTAGCTATATGGGTACTCCGAGCAGCTAGCTAAGGCATACTGTATGCAGAAGTAATATGTGATTTCAGACAGACAAATTCCAGGTATATATATTCTTTTTTTTTGTTTCTTTTCCTATGAGTTCTATCTTTTTTTTTTTTTTTTTTTTTTTTTTTCTAGAGGTACTTTTTTCCCTCTATATTGTTTTTGTGGGAATTATCAGTGTGTTCTAGAGTATGGATGTATAAAGCTAACATTATTTCATTTAAGATGGAAAATTTTTCTTTCAAAGTTGTGAAAATATGTTGAAAAATATGCATTTGCAAAAATATGCATGGGATGTAATTGATTTTCATTCAGTAGGAAGAGTTGCCTAAGAGTTTGTCTGATTTTCCAAATACATAAATAACTTTAACAGTAAGCATAACTAGCCTTCCTTTTCCATATCCCTTGTCCTACTAAACCACCAGCAGCCCTACTACTACAGCATTTCTTGTTCATCTCTTGCCTGTTGCAATATGTTGAAAGAGAGAATGTCTTCTTCATTATGGGTATATGTTCAAAGACCTTTCAAATTAAAGAGGGGATATTAAGGAGGAAGCCATATACAAGAACATACAGAGATACAAACCTGATTGTCATGAGATAAGGGAGGGAGTAATGAGAACTAAACCTGACAATAATTGATGTGTTTATCAAAGTATGAGAGTACTTCTTCTGTCAAGGTTATCTGGTCAGGGACCTTATCAAAGGGGATACTAAGGAAAAGAGGGGAACCATAAACAAAATATAGAAAGAACGTATAGGCTAACATGTTAGCGACAAAGACAAGAACTGGTCAACCACAGGAACTGTTTGGCTTTTGAGAAACTACAGGAAAACTTGGCTACTGCAATTGATAACAATGCAAACCTGAGGTCCCAGATGTCGAAAGTGTGGGGTCTGTGGAACTGTGCCAGTTAAAGAAGCAATGTGCAGGTCAAGGGGATCAGGGAGAAACAAATGAGAGTAGATGGGTATGAAATGAGCAAATTGCTTGTAAAACAAGGTCATTTGGTGCATTTGTTTAATTGAGCTCAGCAACTGATAGTTGCAGTCTATCCTGTCTAATTATATCTTATTAAATCTTTCCTTAACTATCTCAGTTCAGTGCTGCAAGGGCTCCATGCCAGCTCCTGGTGGGACCTGTAAGTGTATGACTACCAGGTGCCAGCTGCTGGAGCCAAGCAGGGTGGGGTGGCAGCTGCTGTAACCAGTGGGGTTTCAGTGTCAGCTCCTGGAGTGGGTGGGGGTCTTCAGCTGCCAGCCTCTGGGACGGGAACAGTGTGTGTCCCCAGAAAATTGCTGAGCGAGTGAGGTGAGAGAAAACAAACCTTCAATCCTGCAGAACAAGTTTTCTCTTTTACAGTATGGATGAAAAAATGTATGCATTTGATGTGATTTTGTTCAATTGACAAGCTTGAGCAATTTATATTATATATGCTCAGTCAATGTT
Organism: Perdix hodgsoniae; assembly: GCA_035772895.1. NCBI lineage: Eukaryota > Metazoa > Chordata > Aves > Galliformes > Phasianidae > Perdix > Perdix hodgsoniae. The sequence continues at coordinate 6,256,670 of JAPSGF010000008.1, forward strand.
ATTAATTATAATAAAATTATAATTATATATATAATCTTGTTAAAGGAAGCTTTCTGAACTAACTGTCTCATTCCAAGAGAGTTGTGGAAAGCTAGGTTTACAAAGGAATTCATTTTCAGTATAAACATACGGATAAAGAAAACATTTATCAGAAACCAATTGATAAAAATAATCTCATCCCTGCTGCAAATTTTCATGCATCAGCAATGAAGAAAGGCCTCCCTTTTATTCAGATTTTAAAGGTGAGATAATTTGTAGTAAATCTGGTGAAAATAAACATAAGATAAATGAAGTTCCTCTGACATATTTGTGGAGTGAAGCTATGGAGGGAGGGGAGACAGTATAAATCAAGCAAATGAGATGATGACAGTAACAGATGGATCTGCACGGTGAATGAGAAAAAACATACATACATAGTATTCTAGCATAATAACCCTAATATATGCATATATGTCTACTTTATATCTTAGGGACAAAGGCCGCATTTTCAGCCAGTATGTGAGTATACACAGAGTTGTAAGAGCTATTTTATTACTAAAAATATGGGTACATCTAGGTACAATATGAGCCATTTTCACACTTGAAAAATGGTGTGAAACAATTCCACACACCTTTTTCCATGGAATCTTAACCAAGTATAGCTCCTTAAAAAAAGACTTATGGGTCAAGAGCTTTAGGGCTACCATCTCCTGCACCAAGCATCACCATGGAAAGATTTTACCAGAGCCATTTCTTCTTTACATGAGTATCAGACATCCCTGAAGGAGAAGGCCAAGTAACAGGTCAGCTAATAATCACACTGATCTTTGCTGACACTGGTAACCAACTTACTATTTTTCAGCCTATCCTGTGAAGTAATACAATCTGGGCTGTGATCTGCATGTGTTTGGGCTCGTCCAGTAACTGGGTGCATTTAAACTATCAAGTCTATGCATCTTTGCTAGCAGAGCACATCAGATAGCTATTGATATATCCTTTTCTACTTGCCCTAGATTAATTAGGGCTTTAGCCTTCCAGCACACAGCAGATGAGAACACTCATTCTTGTTGTGTCTTATCAAACGTTATTACCAGTGAAAAGTAACAGCTGACACAAAATCAAAAGAAGCTTCTGCTCAGTAGTGATCTGGAAAAGAAGGAAGAAAAGAATAATGTTGCACATATAGGACACAATGGGGTGGCATAAACATTGAGAAACACTGTCAGGGCAGAACTCTCCACTGCAGTGACAACTAGCAACAACTTCCTGCCAAATCTAACACAGCGCTCTGAGTACAAATGAGCATATGGATATTTTGTCAGCAGTGCAGAGTGAGTCAGCATGAGCCAGGCAAATTTGCATTGTGTACTAGCAGGAACAAGTTTCCAGGATCTGAAAGTTGTTTATTATATTGATATAAGGAAAAAGAGCTATGGCATGTTCTGAAAAAATGTTCTTGCTCATGGCTTTCCTTTCTCAGCACACAGTATTTGCTCAGAAGCCATCTCCCATGGTGTTCTGACACCATGCTTTATACCATTTATTAGGAGTGAGGCATTAAGCATCTGCTAAAGAGTGTTCATATTACCTGCTGTATTGTTGCCTTGAGTGACTAATGTGGCTGCTTTTACCAACAATATTTTGTACTTTGAGTTCTATCAAAAATTTGCTCAACTCCGTAGAGTTCTCCGAATGCATGGTTTCCAGACCAAGATTATTTTCCCTTGATGGTCAAAACTCTCTTTGCTTACACATGTGCATACAGGTCTTCCTTTTCCCATTAGCTGCTTTTATTACCTGTAAGGCTTCTAATGTTGCTCACTATACTTACATCCTATGCTCCTTTTCACACTACAGAGAGAACTGTTCTCCATGCAGAGTCACAAAGCTGGTAGTGGGAGGAGGGGTGAATAACTGAAATTTCCATATCCTCACCTACTGTTCTGTAGGTGTGCCCTTCAGCTGCTTCCAGAAAGACTCTCATCCTAGTTCTGAATGCCACTAAAGGTAAGTTTGTTTAATTGCTTCAGGTAGCTCCTAACAGCAAATACATTGTTCAGAAAGATGCATATGCCGTCTGATGTGAGAAGAGAGAAGTTTTCTTCACTTACTAGGTGTTAATTCTGCTTTTGGCAACTAGATAAAAAGTCATGGATATATCCAATAAATCTGGATAAGACATCTGGAATATAGATGTCTGTGGAATCTCTAATGGTGGAGATTTCCCAAATTTACCTGAACAGCCTGATTTAACTTTAATGTTAACTTGCTTTGAGGAGGAGCCAGACATATGTTCTGTATATAGATGTGCCATCTGTATCAGTTACTCATATAAGCTGTTTTATATTCAGTAGATATAAATAAGCAGCTCTGAGGTCTCTTTTGAAGAAATAGATGAAATAGCACAAATTAGATCAATCTTAGAAAGACAGTGTAGAGTGAGATGAATTGTCCCCTGGAAATGCTCTCCTTACTATTTATAAATGGGCAGGAGGCACAGGATGATGAAGTCAGTTGCTTTACAACCCATGCATCTGACTGTATGTGTCCAGTGTAACATAGGTGGTTAATTTATTTAACAGAATAATAGTCAACAGTATCATACCTAGAACAGAGTGATATGAAAGCATCTTTGTTACTGCAACAGAAACACTCTTCTGTTGTGCTCCGTTGAAGACTGAAATTAATCTACCCTTACCTTTTATTTCTTGAGGTTAGATAAACTCTATTCACTCAAATTCTTTTCCTACTTTAAGTACTCTATTTAGCATCTATTTGTGTGGATTCACCTCCAGTTTCCTAATGCCTTGCAACAAGTGTCCAGAACCTGGTGCAATAAGCCAGATGTAGCCTCACAGATCCTGAATGGAGGTGAATAGTCACTTGCCTTCAACTTACAGCTATGGCTTTATCACTGCCATGGAACACTCCTGACTCTTGTATGAGTAGTCCTCTAGGATCCTGCAAACTTCTTCTGAAAATATGTTCACTGTCTGGTCAGTCTCTATTCTTTCAGTCTCATGGAGTTATTCCAGTTCAGCTGCAGGACTTGGCTTTTATCTTTTTTGACATTCGTTAGTTTTGTGGGTGAATTCCTCCAGCTTCTTGAGGTTGTTCTGAATGGTAGTCATTCTTTTAGCATATTCCCCACTCCCAGTCTGATGTTACTTGTGAACTATTTGAAGATGCATTCTGTACTATCATTAAATCTGATTGACGAGGCCCAGTTTCAGCCAGCGAAAATTTATTTCAGCTGATTGACAGATTGATCCATTGATCACCATCCTTTGAGTTTGGTTTTCTCCACTTTGTCAATTGGTTTATAGTCTACCCCTCTAAAAGGGTCAAAACAGGGTCACTGAGATCTGAAGGACATGAGATGGCTAGGGCATCTTCTCAAGAAGGAATAAACAGATTTTCTTAATGACTCCCCTAAACAAAGGAAAGAATCTCCACTGAATCGTTTAAGAACAAGGAGGACAGGGTTCTGGCATCAAAGGTACTAGGAACAAGGTGGCTCTAAATCTGGCTCTCATCAGCAGCCAGGAATAATAATGAAAGACTTCTTACAATGCTAAGAAGTGCCAGAGCTACTTAGCAGTATGTTAAATACGAAATCGCTTAAAGCCTAAAAGAAAACATGACTGAAATTAAACACAAACAATTGAAACTTTATTTTGAAAAGTGTTAGTTTGCTGGAACAGAGTAACAAATTCTAATGAATGTCCTTAATGATTTTACAGTGGGACAAATCATCTGTGAAAGTAAGGTGGTTATAAAAGACACTTACTGTGCTGTATGAATGCTAAATGAAACTAGACATCTCTATAATCAGCATCAATAAAAGCACCATAAATAATTTTACTGCTTCAAAGAGCAGCATAATAAAATGTACCAAAAGAAAAGACTCCATGGACTAAAAATATTGCTCACACATACACAAAAAGATTTGCGTGTATGCATATATATATATCTTCAGTTCTGACTAAAATGCTTACAATGGTAAAATGAAGTTATTTTCCAAGAAAATCTTATCCTGTTCATGAGCATTTCTCTTGTTCTTGAAGAGAGAGAAAAAAAAAGAATAAAATCTTACAATTAAATAAATGGGGAATATCTTTAGTGAATTTGAGACGATAACCAGAAATTAAGTAAATTGTAATCTTAATCCAAAAATAATCTGTTTAGATTGCATCGTCTATCACAGGTTTTACAGGCTTGTTAGAGATCTATAGTGTACAAAATCTATACCAGGTAATGGCAGAAATGCTGAAGAATAGATACACTGGTGCAAGAAATGACCTTTTGTTCTGAGTTTGAGCAAATGGTGCAATGGGATTTCTAGAAGTTGCTATGATACAAATCAAGCAAAACAGTATGTGAGAAGAAAGGATAAGAGGACAGTTAAGGGGTGCTTTAGATAAATTCAGTATTCAAACTTGTGTATTATTTGGCTGTTTTTACTTGGAGTATGAGGGGGTTGTATTTTTATACTATATATATATATAAATATATATATAAAGAAAATATACTAGCTTCTGTTAGAATAAAGAAAACTCAATTTTTTCAAAACTAGTGCTTTTTCTCATATGTCATCTCAAATTTGCATAAAAAGAACTCCCTTTTCCTCCATCTTTCCTTCCCAAATGCTGAAAAGCATTTTACCTTTTTCTTTTGACAGTTGTTATTGATGTATTGTCCTTTTAAATGAAGAATCATGCACAATTTGAAATTGCTTTACTTTGAATGCTATCTTATCTTGGAAAATTCAGAAAGTACAGTTTCTGTTTCAACAATATCTGATTTTATGAATTCTACAATAGTTAGAAGCACATTTCTTCAAGAAATTCCAAAACTATTTCACATCGCTGGAAAAGCAGGACTTATGAGTCACAAAGCTACAGTTTGTGCTTGTGTTGGTGAGAATGAGTGCATAATCTGCATTGTATGCTCCTGCAAATCCATGAGAACTGATCAGAATTCATCTAGAATGTTTTGCTTTAAAGAAATTAAAAGAGTGATCTTAGTGAGGGAGACAATTATGGATAAAGTCTTGGCTTTGCTCCTGATAGACTAAGGGTGAGAAAAATTGCTATAATTTGCTCAGACGGATGTTAGTGAAAGTTAAGTTGTTTGCATCAACTGGGAAAAAGGTAGGATAAGTAGTTCCATCTTGAGCCACAGTGGCTATTAAAGACATCCCTATAGAGATGTGTAATAGGCACATCCTTTTAATCAAAATTGCATCTAGGCCACAATGTAACTGTAGCACTGCAACTATTAAAATTAAACCCCTCTTGAGAATGAGGTGAATTTATTTTCACCTTGTTTCTGCAATTATAGTTTTTTTTCTCTATATAATCCCTTAACACCATTTGTTGCTAGTTAAACAAATACGAGAAATGCAAATACAAACAGTGAATCCTTCATGATTTCATAATTTTTGTTTTAAGAAACAATTTCTGAAACACGTGAGTATCTATCAAGTTCACAGAATGCTGCAGAATACACTCCCTGAGGGAGGTATCCTGCTGTTGGCATCTCTCCAGACCTCTTCAATAAAATACTAATTTCAAATAAATTTAATTACCCTCTTTAGAGTTTTGGCTTTTGCTTAATTTGTATAAATAATTTGGGCATCTAATTAGTTCCCAATTTGTATCAAGTAAAATAATTGGGACTGCTTTGTCAGGCAAAATCTTTCTTTCAAATTGGATTACTCAAATGCAAACCCTCTTCTTAGTTCACAAATTATATCATTCCAGCTTCATCATCTCTTTTCTAAAGCTGTGTCATGTTGATCAGCATGGACTTTACTATTGGATGAAGACACTACTAACTTACTAACATCTAAACACTCTTGTTATCCACCTTCAGATTTCCTGTGTATTCCCTTCACTGTTGTAGCATGACAGTATTTCTTGGTTGACAATTGATCAAAAATGATTGTTCCTTCCACATAAGTCAGCAGAAGTTTGCAGACCTTGATAAATATGGAAGAAAAAGATGTGGACCTGTCCTAGGAAGATGTGGAATTCAGAGCTAATGCAGGGATTAAGACACTGCTGAAAGGCACAGAGGTCTCAGGCAACATCAGTTGACGTCAGGGAGTCAGGCATCAAGGTAATGCAGAAAACCTTCCAGGGGACCAAGCAAGGCATGGCAAGGTTTAATGTGCCTAGGAAAGGTGATAAGCTGACTGAAACTGAAGCAAGACTTGCCTGAAAAGAATATGTCTGTCTGGAGAAAATTCTCTATGAGCCCTATTTAAAAACTAACTAACTAACTAACTAAATGAATGAATAAATAAATGTATTGCATCTGATATAATCACTTCAGATTTCGTTCAGTTGGAAAATATCAATGATTATTCCATTTGAGATGCCATATCTGAGCTGTCACAAGACCTCTAGGAAACTCATTTTCTAAAGAGACAGCTAGGGGCTAGGTATAATATCCCAGAACATCTGAAATTAGACAAAGCACCTTGGGTAGCTTCAGTTACTTAGCTGCCTTTGTTGCTTAGGCAACTGGAACAAGGCTTTAAGCTTTCCCTGTTTAAAAAGTTAATTATCTTAGTTTGCAATCTATTAAAACCCAATGTTCTGAGTTTAAAATCACTATTTCTCCCTCCCCATCAACCCCCCCCCCCCC
>JAPSGF010000008.1:6263402-6351137 GCA_035772895.1 Perdix hodgsoniae
CCTTTTTTTTTTTTTTAATTTTTCCTGTCTGTCACTTCTTTTTTTTGGTGACAGCTGGAATTTAAGGCATCTATTTAGACATCTGAAATCATTATAAGAACTTGGAAGAATTCTACTAATCATTATAGATAAAAAGAGGACTTATTTATAGAGGTCTTAGCTAACTTCAAAGCTTTTTGTCTATTTTCTTAGCCTTAATTTATCATGTCCCTTTACTTCTGTTTCACAAAGGACATTTTTTGGGAAAATGCATCCTAAGTGACAGCAGATATTTAATTCTGACAAGAGAAGTCAAAGGAGTGTGATTCTTGTGGATAAATAAAAGGAATCCAGGCTGTTACTGAGGGTCTGCACTCCAGTTCATGTTTCTTTAGACTGTTCAGGTACTTCTGTTAAGAATAAATAGAATTAAAATAAAACACAGAAATAAACTAGTATAACAAAAGGAAAATTATTGTTAGAAAACCTTTGCAATTACCACCTCCTTATTGGCCGAGTTTCCTATATCTGCATGACATCTTATGCATTACTGGTTATTGCAGATTATTTACATATAGCTGTGACTCTCACAGAATCACAGAACCACGAAGGTTGGAAAAGATCTCCAAGTTATCCAATCCAACTACCCACTTTTCATGAATATTTCCCCACTAAACCATGCGCCTTAGTACACCATCTAAACATTTCTTGAACACCTCCAGGGATGGTGAGTCAAACACCATTTTGAGAATAAATTTTTCCTCATGTCCAACCTGAATCTCCCCTGATGCAACTTGAGGCCATTCCTTCTAGTCCTATTGCTAGTTACATGGGAGAAGAAGCCAACCTCCACCACTCCACAACCTCTCTTCAGATTGTTGTAGAGAACTATAAGGTCATCCCTGAGTCTCGTCTTCTCCAGACTAAACAATCCCATTTACCTTAGCTGCTTCTCATAAGCCTTGTGCTCCAGACCTCTCACAGCTTTATCTCTCTTCTCTGGACATCTCCAGGGCCTCAAAGTCTTTCTTGTAGTGAGGGTCCCAGAACTGAACACAGTACTTGTGGTGTAGCCTCACCAGTGCTGAGTACAGGTGTTGTAATTAGGCGAATCTGCAATGGAACGCTAATTGGGGTCGCCGTGCGCTATTTGACGACACAGAAGGAGGTTCCCTGCTCCTTCTAGCAATACTATTTCTGATACCATTAGCCTTCTTGGCCACCTGGGCATGACTGGCTCATGTTCATCTGAGCATCAACAAGCCTCGGGTTTTTTTTCTTCCACACAGCCTTCCAGCCTCTCTGCTCCAAGCCTGTAGCATTGCCTGAGATTGTTGTGACTAAAGTTCAGGACTTGATACTTGGTCTTACTGAACTTCATTCCACTGGTCTCAGCCGTGGGAAATTCAGCCTATCTAGATCCCTCTGTAGGGCCCTTCTATCCCCGAGCAGACTGACACTTCCTGCCAGCTTAGTGTCATCTGCAAACGTACTGAAGATGCACTCAGTCCTCTTGTCCAGATCATCAATAAAGATATTGAACAGGAGAAGCCCCAATACAAACCCCTAGAGATGAGAAGAAAGCAGTTTCGTGTTCTCCTGAGCACCATCCATGAAGTTCAGCAAACACTGAAAAATGAAGAAAATCTTTCATAAACTGAAGAATCTCCAGAAACTCAGATGGAAGCAGAGACTAAACAGTAGGTATTGCGAAGACTACTGATGATCGGTGAAGACTACTGATGGTTGAAGAATATGCACATGTCTTTACTTCATGTTCAAGCCAATAGTAAAAAAGCAGAAACTGAAAAATTTCTATAATCTATATATATAGATTATATATATATAATTATATATATCTATATATGTATATATCTATATATAGAGAGAGATATAATTTTCTATAATTTTCTAATTTTAATACACAAGTACTTGTTTTGCTTCTCCGGATGCAAACAGTTTCATATCTTTACAGACAGACACTTTGTGTTAATCCATAAACTCTGACAAGTCTTTATACCCAGTCACTTCTGTACAATAAAGCACTTCTGACATATCTGAACATTGCCTTCATAGAAAGAGTATTTTGTTGAATTAAATTAATGACAAATTTATATGGTAGCAGTCCAAATGCAAGAACTTGTACCTGGGTTGAGGCAACCCCACTACCAATGCAAACTGGGAGATGAAAAGATTGAGTGCAGCCCTGCTGAAAATAACCTAGAGGTATTGGTGGATGGGAAGCTAGACAAGAGCCAGCAATGTGCCCTCACAGCCCATAAGGCCAACCGTCTCCTGAGCTGTGTCAAAAGAAGTATGGCCAGAAGTTCAAGGGAGGTGATCCTGCTCCTCTACGCCGGTGAAGCCTCACCTGGAGTACTGTGTCTGGATGTGGAGTCACTGACACAGGAAAGATACAGATCTGTTGGAGCACTTCCAGAAAAGGGCCACAAAAATGATCAAAGGGATGGAACACCTCGCCTATGACAACAGGCTGAGAAAGTTGGGGCTGTTTAGCATGGAGAAAAGAAGACTGTGTGGTGACCTAATAGCAGCCTTTCAGTACCTAAAGAGGAGTTATAGGAAAGAAGGGGGCAGATTCTTTAGCAGGGTGATAAGACAAGGGGAAATGGTTTCAAACTTAAAGTGGATAGATTTAGGTTAGCTATGAGGAAAAAATCTCAGTAAGGGCGGTGAGGGAGTGAAGCAGGTTGCCCAGTGATTGGTTGATGAGCTATCCCTGGAGACTTTCCAGTCAAGGCTGGATAAGGCCCTGGGCAACCAACTTGATCTAGCTGTGGATGTTCTTGTTCCTTGCAGAAGACTTGGACTAGATGACCTTCAGAGGTCCCTACCAACTCTAAGGATTCTGTGATACTATGATTCCATGATAAAAACATTAAATTAGTAGAAGCAGGAATATATATTTATATACTATACTTCTTCCTTATATAGACATAAAGGAGCCATCATTGTTTTAGAATGATGAAGGTGGTGGTTACCATTGCCACACCCTTGAATTACAGTTGATAACAGAAAACAGACACAAGGAAACAACAAAAATTTGCTAGGGCTAGTATCCAACTGTGCTGTAACTTCTTTCTCAGTATCACTCTGTGGAAAAATAAATCTAAATAAGAGCTTACGGACACAGAGTCTTCATTGGAATCAAACAGGTATTTCTGACAGCATTTAGAACCAGATACTTCACTGTGAATTACAAAATGCATATAGTTCAATATTGAGTATTAAAATACACATTCTGCCTAGATCATTAGCAGCTGTCTTACGTCTGGAGTAAAAGGTAAAGTTTATATTCCTCAGATGTTTTTATCCTAGGCAGTGTAAGTACATATATTCTCGGAGAAAGAGAATTTAGATCAATGTCAGAAGCTACTCTCTTCCTACATTCTTCTAAAATGATGAGAGTATTTCAGTGTGATGTACTGAAATTTAAACTGTCAAATATTCTATTCTATACAACCTTACCAATTCTCACCCTAATGATTACTGTCCTTCTCATTCCTGTTCTCATATCTTCTGAATATTGACACACTAATAGTTCATCGTAGAGCTTGTTTTTTTTCAGGTCAATTTCCACTATATATCTCTCATAGACTGTTCCCTCAAACAGACCTAAAGCCTTTCTGATTCCTTTCTTTGTGTTATACTAAAGGAGGCTTTTGGGTAACCATAGACCTCCTTGCCCTGTGATATGACTATCAAGTTTTCACTCACTTCTAGATATCATTATTTACTATTCTGTATACAACACAAAGGAACCATGTTTCTTTATGTACAATATCACAGATCTTCCTTCCTCCTGAAACAGCTATTCTTCCTGCCCAACTTTGTTCTGACAGGCTTTTTTGCTCATATCTGACATCAAATCTGACAGATTTGATGAAGTAATCCTGGAGTACTCCTGTTATAATATTTATTACATTATTAGCACTACAAATAATGAATGTAATTGTTGAATATATATATATATATAATAGAACTGTATTTTGCACAATAAATGCCCTATAATTTTAACTACAAGAAGACTTAAAAATGTTACAGAAAAATGGATAACTTTGAATAGGAGGATTGAGGCAAAAAATACTGTGCTTAATCCAGACTTAGAGAGGTCTGAGAGAGATTTCATGTGCCATATTGGCTGTGAGTTAATTTTCACTTAGGAGATCTTGCTCCTTGTGTGTGTTTTTTGTTGTTGTTGTTTGTTTGTTTTTCTGGAATATTCCTTAACTAGGTAAATCTAGAAAAAAAAAGTACATTCAGAAATTATGGCCATCAAGTTTTTAAATGTCTATTACCTAAAGCTCACAACTTTTTTTTTTCCACATTCAAAAATTTCTGTATTAGGCAAATGTGAGAAGCATAAGTGGAATCCAAAAACTCTCCAAAGAAAATGCATCTCTGAACTCAATAAAAGATTTCCACGGCCTTTAATGTTAAAATATTAAATGCACAACAATGCACAATCCCCAGCATCAAGTCTCCTAATCTATATAGTTTTCAGAAATCACAGGCCTCTGAGAAAAAAAAAAAAAAAACACTTTCAAATTTGTCTTTTCTTTGCACAGTAACACTGATGCCTTAGTTAAGGTCTTTTGTTTGCATCTGGGGGAAAATGTGCTGATTATGTTGAAAGATATATGCCACAGGAATAAAATGTATTATTCTCACAAAAAATCCAGTACTTTCTTTTTAAGGATGGTATAAAGGCTCCATGACCTACAGGGCATTACTAGGCATTGCAAAGTGTCATGGATATTTTGGGAACCATTGTCTGCTTTACAAGGTATTATATCCTTCACATTTACTTTCAAGATTTCTACTTTAATTATATTGTAAACTTCTCAGTTTTTCACCATTAAGAGTTGATCCAGTATAGGAAAGTGTCTTTACCAAACTGAATTCTTTGTTAAGAATTTAAGGTATCCATTCTGTAACCAACTGTTTGGTTTGATTACAACTAAATAATTAAAATGATTAATTAAATATATGAAACATTATTTATTTCTTATGTGAAAATTTAGCTTAGTGCATGAAAAGTTGCTTCTTCTTATTTTGTCCACCAATGTCTCACTAATACAGTAGTTTTGCGTGAAAAGATTTTTAGATGACAGCAATTACAAAAAGTCTATACAGGTAATTATTTTTATATGTAATGTATTCCTTGCAGATTGTCTATTGGCATTAATCTTCTTGGCTTCCAACAGTTAAACAAAAATTACTCTGCTTATTGAGAAAAAAGGCCATGAAACATATAAAATCTCCAGTGGATGGTTATCTGTTTGCAGGAAGGCATCTCAAGTTTTTGTCTTTTTAGGATAGGACGGCTGGAATTTTTAATGGCTGACCAATAAATAAGGGACTCCAAAACCTCATAATGTTCAGCTTTAGGAATAAACAAATGGAGGCAAATCCAGGCTGATGAAAGAAAATATGCTGTCAGCAGGTAAACATGAGTCTCCCAAATCAGAGGGAAAATTAAGAGATGTCTCAGCTGTGGGCTAATAGAATACATGTAGATACATGTGAGTCTGACACATTCTGTAAATTAATTCACAAGCCTCTGTTTTAAAAGTTGTCTTTCTGTGCCACTTTAAGTGCCACATATGACGAGTTCCTAAAGAAAAAAAAAAACAAAAAAGGTCAAAAATCTTGAACCAAGGTGCATCTTTTTAATATAAGGCAATAATCTTGGATAACTCCAGTCCAAAGTGTCATACCAGAATGATAATACTATAGAGTTCAACAAAACGTCACATGGTAGAAACAAGGCCTTCTGCTGAAAAGAGACTGCCAGACCATGAATATAGTGAAATAACCTTCTCCCTTACAAGGCTTTCTCCTTGCAGTACCTGAGCTGCTTGAAGACAACGCAATCTGTAAGGACTATAATTAGGACTGCAGTGAGAAGTTTATAAAGCATATTTTGAGTAATATAAGTAGGTGCAAAGTTCAGCTTCTAATGGAACAGATGGAATCATGTAGGTAGGCCTAATTTTATTTTTTCTGGTGTTTTTATAAATGCATATTTTATTTATATATATATATATTTATATATTTCCTGTTTTTCCTCTTTATTTGTAGTATACACTGGAATTTGCTACAGAATGACCTAGAGTCTCAGTGTACAACCACAGTAAATAGTGAACACTACCAGTATGTCTGAAGATAATAAAAGCAAAACTTATCTCATCTAGCTTTAGCCATGTATTAATTTAGTACCACATTCAAGCGACCCCAGGTACTCAGTGAAAAAATAGGGACATTGCCACAGTATTTATCATCTCATCTAAACTGTCCTTAGGATACGCCAATCTCTTTTCATCAAGTAAAGAGAGGGTCAGGAACAGCAATTTTAGATGAGATGCACAGCTTTTAGAAACTAAAGTTAAATGAAATGAATCTTTCTTTGAGACAATCTATTAATATCGTTGTGTAAGGCAGAAAGAATTTTTACGGTAGGTACAGAAAAGATGTAATTTTCATTGTCATTTCTGCATGTGGATGCAGGTGACTGAAAAGGAGCTCACTACCACTGTTTAACTTCAAAGTACTTATTAGAATAATCTATTTTTAACCCAGATGTTCTGATTTTTTTTTTTTTTACAATGAGGAAAGAATAAAATTAACTGAAAGGAAATAGGGCAGGTAGAAGACAGGTCATTTTGGAGCAGAAAGCAAAGAAAGAAAGGCTCCTTACAGTTGGAGAATAAGACCAAAGGTATTAGTGTTCATATTCCATATCATTCTCCCCTTAGAAAAACCCTGAAAACTTCTGATGCACACTCTTCCCCCTCGTCTAACTCAGAACCAAATAGTTAGAAAATTCATTAAGAAGCACAACTCAGCTGTATTACTTCCACTACCACACTTCTGAAGCATTATACAGAGTTTCTGCATAGTTCCCAGGGGGAGTTGCAGAGTTCAAACCCTCTGCACTGTACATTAAATGGAAGGGTTACTCTGAAGCATTTGAAGTGTCTGTCAGAAATATATTTCTTCACTGTGCTTTTACATTTGATTTGCAATGAAAGCGGTGAGAATACTATCAACTGAAGAACTATGATATGGAGAACACTGTTTTACATTAATTTTTCATTCAAATATGCACAAAGAAGAAAAAGTTAGGAAAAAGATAAAGCAGATGTGATAACAGGTTATAAATGGATTAAATTAGGAAAATCTCAGTTTTCAGGAACTAAATCTTAAGGTTTAGAGCATAGAGCAGTGGCAGAGAAATGACAGCAAGAGACATCATTCTGACATGTACATATCCACACAGCTTAGGAAATATTGTGAAGTAAATCCCTTTTGTAAAATACTTTAAAAAATGCCTATCATGACAATGACATTTAAGAGACAGAAAGCTCTTCAACAGAGACAGAGAATGATAAAGTACAGCAATGAGAGAGAAGGAGGAATAAGAGTAAGAAGAGGATGTAGAGAAAAAAAATGAAGCTTGGGGAGGAGTGGGGAAATACAGGGACAAACATACATTACAGATAGAAAAAAGGAAATAAAAATTGTCAGAAAAATGAGTTGCTTTCATATCATGGATACATTTTATTTTACACACAAATTTTTGTGATTTCAACCTGGTGGGAAGGTGAACTCCAACGCACAACTCTGTCAGTTCTCTTTCTCAAATTAAGAGGGGATTAAAAAAAAAAAGAAAAAAAAAAGGAAAGTGCTCAAAGATTGAAATAAAGATAGGTATATAACTCAGCATGAAAGATAAAAGAAACTCAGAATAGGGAAATTAATAAAATATATTGTCTATTACTAACAGAGCAGTGAGAAACAAAAAACAAATTAGAAAAAAAACTCCTTCCCGTTTTACTTCCTTTCCCCTGAAGGGAACAGGGAATGAGAAATGGAGGCTGTGATCAGTCTATAAATCTTCATCTCTGCCACTCTTTTATGGTCACTCTGCCCCGGCATCCAACCTGCAGGATGCCATCCTTCCCAAACTGATCTTGTGTGGGCTTCCCACAGGAAGCACTGCTCCACAGTGGGTCCATACAACAGGGCCCATCCTTCAGAAGCTGCCCCACACAGTTCTCCATGGGCTCAGCTCCCCCAGCCCTCCTGACCCACCACTGGCTCCTCCCCATGGGCTGCAGCTCCAGTCCACGGGTTTGCTCCTGCAGGAGGTATCCATGGGCTGTGCCTCCTTCAGGCCTCATCCATTGCTACACCATATGCTCCTCCCTGGGTGCATGTGAAGATCTGCTCTGTGTAGTGCCCATGGGCTGCAGAGGGACAGCCTGCTCCTCCATGGGCCTCTCCTGGGCTGCAAGGAGCTTCTGCTGCATGCCTGGAATACCTCCTGCCCTCATTCTGCACTGATCTTGGTGCCTTATAGGCCCTTTCTCTCTCATTTTATGATTTTTCTGTCCCAGCTGCTGTTGCACAGCAGTTTTCCCTTTCTTAAATATCTCCCACAGGCACAACCTGCAACAGAGTGGCCAGTGATGGGTCCCTTTTGGAGCCTAGTGACACTAGATCTTTGGAATGACAATTACCTTGGGAAAACCATGAGCATGACATGGAGATGTATGGGAACAAAGTGGTGATGTATTTTACCAGAAGTTGCTATGCTGTTTACTGTGTGTAAATAGGTTTCCTTAGGCTGTTAAAATGTGCTGACAGCTAAGCATTCATGAATGCCATTTGACAGCGCTTGTATATGTACTTGCATATATATAAACACAAGCCTCATAGCACAGGGCTTGAAGGGATGTGGGGATGAGCACAAAGGAGATGTCCAGTCACTGCAAAGTCATAATCAAATATATTTGAAAGATCATGGTGATTGAGTGAAGCTCCTGAGGACTGCAAGAAAGAAAATTCCACTTGTATCTTTGAGTAGATCAGGAAAGAGGAACATCCTCAAAACAAATGGTGAAGTGAGACTAAATAAATGCACAGTTAAATGAACTAAAATAGGGTTCAACTGACAAAGAGTTGTGATCGATAACACAAAGCTTAGCTGTAGGCTTGTCATTAGTGTAGGGCCGTAGGAGTCAGTATTGCTTTCTGGATAGTTTAACAGAGAATCATAGAATCACAAAATCACGGAATGATGTGGATTGGAAGGGACCTTTAAGATCACCTAGTTCCAAGTCACTGCTATAGGCAAGGACACCTCCTTCTAGACTAGGTTGCTCAAAGCCCATCAAGCCTGGCCTAGAATACGTCCAGGGAAGGGGCATCCACAATGTTACTGGGCAGCCTGTTCCAGTGTCTCATCATCGTCACAATAAAGAATTTCTTCCTGATATTTAGTCTAAATATACCCTTTTCCAGTTTAAAACCATTTCCCCTCATCTTGTCACTCCATGTCCTTATAAAATATAAGAAAATGTTATTATCAAAGGCATATGTAACTGTAGTTTCCTTTTTAGATGATGAGTAAGATGAGACGTCTTATTGTTTTCAAGGTAAACATTTTTTTTCTGCTTTATTTTAGTCATTTTTAATTTTAATTTTAATTTTGAAAAGAAACTCACTGAGATATATGAATATACAAAACAAATATTTCTGACCTACCATTTGGGGGACATTATTTTGATTCATATTGATTTTGTTCACTTGCTACTATCTTTATTCTTTTCTCCTGCTTTCTTTGGAGAGAGGAAAAAAAATATATATATATATTTAAGAGAATAGCTTTTTTACTTTCCTAAATGTATGTCTTTGTGTTTCTAGAGTCATTCTGTCCTTCTTAAGATGCAGTCAAATTCTGTTCATATGAGGATGTTATCATCAGCAGATATTGTTTTGTCTCAGATGAACTTGTGACTAGATGTTTGCCTAAGCAGCAGGTGGTGGCACATTTGTTTAAGTGGACCATTTGTAGTATCAGTAAGACAAACAGAGGTATCTATTCATTATGTGCAAGGTAATTCCAGTTCATGGCTGCTGTTCAAACCTCGGCAGCCTTTGGTTTTGGAATGAAACATGTAGTATATACAATATGACTTAAAATCTAAAGAGAGAAAAATGTAGAAAGACAGGCAATTTTGATATGATTAAACAAGCATAAGCTACTTGGAGAATAGTTTTCATACTTCACCCTTTCCCATAGTTATTTTATTTTTGATGTGGCTTCTACTTAGCACCTTAGAATTAGAAAAATAGCTTTGTGAATTAGGTTGTTCCTAAATGAAAGACTTGGGACTTAATTCCATTGAAAGTAACAGGGCTGTACTGAGATGCAGAGAGCTATTTTGAACACAGTAATTAAACAGTTTCCAGGACTAGTACTGGCATGCTTCTAGTTAGCTTAGAGTGAGGTCAGAACAGTTTGAATGTCTTCACCCATCTGTGTATACATGGGTACAAAAATGTGGTTTTCTTCATAGTAGCTGTCAGAGATATGGCCATAAAGACATTTCTTAGAATTCTAGAATTCTGAGATATTCAGAGATCCTAGTAACCAAACAAAATACAGGGCAAACACTATCATGTTAGGAAAACACAGTTTTGTTTTAATAACTACTTAAGGTTCCAAAAAATTTTGCCACCCTTATTATTTTGACCCATTCTTATATATGTATACAAGACATAATAAGCCTAGAGAAAAGGCTACCTAAAATGTCATAGTGAATCTTCATGCTCATAAATACTGATATCACTAACATAGATCTTAAGAAAGAACCAAAATTTTATTTTTTAACATCTCTTTTCTTATCATTCAAATTGCTTTCACATGGCTAAAGATAACTCATAAAATAGGAATTTCTGTTTCCCTCTTACAAAGTACATATTAGTTCGTAGAAATTGGCAAAAGTGATCTAGTTGAGGGAAAAAAAAAGTGTTTTCACAAAGTAATCTAGTTCTAATCAGATCTTGGCCATTTTTTCTTAGGAGAACGGTGAGCTGTTCACATCAGGACTTAGACATGAACAAATAGTTGATGTAATCTATAATCTCCTTTCATCTAAATCTGCTGAAATGTACCTCTGTTTATTTGGTGGTAGAAGAACATAGGTATAAAGAATCATGCTAACAGTCTTCTATGGTAGTCATTATAGACAAGAATGCCATGTACTTTCTAACCTATGACTCCATTTTGTTTCTTAGCACGTCATCTCAGAGTCTTTTCATAAATATTTTTTCTACTGTCTTCCAATTGCATTAATCTACATATTTTAGTGTTGTAAGTACCAATGAATGCAAGGGAAGGAAATATTTCTGGAGAAGTCTGGAATTATGAAGGAGATTAAGATCATTACCATCAGGAATTGTTTCATTTTTTTCATGTGGAATTAACTCAGGGGAACAAAGAACCACAGTTCCCAATCACTGCTCTGGAAACATGTGGGCCTACCTAATGCAGATAGGTTATACATTTTGTTAACCTACTATAAGCTTTTTCAAAAGTGTCTCCTCACTTGTATGTTGAATTAGGACAGAAGTAATGTCTTCTTTTCAAGAAATTAACTATATATAAAAAAGATTGTTTTACCAGGAAACCAAAAGAAAAAAAATATATATATCTGTCTAATTTGCATTTACAATAGAATCATCTGAATAATACAGTTGATGAAGTTTTCAGAAAAAACTTGAGTTATCCTTCATTATAAGCACTGGATACTGTGAATATATTGTTTTTAGTTTTAAAGAGAATTAAAATCATTGAGTCAAGATGATATTTTTCTTGGTTAATTTTTATTTTTTGGAACCCTTTAATATGGATGAAATTCAGTCCCCTCAGAATTGTGAACTTTACTCACATTTATTTTTTTCATCATCTGCATGTTATCTGCAAAAAAATCAATGTCAGGTTCGTCAGTGAAGACACACACTGTTTTCTAATACTTGCCAGCATGGGTAAAGGCTTATAGTCTGGTAGTTTTGATAGGAATACATACAATAACTGTAACTATATTTCTCAACGTCCTTCCTCTGTTCTTCCTTCTCCTCCCTTGTGTTTGCAGTAAAGTCTGGAAAAATAGACTGGGTGAAAATCCTGTTAAATGGTAGCAGAAGTAGTGAAGTTTGTAAGTTTCAAATCACAGGTTTCTGTTATTTCATACCAGATAAAAGATGTGATATGTATGACCAAAGGAAATAGTGAAGAAAAAACAGAAATTTTTGTTTCTCTTCCTCCACCCAAGAACTGACCAGTCTGCCCTGTGCAAGATAGCAGAAGAGTTTGTGAGAGTAATAAACTCTGGGCTAATGGATACCCAAGGAGAAAATACCATTTCTACCATCTTCATGGTCATCTGGATATGTGAAGTAATTCTGAAACTCTTTCTTTATGTACAATAATTTTGGAAGTGAATTTCTTCAGATAACTTGTTTTCCAACAATATTTTGTGAAAATAGGTATTTCAAGGAAGCCAGAATTCATCTTTATAAGTAAAGTAAACAATATGGTTTTGGGCCTGATAAATACCAGGGCTCATCTAGTTTGCTGAAGAAAAGACAGCTAGGGAAAATATCTAAGTACTTGATCCCAGTCACTCACTACAGTTACCTCTCAGCTCACTCCCTGTCTGTAAGACTGCTCTAATGACCTCTCTCAATTATAAGCAAATCATATTCTGAGCTGAATTAAAAGAGACACAGCCAGTGTTTTGAGGGAGGTGATCCTGTCTCTCTAACTCCATGCTGGTGAGACCTCACCTGGAGTACTGTTCCCAGATATGGAGTCCTCAGTATGGGAGAGACATGGACCTGTTGGAGCACATTCAGAGGATAGCTGAAAGAAAGCTGTCTTTGATAGAAGATGATGATAGAACACCCTCCCTATAAGTACAGGATGAGAGAGCTGAAGCTGTTCAGCCTGGAGAAGAGAAGGCTCTGGGGAGACATACTGTACTTTCAGTATTTATAGGGGGAGCATAACTAAGAAGGCGACAGACTCTTTAGCAAGATTGGTTGTGACAGGACAAGGAGGAATCACAGAATCACAGAATAACCAAGTTTGGAAAAGACCTTCAAGATTATCCAGTACAACCATCCACCTATTGCCAATAGTACTCACTAAACCATCTCCCTCAACACAAAATCCAACCACCTCCATGGTCAGTGACTCCATCACATCCCTGGGCAGCCCACTCCAGTGCTTGATCACTCTTTCAGAAAAGTAGTATTTCCTAACATCCAGCCTAAATCTCCCCTGGCACAGCTAGAAGCCATTCTCTATAGTTCTGTCACTAGTTACATGAGAGAAGAGGCCAATCCCCAGCTTACTACGACCTCCCTTCAGATAGTTATAGAGAGCACAGCCTCCTCATCTCAAGACTGAACAATCTCAGCTCCTTCAGCTACTCCTCATAAGGCCTGTGCTCCAGACCCCTCACCAGTTTTGTTGCCCTTCTTTGAACCTGCTTCAGGTCCTTGATGTCTTTCTTGCAATGAGGGGCCCAAAACTGGACGCAGTACTTGAGGTGTAGCCTCATCAAAGTCGAGTACAGGGGGACAATCACTTCCCTGTTCCTGCTGGCAACACCGTTCCTGATGCAAGCCAAGATGCCATTGGCCTTCTTAGCCACTGATGTACGCTGCTGGCTCATGTTCAGCCAAGCATCAATCAATACCAGGTCCATTTTCTCTACAGTCTTCCAGCTACTCTGCCCTAAGCCTGTAGCTTTTCCTGGGGTTGTTGCAGTGAAAATGCAGGACCCGGCATTTGGCATTGTTGAAACTCATCCCATTGGCTTCAGCCCAGCTATCCAGCCTGTCCAGATCCCTCTGTAGGGCCTCGCTACCTCCAGGCAGATCAACACTTCCAGCGAACTTGGTGTCATAAATGGTTTCAAACTAAAAGGGAGGAGGATTGGATATAAGGAAGAAGGTTTTTTTTACAATAAAGGTAGTGAGGCACTGGAATAGAATGTCCTGAGAGGTGGTGGATGTCCCATCCCTGGAGACATTCAGGGTTAGGCTGGACAGGGTTCTGAGCTCCCTAATCACCATTGGTAGGTACCATTGTTCATTGCAGGGAAGTTGGACTGGGTGATTGTTAAAGTTCCTTTTCAACTCCAGCAATTCTATGATTCTATGATAAGGTTTGAGCATACTTATGAACATCACTTACTTCATGGATTGAAGTGAAAGCAGTACAAATGATCATGCCCTGGATTTGGTTTACTTTTCTCTTTAAAGTTATTGCTATCCCGAAAGGCTTTGAATAACCTTGTATTCTAATACATTTAACATATACCTTCAGCTTCTTGCAATAAAATCATCAGTCCCCTATGATGAAGTCAGCCTTCTCTTTATTTTATGATGATCTACAATGGGAAAAACAAACAAACAACAAAACAAAAACAAAACAAACAAACAAAAAATAATCATACTTCAGTGCTTCATGAGTGTGTCATGGGCCAGAAGAGACAGAGGCTATTGCCAGATACGATGGAGGCAATCAGTTTTCTCTATGGGGAATATGGATGAGAAAACTGTGAACTTAAAGCAGTTTGGATTGCCTGGCCTCAGAAATATTAAGCAGACTCTAGTCCTCCTTGCATCACAGTATAACACAGTGCTTAGTAATTTTCACTCTCCTCATTCGTGAACAAATTTAGCATCCTGAGACAATAGTCTGAATTCCTCAGACTATTGTACCGTTTCTCTTTTGCTATGTTACATTTGTTAGGCTGCTATACCATCCAAATTATTTTGTTACAAAATAAGTGGAAGACAATGCTTTTTGAATTTTACAGTTTTGTTTTCAATAAGGTAGTGCTCTGTGAAGTAATCATTCTTTACTTTTTCTGCTTGCCTAGCTACTCTGTTGTTTTTCATTTATGTTTTCACTGCTTTAGTCTGACTGCTTACCTCCTTTAGTAATTCTCCCCACATGTACAGTGAACCCGATCTTCATGTCTGCCCCTGTGTTGCCAGGCCCCCTACCATCTCTTGGATTTGATATAACATTTTTGTAAATAACAGCAACTATCAGTTACTTCTCCTAGTTGTTGTTTTTGTTGTTGTTTTGTTTTGTTTTCTTTGAGACAACATCTGGGCTAACCTTTGAAGCTTGGCTTTGCAATTGCTTGGCTCTGCAATCTCCAAGAGTTGTGCCCTTTGATTTGTGCAGTCCAGCTTGAGAACAAGTAATATGGTCACAACTGAAGAAAATTATTGTGTTTCTGAGATTATTGTCTGGTTCACAATAGGAGAAACTCCTTTGGCTAGCATATGCTGCATTTCTCTTTACAGCCTAGAGCTAACAAAATTAATCAAACTTCACTCCATTCATCCTGCAAGTACAGGAAAAATGGGGTGCAGAATTTCTTGAGAAGCTCATGATACAGTGGAAAAACTTTGCTACAGGTGTCATTAACCCATCCCCAAAGTTGCTAAAGGCAAGGGAGGATGCACCACAGTATAATATAGTTTAAAAATCATTATCTGCAAGTGAGTTATATTCCTTACAGTGAAAACTGGTGTTCAAGTGACCCTCTTCAAATAAACAGTATGATTTAATCCTAGACCTGGTCAAGTGCAGAATTTAACAAAAATGCTGTTCCTTTCTTCCAGATGTTCAGAAAAGAGTAAATCACCAAAGTATTTGTTATTGAAGTATGAAGATTCAACACAGATAATTTTTTACCAGAGTGAAGGATTTCAAGGCATATGCAAGGGCTTGGCTGAGGTTACTTCTGTTCTGTAACCATCATTTACTTGTGCTGTCAGCCCAAATTTGACCTGGAATTCTCCTTAGTTTTGTGGTCAATTTTCAAAATGTATTTTTAAAGTTATTTTTCTGAAGATTGTTATTTTTACAAGTCATCTCATACTTTCATACATAACTTATCTCTTTCAGTCATGCATTTGATCTAAGGGTTGATAATTTCAACATTCTTAGAGAGATAATTATTGTGACTAATCAAGAATTTTTTCCTTAGTTTCCAATTACCTTTTCTTTTGTACTGTTAGAGATTATGAAATGGTGCTCATTAAAATGTCAATTACAAGTCCATGCTAAGAGCTCATTTGAGCTCTGAAGGTCAGAATGCTTAGCTTAAAAATCAGTAGTGAATATGAACTAATAATAAAAACCTGTTAAATATGAATGTTGAAAGAAATCAAATTAGATTGATACAATTTTATAAACACCAAGTACAACCTCAACCCTAAATCCTTTGTGGTTTTTGCTTTCCTGAATTGTTGCAGGTCCTCTGCTACTAATTTCTGCATTGGGCAGTTTGCAGAACTTTCCAATTATCTCTGACAAAAAGTAATGTTCAAAAGTCCAAAATTTTAATTGTATCAAGAATGAACAAGAATGCAAGTTGATTGACTTAGTTGTAATTCATGAAAGTGGGAATCCTTCTGAACGGCTTTATGCCAAAACTTTTTATTAACAAGAATGAATAAGTTCAGGCTAGGTACCCTAGTCTTAATTACATTTTTTTCTTCTTTTCTTTTTGCTTTTTTCTTTTTTCTTTTGTTTTGTTATTTATTTTTTTGTTTTGTTTTTATTTTGTTTTTCTCCTGAGATGAGATTATGATTTTTGAATCAATATTAATGTGGTAGATAGTGAAGCTTAACAGAAAGACATTTCCTTTGCATTATTTTAAAGCATCTGGTAAGACAACTAGTTTTAAAATTATTATTTATTTATTTATTTATTTATTTATATTAATTATTTCTGCTGTCAGCACAATTTTTGTCTATGAAAAGAGTTTTGATACTATCATGCTTTTCACTGAAGGCATTTCTGTTAGTCAACTGTTAGTCAAGCAGCATAGAGAATTACACTTGAGTATGGTCAGTGTGAAAGAGTATTCTTACAGCAGTCATCCTCTCTTTGCAGCCCTTTGAAAACTATGAAGAGGAAGGAACTGTCAATAATGAGTCACCTGACTTCTGCACCTGAGAAGACTCATACAAAAAGAAGAAAATATGTCACTGGAGAACATTGCTTAGTGAATTTATTTTCAGCTGAAAAGAAATGGAAGGGAAAGAAAGGAAGGATAGTATAGAGAGCAATAATAGCCAGATCAGATTTGACATTTACCTTTTATGCATGTGCATGCTATGTGCTTTCAGAGGAGAATGTTGCTGATTAATAAAGTAAGATAGGTTAGATTAGATAAGGAGATCTGAGGGATTATTATTATTATTATTATTATTATTATTATTATTATTATTATATTCAGGATTGCTTGTCTAGTTAATGCTGTTTTTAACCCAGATAGGAGAATGTCTTGGGATGAAATCAAGAATGTTCTTTTACTTGTATTTTTTCTAATTTTTTCTCTTTAGACTGCACAATGAAAATTACAAGTAAATCATCTGCATTCTGTTTTCTATTTGTTTATTTATTTGTATGACTGTTTTATAGGAGCATTATATTATCTAGGATCTGATTAGGTGCTAAAGGAGAATAAAAGTGAAATATAAAACAAGCACCAGCAAGAGCGATTAACCAAGTAAAATTTTCTTAAGAAACATAAAACAGTAAAATCTATTCTTATTTTCAAATACATTTTGAAACTTTGGTAAATGAATAAAACAAAGGAAAGAAATAGTGTGTGATTTGTAACAAAATTCCTTTTCCAGAAACTGAACTCCTCACTTTTTCTTGTTTTTATTGATTTCAAAGGCATATTAAAAAAACAAAATAAATAAAACACTGATATTCAAAGGAGACCATAAAATTATTTTTAATAACAGCATCTTCTTTATATTCAAATGGCCTGTGAAATGTTCCACATTTAACTTTCTATGCAAAATCTTAGTATTAAGCACTGTTTTTCCCATCTAAAATACAAAATAGGACAATTTAGCTCCATAGTTTGCATAATTTTTAATGTGCTACAGATTTTTCTTTTTTGGTGTCCCAAAGAAATGAGAAATTACTTTATTTGGACTAAGCTGTTCTGTGCAGTTTTATGGGAAGTAAGGAGTTAGAAAAGATCATGTTAAGAGATGAACACACAAGAGGAAAATGAAAGCCAAGAGAGTATGGGTACAGAAATCCCAAAGATTACATGTAGAGGAAAGTGTCAATTGCAGAAGTTAAAAAACTTGAAGAACAGGAGTTTTAATAACTGCACTAAAGTTTCATTATAAAGGGTTTTTTTAACAGATTGATAAACTAGTGATAAAATTGCAGTGATAGAGAAGAAAAGCTCAAGAAGTAAGTTGTTTCTGACTGAGACAAAGAGAAAATTGTTAGTGCTGCAGGAGGTGGGGGTTGTTTTCTAGAGGGAAAATAAAGGAAAAAGGAAAGTAATTTTGGTAAAGTTTTAGGACCTGAGCTGTAAGCTCTCTCATTTTCTTCTCTGGGCGCATTACTGGGATTCTCCTGATGTCCCGGGGGAACTACTACTACTTTTTGCTTATACGTGTGGAGAAGCAGACTTCCTTACAGATACTTCCACTGCTCTTGTAGTACTGTCTCTGTACTCTCATAGCTAGTGATTCCAAATGCATTGGATGAGAAGACATTAATGAGAACTGTAGAAATTACTTAAAAAGACTGTAAGTTCTATTTATACACATAAGAATAGTGGATTTTTTTTTTTTTTTATGAAGTACTCAGAAAGTAACAGAACTAGTGACAAGTTTTATGTTCTTCCATTTAAAAAAAAAAAAAAAAAAAAAAGGAAATATCAGGCTCTCAGTAGAATGGCATTTCCATTTCTATTTCTATTTCTGACAGATCATGTGATACTACAGTACTGAGCTTGTCAGTAGCAAATGGGAATCCCGTTACCTTCTGTACCAGTCATTTTCAGTTTCGATATCGGAGTAGAGAAAATAAAATAAAGGAATATTTATTTGTTTGTTTGTTTGTTTGTTTGTTTGTTTGTTTGTTTTTATGAGGGATATAGCTAACAGTACTCTTAAAGTCAAAAATCGTTTCATGATGTTTTGTTTGTTAGTGTGACACTATGAAATGGGGGAGATTGGATAAATGTTTATAAGTATCTAAAAGGCAGGTGGGAGGCAAATGAATGAGGCCAGGCTTTTCTCAGTGGTGTGTTGCGATAGGACAAAAAATAATTGCTTAAAACTTGAGCATGGTAATTTCCATAATAACATGGAGAAGTTCTATATGGTAAGGGAGATGGATCACTGGAACAGGTTGCCCAGAGAGGTTGTGGAGTCTTGTGGAGATATTTGAGAGCCTCCTGGACGCCTACCTATGTGACTTATTGTAGGATACCTTTGTGTTTCCAGGGGGGTTGGACTAGATGATCTCTTGAGGTCCCTTCCAAGTCCTGCAACTCTGTGGTTTTGTGTAATATACAGCAAGATACAGGTATTTTATGTAATTATGTTTACTTCTTTAAAACTAACATAAGAAGTTGAATCAATACCTCATATCAATTTCTTTGAAATGCTTGCTTCATCACTTAAAACTTTTTTAGTTGCCTAAGGCATACACATATACACAAGCCTGTGTAAAGCAAATACTATTGAATAAGTCCCCAGTAGACTCTGAATTTGATCTAAGGTGAACTGCTACTGTCATAGCTGAACGAAACACATTCCTCCAAAATTATCATTTCATGTGTTGTCCTCGTGGCTCTCAGAAGCTCTTGATGAGTTTCTCTTTCCAAGGGATGTAAAATCAGTGGTAACAGAAAACACATGTGTTTGTTCAGATAGAAAAACTGTCTGAAACTAAGGCAGTAGAAATCTGGAGAAAAACTTTGAGCTAAATCCATTCTGGAAAGAGTCAAACGTCTGTATGTTAACTAGAGAAAAAGAACAGAGAAAAGAGCAGTTAGCCCTGTGGTGCATGGAGGGAAGCTAACAAGAAGGACAGTGATAAGGTCATTAACTATTGAGCAACAGGGAGAAGAGAGAAGTGCTGATTGCCTATAAACAGCAGTTCATTAGCAGGAGCTGAGATGTGGGGTAAATTTCAGGGGGCTATAAAACCAGTGTTCTGAGAGTTCAATTTTTCTGTAAAGGGTGCAAGTCTGTGAGTGTCTCCATCAGTGTCTAGTTACATATGCACATGAGGAAATGCATTTATAGTGACCAGGGAATTGAAACAAGATTTTTAAGAACAGTTTTTACACAGTGAATATCACTGCATTAACACATAATGAGATTCCATACGACAGATGGTTCTATATTTCATAGGGAATGTACTGTGTCCACCAAATAGCTACAAGTTTCTTTCAAAACAATTTTAGCCTTCGTTAATGAAACCAATTTAGTATATTTCATATCAAAACATTTTGGAAGACTCACCAAATGTAAATGTCTGAGTCATGTATAAGACTCAATGTTAAAACATCATGATGTGCCCCTGGGTAATAAAGTGGTTTACAAAGAAAATGACATCTACAGCCACTCTAGCAGTAAGCTAATACTACAAACCTATATGGGGGCATGGCATCATTTCCCAGAATCTGACACAGAAGCACAAAGTTCTCTTGGAGACCACAAGCGCATGTTTATTAATGTCAGAACAGTGTATAACAATATGACTTTGTTTATTCCAGAAGTGCCTTTGTACTGTACAAATATTACAGAGTTATTTGACAATGAAGAACCTAATATTTTCCCTGACTACATCTACAGAACTTTCAAATCAAAGTACTTTGCTGTTGAAAAATGAAAGAAAAGCAATGTGAAATGATTCTGGTCTAATGAAGTGCTGGGCTTCTCTTGGGAATAAAAAATATGATAATTCATGTAACTGAAGCATTTCTTGTAAATTGTCAGCAATTCAAATTAAAGAAGTAACTAATGAATAACTGTATGCAAGATTGCATGATGATTAGCAGTACAATATTTAATATTAACTGTTGTTATCAATCATTTCCCACTGTAATTACCCAAGTTGTTGAAAAGAAAATTGCTTTAAAAGTACGTTTCAACAAATTAAGTATTAATTATTGAAGGTAACTTGTAAAACAGACTGTTGCTGTACAGTCAGAAATGAGCAAGAAAGTCTTCCAAAATTGTGAACATTTTAAAGATTTTATTTTTACTTTTTAATTAATGTTTCAGAAGAATGTCATACACAACATAAGCACTTAAGAGCACTTTAAGAGCACTTAAAGCTCTTAAAGGCTGTTTTCCTATGCATTAGAAGCATAAAGCTCACCAGGAACATAACTGTCAGCAAAGTACAAAAGTGATGTCTATGGTCAGCTGCATGGGGAGGACCTAAATGAAACAGTATTCACAATCAGGGAGAAATACAGCACTAATTAAGTTTCCCAAGGCATAGGCCTTTATTTTTGTCAACGTGATATTTAAAGACATCCCAAAAAGTGCTATGCTCTCACCTAAATTAATGAAATAACTTTTTTGTTATTATCATTATTTTATTTGACTGCATGTGCTAATGCTACTTTCTGATTATGTTATGCAGTTGAATCCACACTAACAAATTTTTGCAGAAGATAAAAGGCAGTAACCACAGTGAAGAGTGGGGCTACCTCTCATCATATAGTAATAAGATGAAGAATTTTCTTGGAGTCTGAAATTGCACTGATGTGAAGCTGTTTGTAAGACCTCTCTTAATTTCTTCTTTTGCATGTGTTTCATTTGATTTAGTTAATCATTAATTAGAGCTGGGAGTTAAATCTGAGTTTTCTTTGTTTCAGGTATATATATGTGTGTGACCACCAGATTAATAGATATTCTGAACTGACAGAGTGGTAAGGGATATGTTTCTCTTTGATTTTGAATAGAAATCTCATTCTGCAGCTAAGAGTTTTTTTATAAAATAAATTTAAACCAAACAGATAGTTCTGATTAAAGTTGCAGAGTAGACAAATATGTCTACATAAATCATTTCTTATAGATTTTATATTCACAGTTGCTAGGAGTGAGGTGTTGGGGAGAGACTGAATCAGTAGAGAACCATTCTGCTGATTAATTTGCGCTTCATGACATTTTTGCAGAATGTGAAAGTTAATTTGACTCAATGTCCTTGAAATGTTCTGTATATTTCTTAAATTATATTAATTGTTATACATTTTTTTCTGTATTCTTTTTAGTATATTTTTAAATTTTCTACTACTTTGAAATTAATCCAGGTATTTTTAGTTGTTTATTTCTTATTAATAATTTTTCTTATCCATAATGCCAAATCTAGTCAGATTAAAATGAATTAGAGGTATTAAAGAACATTCATGCTTTATTATGAGTCTTGTTGCATTGGTTTTCTTTTTTTAAAATATTTGAAACTGTGAGTCTGGGAATAGGAAGAACACTAATGCTGACTGTTTTCAGTTATCTAACTCAAATAATAAGAATACTTAATTCTTTGTTTAGGATTACTTCTTACATACTCCCTGGAGAGGATAGCTAGAAGGAGTTTTTGAACAGAAGTCAAACTCACAAATGTTCTTGAAGAAACCTTTTTCTTTCTCTGTGGACTACAGAGCTTAGGAAGACTACCCAACAATATGAAGATTTTTACTTGGTTCTTAAATTAGCTAAGATTAATATCTTCTCCTGTATTCAATAAGTCCGTGGCTAATACGAAAGGATCAGTTTATGCCTGCCTTCTGAACTGCAATAACTGAAGTATAAAATAAAAACACAAAACAGAATGCATTAAAGATCTCTAGAAACATGATGTCATGCGAAAGATATTCCCACTTCTGGAATCTGCAGGAGGGAAGCTATGGTTTATTCAGACCTGGAGTAGAGGTATTTTAGGCCTTTTTTGGCTTAGTGTTTTGCTGCTCTTTCCTTAAGCTGTGTTTCCAGAAAATCTTATTTTCCAAGTTAAGCACACAGGTTTTTCAGAAAGTCCCCAGAAATATATTTTCAGAAGATTGTCAGCTGAGCAGGAAGCCAACTAAGCTAGCCAGGACTAGAGCATGACATGAAAAACAAAACAAAACAAAACAAACAAACAAGCAAACAAACAAAAACAGATCAGTAGGACTTGAGAGATTTAAGCTAGTGTTCCTTGTTCAGGCCCAAGAACATAACTTTCTTACATACAAGACTCAACTGGGAATCTTTTTCCTGTAGTTAGGCATATAAGCTACATGACAGCTAGTCATGCCCTAGTAGTCGAAGAGCAGAGCAGTCTTTATTCTCATACAAGGATAGCCAGAGAACAGAGGGCCTGACTTAGCTACCTGATTTAAAAGGAGCGCCAAAACAAAAAAAAACAAAAAAGCCAACATCACCACAATAATAACCAAACAATGTGTTTATACAACTTCATGCTAGCCCTTTCTGTGGAAGATTTGGAGAGAGCTAAATGGAGCAATAAAAAAACAAAACAAAACAAAGCAAAAAAACTAAGTAAGCAAACAGTAGAACTAGGAGGAAGATCAGGAATACAGTGCTCCAGCTGTATTTACCAACTTTTAGTAGAGAAATGCAGAGATAATCAGAATGAAGATGGCCATAAGGACCTAGCCATGGTAACAATGAAGCCATCTTTTATCTAGTTTGAAAATCTTGCTGTCATAACAACATGATTAAGAGTAAGACTCTTGAAAATCTTGCCATTTTTTAAGGGTAACAGTATGTACGAAGTTTTCAGCTGATCCATTATTGAGAAAGTGAGATTCTCCCAGTGTTACTGTTTTCTGTAGTGATATTTTAAAGCATAGCAAATGGAAATCACATCATCTGTTTAACTAAAATATATATGAAAATGAATGTTTTTTATGCCTTTTTTATGCCTTTTCTACAACCTTTCACCTCATCTTCCAAAGCCAGATACTTCGCTGTTTCTCGATTCAAAATGTTTTCTGAGTTTCTGCATACCCTTCCATTTTCAGACCTTCTCATCTCCACCCCAAAGTACTTCAGTGGCCCTTGTTATGGTGGAACACTTACCAGACTTTTGCTATCAAAATACCAAAATGATCCAAGTTTAAAAATAAAATCTTTCTGAAAATTTTTGGTCTTTATTCTCTATTTTTAACCCAAATAATTTCTGTTAGGTGATTTGCAGTATGGTTCTGCTCACATTTTTGTCAGCACAAAAGCAGCAGTCAGCTGTTGTATTTGTGTAAAAGTGACCAGCTAGAAAGAGACAAAGCTGGGAATCTGAGATAGTACTTCTGCTAGAGGTAATATATCACTGTAATTCACCCCTACTGTATTAAAGCCCTAGGACATGATAACAGTGGTACTGAATAAATGGTTCTGAGAGAACATATGCAAAAACTCTGGCCTGGTATGTGAGGGGTCACTTTATGTTTTTCAGTACTACGTATACAAATTCAGATGTCCTGATTGCATACTCAATACAACAAAAAACCGACATAGCCTCTGGAATCCTGCAAAGAAAGAGAGAAAAAAGAATCTGGAAGGTAAACTGTCAGTTTGCATTGCAATCTCAATAATAAGAAAAGAACAGTTGAATGGAATCAGAACTCAAAGTAATAACCACATCAGACACTAAAATATAAACCCATATAATAAAATTGTTTGGATTTATGTTAGTAGTATAGAAAGAAATACTGAAGAGAGTATAGAATTAAATTTTAGCAGAACTGAGTCTCAGAATTTGGTCTGTATATAGACAAAGAAGTCTTACTCAAGAGGGCCATAAACCTACTTTAATGGAAGACAGCAATTTGCCTACTTCACATTGTCATCTAATTGTTGTTTATGTTGATGTAATTGCCATGATAAAAGTAGTAAAATGGCCTACACTAGATTTTCGGAGCTATAGAATTATATTCTCATCAAATTAAGAGATTATCACTGAATTCATTCTGGTTGGCTTTTATGACATTTCCCAATGTTAATTTGACTTAATAAAGCAGGTTTTAATTCATGTAAGAGACAACACAGAATGATTCCAAAAAATGAATAGACTTATTTGAAGTCTGATTACCCTGATGCATTCCTTCTTTACCATTTTCTGATATTTCTATTCATAATTTTGCTTACGTGTATGCCTTTTTATAATTGAAAGTCTTGTAAGAATAGTTGTAAGAATGAAGTAGTGGAGAAAAAGACTACACAAGCTCTGTTAAGTCTTTGAATAAATAATTGTGTGAATTTTTGTTAATAGAAAGTTCTCCCTATGCCTCTGTTTTCATATTTGTAAATGAGAATAATAACTATTCTTTTGCTTGCACAGCATGCTTCAGTTTTAAAACATTACATTCTTGAAGTGATTATCACAAAAAGATCCTAAAATACCATACCAATATTGAAGAATAGATGGCTCCTTCATAACAAACACTGAATCAAATGTATTAAGGGAGAAATGAAAAGAATTACTATGGAAAAAAAAAAAAAAGTATGAAAGAGGCCACAATGCTACAAAACAAACAAACAAATGAAACGAAAAACAACAACAACAAAAACACAAAAAACTAAGCCGCTTAAGATGAAGATGTCCATTTTCAGTAAGAAAAAAATAAGGGAAGGAAGGGATGGAGGAATGGATGGAGGGAGGATGGGAAGGAGGGAGAGAGGGAGGAAGGAAAGGTATTGGAAGGTTGTCCAAAGAATACAAAATAGAAAAGTATGTCACCCTTTTCTTAGACTTGGGCAGAAAATGACTAGTAAAAGCAAGATAGACTGATTCTGCTAAATGAATTTTGAGGGGGGTCTTTCAGTTTAATGTGGAATGTTTTATAATCAAACATGAAAATGCTAGCAGACAAAACTGTCTTGAAAAATATAAGACTTAAAAAGCACATTTGTGTATTTGTATTCTTATAAGTTTCAAAATGACTTACAAAGGAGTAAATGAAAGTAGAAATGCTATCATCTGCATATGCTACTACAGATACAGGATTGTAGTAATCTACAGTTTCTCTTACATCTTTAATTGTCTATTATCGATACTAATAACTGTTTTGTGTTTTCTCTCATCTGTGCAAAGGAATGAAGCTTCCTGAGATTTTCCCTACAAAATATGAACTAATGTTGAATTTTATTCATTTTTCTTTTCTTACTATATGGAAGAAACTGATTGAATTATGGTGTGTGCTTGCACAGACTGGCAAATTTATGAATGAATTCATTGCATTCCTTGTTTCCTCTGTACTTTTCACGAGGTCCTGTGAAACAAAGGTACCACAAAAAACAGTGTTACATGAATTCTCTTTATTACTGAAAAGTTGAAGCTTCTTCATGTGAGATTTGATAAAGCTTTGCAGTAGGGCCTGCTGAATCAGTAGTTGCATTGTTCTTTTCCTCTGAGATTTGTGTTTTTTGTTTTAACATAGAATCACAGAATAGTTTGGGTTGGAAAGGACCCTTAAGATTATCTAGTTCCAACCCCCTGCTATTGGTAGGCACACCTCCCTCTAGACCAGGTTTCACGAAGCCCCATCCTTACTGGCCTTGAATGCTTCCAGGGAGAGGGCATCCACATCCTCTCGCGGCAACCTGTTCCAGCGTTTTGCTACCTTCACAAAAAATAACTTCTTCATAATATCTAGTTTAAATCTACCCTCTTCCAGTTTAAAAACATTTCCTCTTGTCCTGTTGCTACATGTCCTTATAAAAAGTCTCTCCCCAGCTTTCCTGTGGGCCTCCTTCAGATACTGGATGGCAACTGCAATGTCACCCCTGAGTCTTCTCCAGGGTGAAAAGGCTCAGCTCTCTCAGCCTGTCCTTGTCAGGAAGGTGTTCCAGCTCTCTGATCATCTTTGTGGCGCTTGTCTATACATGCTCCAACAGCTCCATGTCTTTCTGCAGGCCCCAGAACTGGATGCAGTACTCCACGTGGGGTCTCATGAGACTGGAGTGGAGGGGCAGAATCACATCTCTTGACCTGCTGGTTACACTTTTCTTGATGCAACGCAGTATACATGTCTGATTGAAGAGTTCATCCTATACTATCTGCAATTAAATCATATGAAAGTTCTGTATAAAATTACAGATATCTATAGCAGCCATCAAATTCTTCCTCTTATAACAGCTGTGCTGTTTCTTTAAAGATAGTAAAATACTTCAAATGTCTCAAGTTATGGCAATAATTGACCCTATATATTAATTTTGGCATGCTTGACTGTTTGACCTTAATGTTTATTGAATGAAATGAATTCTTTTTTCCTGTCAGATTAGGCTGAGATCAGGCTTTGCCAGTTAATAATGTTTTTCTTTTACCCAGGCATAACGAGTTGAATTTTCATACTAAATGTTACACATTTTGTTGCTTGTGATGATAAATATTCTGTCAAGCAATAATTAGGCACTCTGCACCTATGTGTCAGGGCTTATTACATGTGATTTTAGTGAGAAACGTATCTTATTCAAGTTTTATTAGAACTATGTTAATGACATTTAATTCAGTGTTCTCTTGCACTACTGAGATTTCCATCACTGAATGAAAAAGCAGTTGGGCAGAAGACAAAAAACAATCATCCTTTTAGCACCAATCCAAGAAACATCTTAGGTTCTGCCACTTGATCACTACAAAGATAGGCAGAGACCAAATCCAGCCAATTAAATAGGATAAAAAGAAAAATAAACCATCAAAAAGAAAACTGAGTTTAGCAGTAGTGTCTGTCGATTCAAAGACTACACACCTATCTACAGCAATAAATAACAGCCATTAGCAAAAGGAGAGTCAAACCATATCAATTAGGTACTTACTGTGCACTTCTGTAGCAAAAATGCTTAATATAGATAAATATAAAGTGAATGCATGTTTGACATCTTTTGGTCCATTTTCTTTGAAATATGCACTTAAACTTTAATATTAGATTCTATAAACAAGTATAACAAAAAGGACACCTGCCACAAAGATGAAAGAACATGAAAGGCCCGGAGTTGACAGTATAAATACCATATCTGATAGAGCATAACTGTTATAGAAATATAAAACTTGTTGAAAACATCATAATTATAGCTAGTTAGAGATCAAAGAGATATGTGCAATAAAAGCAAGCATAAGCAATCAGAGAAGACACTAGAAAAAATAACTGTTGTAAACATGAATGACAGCTATAGGGTAATATTTAGCTGATGTTATCAAATTTAAAATAAATATTTTTACAACATTGATCTTTTTTATTTGTTTGCTTTCTTCATGATACAGAAGTATGATTCTTTAAAACTCAAAAACACAGGGCACCTGCAAAGCAAGATATTTCTACTAGAGTGCAGTGTTCATCAACTACAGGTTTTTTCTTGGTTAGATATCCTCTAGGACAGAATTTACCAGATACTCCACAATAACAGATATCTTCATCTATGCAAAGTCTACATCAGAAGGTCTTGAATATCTTCTTGAATATCTTTTGGAAATCATTCCAAAGAAAAGCTGAAAGGCGCCCAAGAAGTATCTGTTTATATCCACTAACTGTAACAGGTCCTAAATAGATCGGCTTCTATTGTAAAGGTATGGATGCACTTCTCTTTTTCTCTGATTCTCAGGCCTTACACTGTTTATGGACAACTGACGCAAAGTTCTCCCTTTTGCAGGAGAACTGCACAACATAGAAATGCAGCAACAGAATTGTGGTGGACCAAACCCAGGTGAAGTTTCCTGACTACTTCTAAGATAAAATGTTTAGGATTTTCCAGTGTCAGATTACTCTTGCAGAGCACTACACAGCAAGATGTAAACAGATTAGCATTGAAAGTGAAACAGCAGAATTCAGAAATTTTTTTCCTCACCTTTTTACTTACGAACTCTTTCTTATATTTATAATAGATAATTATACTTGATCTGAAAATACAATTCCAAGCACAAAAATACTCTGAAGTGCTACTACTGTGATTAGAAAAGACAATTTAGCTTTTTCCTCATCCTCCTTACTGCTAATTTTCAGATCTATCTATCTATCTATCTATCTATCTATCTATCTATCTATCTATCTATCTACCTATCTATCTATCTATCTATCTATATTTTGCAGTGTCCTGTGTTAGTGAAAAAAGATGGTTGCCTTCCACTTCCTCCCCATTATGGTGTTAGCGGGACAATTTTATTTTTTAAGTAAAATACTGAAATTGCCACTGGATCACCTGAAATTTATGGTTATGCAGAATTTGAAGAGGACCCACTTTGAGACTTAAGCTGTAAAGCAAATCCTGCAGGAAGGGGGAGCTTGGTAAAACCAAACCAAAGTAAAAGCCTGTGAGCAGCCTTCAAAATTTACAGCCACCTCCAGTCATACATACAGACACACACACAGAGTTCCTAATCCCAGAACTCAATATGGTGTATATCCTTCCATCAGATCAATAGAGACAAAAGGAAGTCAAATATAATCTGTATACTTATTACAGTGGTATTGCTGTGCATGGGGATAAATGGACTGCTCTGTTAGCTGATGAGGAACATGCTAGTATTAGGAAATTAATAAGAGGGTGCTTTTGAGCATCTATTCATTGTTCCCAACAGTGTTCTTTTTCATTTTGTTTTTAGCTTTTTTATTAATGAGCATTTAATAAGTGGGTTTCTGAGTGATAGGAGGAAGGTTTATGAGGACAAGCTTTAATTTTGGAGAATATCATATGTGCTTGAAGAATGGCACAAAAAACAGCATTACCAATTTAACATTCTGAGTCCAAGCAGTAATACACTGCAGTCCATGATATATCAGTGGTAGAGGAAACCCAGAATATATGTCTACAAAATGCTTTCAGTCGTCGGAAGAAGAAAGACATTAGCTGATTAATAAGTAATATTAAAGCTAGAAAATAGGAACCCCTTTGTGTTGTGTCCTGTAGTAGTATGTAAGAAGACTCAGAGATGATCAAGAGGAAATTATTCTTGCATTGTGCCATATATTTCTGAAAATTTTGTTCATGAGTTCTGCTGATCTCATGAAGATTAAAAAGGACTGAAAAAATGATAGTGATATCAAGAATTATGTATTTATGTGAAGTTTCTTCTTATCCAATTTGAAAGTGCTAGGAAGACAAATTGCTACAAATACACACATACATACATAAATACATAGGAGGAAAACAAAATAACATGCACATGCACAAAGAAAACCACTTTGATACAAAAAACACTTGAATTAACATCAAACTATTTTGAGGTAAATGTGATGAAAAGTAGAAGATATGTAACATCTATTTATAGATTTCAAATAAAAGACAAGCTTCTCACTATTCTACTTCTTCCTGTTTTTAAGTGCAACCATTGTAAAAACATTTAGCTCTTGTCAAGAAGATCTTTCTCTATAATACAGAAGAAAAGATTGCAGTCAGAAACCTGGTATTGTTTTAACATAGGGCTTTGATATAAAATCTCAAGTATGATTATAGTGATTTGTATTTTTGGTAAATAATTTGTGCCATACTTGGTAACACAGTAACTGACCAAACTGATTTTGTCTGGCTGGTGAGTGCTCATGGTAACTGAAGTTCAGATGATTTCTTTTCTTTTAGCAGGGTGTTTTAGAAAGTCAAAAATTCAAAGTAAAGAAAGACAAGAACTAGAATATAATGAACCTAATTTAAAAGTGAACATTTAACGTAACATGGAGTGCATTATAAGCAAAATTTATGAATTGTTTTAGGAGTAGTATACAACCTATGCAGTAAGTATTTAATTATTGAAAACAATAGGAAATATTTTTTCCCCATCATTTTAAATATTTGCCTAGCAAATTCTATGACAGCTTATGGAAAAATAAGGACATAAAAAGAACTTCAAAATTAGAAAATAATGGACAGTAATGAGCAACATATTTCATAATAATGTCCCTAAGTGGATTTTATAATCCTTCTTCATTAAATGTATTAAAAGTTTACAAAGGCTGTAAGTTTACAAAGGCACAGTTTCTTTAAAAAAATTGTCTTCAATGGTGTAAAAAGCAAAGAAATACACACACAGACACAAACAAACTAGACTAGATGAGGGTGAACTGAAGTGGCTGTGTTTTTGAGTAGAAATATTTTTTATTCCCAGTTACACATCTGAAAAACCTACTGAATTTTAATAAGGGTCAAATTTGGCCCATAATAAAATCACACCATAATACAACCTCTCTCTAGGCAGTGTCACAACATTGTCAGAAATGTTTAGGATTTGCAATAAATGTCAACCACAAAGTTCTGAAAGTGGTGAAGAAATTACCTGTTATGTTATGCTTTTCTGGTAGCAGAAGTGGAATTCATAGGATTTTATTTATTTCTTAGCTTCTGGTTGGTATTAATTTATACTTTTTTTTTTTTTTCCTAATTGTTCTAAGTGAAGTAATTTACTAGACAGACAAATAATTAATTATGAACTATGAAATCTGAAACTGGCACAGAAGTCAAATTATTTCTTTAAGCACTGCTCTTGATCACCTAGTCACTCATACACTCAGTAACAGGGAAGACTGAGAAAATCATTTCATTATAATTTAAATCCTAATCATTTTACCATTAATGCATTTTCTTTGATTTCAATTTTGCAAGAATAACCCAAGTGTGTTCCTCCAAGAGTAGGCTGGGAAGTTTTTTGAGAGAAAAAAAATTTGATTTTTCAAAAGTGTGTTTTTTTTTTCCTATGGGAATCTAATGCTTTAATTGAAGAATGTGTTAGGATTCATCATCTTAGAAGCAAGACAAAAAGTTCTGTTTAGAATAAAATAAATAATAATCAACCTTAGAAAAGCAAAAACGGCAAATACAACATTGACCATTTAGGAAATGGAACAATTTTGTTCAAATTTCTGATCTGGGACTTCATCTGCAGGCACTGTGCATGAAGTTATGTCAATTATTTGAATTCCTTTGACCAGCATTATTTTCAGCTCCTTCTGTTCCAGCCTTTTTTTTTTGTTTTTCTGTTCCAACTTTTCAATCATTCGTTCTCTAATCTAGAGGCAATGTTTGAAGATGCGCAACATGCTTTTGACATCATGTTGTATAACACCATTCTGACTAAACTACATATTATATTCTTTCACATGTTCTTTTATTTACAGTAAGTAAACAGCATAATTATACTTCAGGAACATGTAGCAACCATATAGCACTCATAAGGAGATCTGAGACTGTATGCAATGTGGCATTCTCTCAGAGATATATTACCTATTTGGCTGGCCTAACCACTAATTTCTCTGTATTACTCAAACAGGAGAACAACAGTGGCCCCTTGGTGGAGTTTGAATACAGCTTTTGCTTTGCCCAAGTCAGAACAAGGACTCAAAATTTGTTTTCTTTCATTTCAATTGAATGCACTATCTGCAGGGTGGGTTTTGGTCGGTTCCCTCACTCAGGGATCCCTGAGAGAGCAGTTCAGCTGGGTAGCTCTTGGCCAGGCAGCTCCCGCCAGAGCGGCCATTGCGGTGGGAGTGTTGCCAGGGCAGCGGGCTGATGGTGCTGTAGTGAGCAAGAAAGGGGGAGGAGTGGAAACATGTACCGGCTCGACAATGTGGGCGTCCCCCATCTAGACCATCCTTGGCTTCCCAGGTGTCTCTGCATAATAGGTTTGAGGCCCTGGAAC
Organism: Perdix hodgsoniae; assembly: GCA_035772895.1. NCBI lineage: Eukaryota > Metazoa > Chordata > Aves > Galliformes > Phasianidae > Perdix > Perdix hodgsoniae. The sequence goes on from JAPSGF010000008.1 coordinate 6,295,697, forward strand.
TTGAGGGAGAGGTGAGTGGGGGTGTGGAGGGAGGTCAACCCATGAGGTTGCCTCAGGAAAAGCAGTCAACTCCGTGCCTCAAGACTGCCTCCACCCGGAAGGACAGAAGGGTGGTTGTTGTGGGAGACTCCCTGCTGAGAGGAATGGAAGGCCCTATATGTTGGCCTGACCCTACCCATAGGGAGGTGTGCTGCCTCCCTGGGGCACGGGTCAGAGACATTTCTAGGAGACTTCCTGGTCTGATTAGCCCTTCTGATTATTGCCCATAGATAGTCCAGGCTGGCAATGACAAACCTGCTGAGAAAAGTCTCAGAGCTATCAAGAAAGACTTCAGGAGACTGGGACGGGTAGTCAAGGGAGCGGGCATGCAGGTGGTGTTTTCTTCCCTACCTTCAGTGGCAGGGCAGGATACTGAGAGGTACCAAAAAACCCGCCTCATAAATAAATGGCTTAAAAGTTAGTGCAAATCCAGGAATTTGGTTTTTTTTGACCACGGGGAAACTTACTCGGCGCCTGGCATGATGGCAGCCAATGGAAGTAGCGTGTCTCTGAGGGGGAGAAGGATCTTAGCTGAGGAACTAGCAGGACTCACTGACAGTTCTTTAAACTAGGTATGAAGGGGGAAGGGGGCAAAATCAGGGCTGCTGGAGTTGATCAGGTCATTCAAGGGCTTGTACGAAACCTGATGGGCGATGACAGTGAAGTACAGAGAGATGGACTGGGGCAGGGGGGTGTTGGGGATGCTGCTGTTCTAGGGGAACCTAGATCTTCTATAAAGATGTTCAGACGGAAAGCCCAGCTGAGACGGAAAGCGCAGCTGAAGTGCCTTTATACCAATGCACGCAGCCTGAGAAACAAGCAGGACAAATTGGAAACCGTGATGTGCTTAGAAAGTTATGACCTTGTTGCTATCACGGAAACATGGTGGGATGATTCCCATAACTGGAATACCACCATTGAGGGCTATCGGCTCTTTAGAAGAGATAGGCTAGGTAGGAAGGGTGGGGGAGTTGCCCTCTGTGTCAAAGAGTGGATAGACTGTGAGGAGCTTCCTCTGAGAAACAGTCAGGATCAGGTTGAGAGCCTGTGGGTTAGAATTAGGGATGGGTCTAACAAAGTCCAGCTGGTGATAGAGGTATACTACAGGCCAACTGATAAAGGGGAGACTGTTGACAAGACTTTCTTGCTTCAGATGTGAGAGGCTTCGTACTCACGACCTCTTGTCCTGATGGGGGTCTTCAACCATCCGGATATTTCTTGGAAAGACCACACAGTGAGTTGCAAGAGGTCTGGAAGGCTCCTGGAATGTGTTTATGATAACTTTCTGGTCCAGGTGTTGGACAGACCGACCAGAGGTGAAGCGTTGCTGGACCTGCTGCTCACCAGTGCGGAGCAAATCATTAACGGTGTTAATGTTGGAGGCAGCCTAGGTTGCAGTGACCACACCCTGGTTGAGTTTGTGATCTCGAGGAATGTGGGCCTGGTGAAGAGTGGCGTCAGGACCCTGAACACAGACAGAGGGTAGTTATCAATGGTTCTATGTCCAGGTGGAGGATGGTAACAAGTGGCATCCCCCAGGGTCTGTCTTGGCACTGGTGCTCTTTAACATCTTTATCAATGACATTGATGATGGAATTGAGTGCACCCTCAACAAGTTTGCTGACAACACCAAGCTGAGTGGTGCGGTCGACACGGTTGAAGCAAGGGATGCCATTCGGAGGGACCTCGAGAGGCTAGAAAGGTGGGCCCGGGTGAACCTGATGAGGTTCAATACAGCAAAGTGCAGAGTTTTGCACTTGGGCCAAAGGAATCCCAGGCATCCATACAGACTGGAAGGAGTGGTCCTTGAGAGCAGCTTGTGGAGAAGGACCTGGGGGTCTTGATAGATGAAAAACTTAATATGAGCCAGCAGTGTGCCCTTGGGACTCGGAAGGCAAATGGTATCCTGGGCACCATCAAAAGAGGAGTGGCCAGCAGGGACAGAGAGGTGGCTGTTCCCCTCTACTCTGCTCTTGTGAGACCCCATCTGGAATACTTCGTCCAAGTGTGGAGCCCTCAGTACAAAAAAGACAGGGAGCTATTGGAGAGGGTCCAGAGAAGAGCCACAAAGATAATTAGGGGACTGGAGCACTTTCCTTGCAAAGACAGGCTGAGGGAGCTGGGCTTGTTCAGCCTGGAGAAAAGAAGGCTGCGGGGTGACCTCATTGTAGCATTTCAAAACCTAAAGGGAGCCTACAGAGGGGAGGGGAATCAACTCTTTGAAAGGGTAGATAACAGCAGGACAAGGGGAAATGGTTTTAAGTTGAGGGAGGGGAGATTTAGGTTGGACATCAGGGGGAGAAAGAAATTTCTCCTAAAAAGAAAGAGTGGTGAGGTGTTCAAACAGGCTGCCCAGAGAGGTTGTGGATGCCCCGTCCCTGGAGGCGTTCAAGGCCAGACTGAATAGGGCCCTGGGCATCCTGGTCTATCATTAAATGGGGAGGTTGGTGGCCCTGCATGTGGCAGGGGGGTTGGAGATTCATGATCCTTGAGGTCCCTTCCAACCCTGGCCATTCTGTGATTCTGTGATTCTGTGATTTCATACTGGCTACCTCAGAAATCATTACCCAGAACAGTTCTCAAGTATTCAGCTCTCGATGTGTGCCATATAACTGGAAAGAAATACTGAATTAAAAAAGAAAGGGTTCCAAAATAAATTGCACCAAAAGATTGAGTTAACATTCCCACAGTAGAACTTCCCTTGATAGAAATTCCCTTTCATCTTAGCTGTCAGTGGTTAGCACTCAAGAGCCAAGGTATTTAAATGCGCTTCTTGCTAATGCTGTTTCACTGCCATTGTAGGTGTGAAAAGATGACATCCTGAAACAGAACTCCCAGTTGATGCTACAAGAACTTTTTTCAGCCACATTAATTACCCTTCTGAAGTTTGACTTGTGATACCCTGCATACAGCTAAATAAATAAACTCCCACATCAATAACTTGTTCAACCACATGGAATTCTACTTACCACATGACTGAACATCCTATTGATTTTAAACTAACAACTATCCAGCCTTTTCATCAATCCAACAGTACTGATTGCTTCTAATCTTCTCTCTTCTTCTGTTATTTTTCTTTTTCTCCAGCATTTTTTTCCTTTTTCTTGATTCTTTCTGCCATCTTTCCTCCTTAAAGACATGGTTAGTTCCTTTTTCTGATGACAGATTGTTTTAGCTGATAAGTGATTTGTAAGTCAATCCCACGTATGAGGGAACTGGGCATTCTTAAGGCATTCACGGTCACTTACTTCTAGCAGAACCCCTGACACACCACCTTCTCAAATTAAAATGAATGTCACTGATAATATTTTGTTGCAAACAAAGACTCATTGGAAGACATCATCCAAAGTAAGGTTTCTTAACAGCAAAATTTTGTAGTTTAAGGAACTGCCTCCAGAAAAGTCCATAAGTTTCCACCATTTAGGTCATCATACTGAGATGTAGACAGAAAGGAGTGGCCTTGTGGTCATGATGAAATGGAGCTAATAACTTTCCTATTTACAATTTCCGTTCTATGTATGTTTGCAGCAAGTGAGCACTTCATATAAAACCAGATGGGTGACTTGTCAGTTGTGTTTGAAAAAGGTCAAGGAGAGAAACTTGATGCTTCTGGAAGCCCTGTAAGAAAAAAAAAAGATCAGAAAATAAATGCAGACCTTAAGGCTAAAATTTTTGTAAAGCAAAGCCATGTAAGTATTTCTTTTTCAGATTATGATTGAAGAAGCTTTATACTGTAAATATCACTGTATTTGGAGAGCTCAACATCTGTTATTCTTTCATATTGATGAAAATACTTTAAATATCAGGACTCAAATGTGACCAAGAGAGTATTCTCTTGAAGTAAACTGTTGCTCGCTTGCTATCAGCAGAAGGCATTGCAGTATTAAAAAGGTAAGAAAGAAATGGTACTATTCTGCAGGGTGAACAAGTGGTGAATAGAAATACGAAAAAGTCATGAACAGAAATTGGGTAAAAGATTTTTTAAGGAGTGTGAAATATGCTGTCTTTGAAGGTGTTCAGTTTGTTTGTTTTCTTACTGTAATTTGGAAAAGAAGAAAGGAAAAGGAAAAAAAAAAAATTTAATGATCTAGATAGGAAGCATTTTTAAAATCTTGTGAATTTTCATCTTCTAAGTACATTTCCTTTAGTTACTTCTATGCTTAACTTTTCTTTATATATCAATTTTAAATAGAAATCTTGTTTCTTTTCCAATTCTGTGATATTTTCAGATTTTTTTTTTTTTTTTGAGTAGAGAAAAATTTCACCCTTACTGGTTAGATTTAGGGAACCAGTAAACTATCTGAGATTAAGTAGAAGCCAACAAGTCGATCTGTCATGCTGGTTAAATAAAGTAATGTCTATAAGTCCTAGATTGGATATGTCATTTTAATAGTTGTACTTCAACACAGCAAAGCATAATCCCTTGTGCTTTTATGCAGCAGCTGTGTGAGTGTATTTCACTGTGAATTCCTTGGACAATTTCAGCTCTAGAACCCACTGTCAATTGGATGTCCCATTGCATCTGCTGTTTGCATTGTGATGGAAAACAAGGTGTTGTAACCCTTCTGTGCCTTGGGGCGAAAGCTGAACTCATACTTCAGAACTTGCCAGCAGCTACAGGCTGGGGTTGCTTGAGGCAATGCTCTGAGTAAGTGCATCACTTCAGCAATTGTCTCTGCTGCCTTAATGACTTGTACCCATTGCTGGATGACACACTGGGTAAAAGGGAGTTGCAGGGGCCCTGAAAGAAAGCAAGCATTTTTGACAGGTATTCAGTACAAAAGTTATCCTTCCTTTGTCTTTATCATTCTTTTTGAAGAATAAGTGACTATTCAACATAGGACATAATTTAAATTTTGGAAAGAAGGGGAGAAGAAAGGTAGAAGTTGATTTAGGGCTGTATTTCCACAGCCTTTCTCTACCATGCAGAAGAGAGTAGCCTATGACACTGCATATGAAAAACAGCATGGGAGACCAGTGTGATGATTCCTCTTGCAAGCAAAAGGTTAGAGAAGTATCTAGAGAAGTGAAGGGAATTACCAAATCTTTGACCAGGAACGAAGAGGGAATAAACTGTTCTGTGAAAGGAAATAAAACAGATCAAAAAGGGGAGCAAGTGGTCACGGATGTGTCATCATGTGCTTACTCTTGGGTTTTTACAGCTCTGAGTCAGAAGCCCTAGAGAAATGTAAGAAACAAGATTTTACAAAAATTGTCCATCCTCTGTTGATAAGCTTCTGTGAACTACTTTATAGAGTAACAGCAACTAAATCCTGGAAATTTTGACTTTGCCAAACAACTTTGAGAAGTTATTACATCTAATTTGTTTTCACTGTAAACATATGCAGATCTAGATTTCATAGAGCTGATTTAGACTTAGAGGCAAACTCCACAAGCAGAATTTGAGATTTTTCTTTTAAATAGTGACTATGTAACATTTGAATTAGATGCAGTTAAGATACTTTTCTGGGCTGAACATTGGGAACACGGCAAGTTGCAAATATCTATTTAGGTTTTAGAAATAATTGATTAAAGAGTCTAGTTTAATTATGGATCTTGTGCTTCCTTCGTCCCTCTTCAACTCCCTCCCTCCCTCCCTGACTCTCTGTCTTCACATGCATGATCCTGGAAGGTGAAGCACATGAACTGCCGGGAAAAAGCATGCCCTTCTAAGGATGCAGCTGGAAGGCTAGGAGGACATCCTAAGGTATCTATCCATTTTATTTTAGACAACTGAATCATATGTTAGTTCTGGCAGTATGTCATTACAATATTTACTAGGTTAGAATTTTTTCTGGGACTTGAAGTTTATCTGCAGTGATGCTTGTGAAATGTCACAGACTACATTTGTGAGGATGTAGGCCATAAGGAATTTTGACTCTTTTCAGATATCTTCAAATCTTGAGTTGTCTGTTGAGGTGTGTTCCAGAAAAGAAGTAGACAAGGGCAAAACTATGGGATAAAAAGCAGGTAGGCAATCTCCCTCTAGTTGTATTTTACTTCTCATGTTTAAGTTTCATGCTACAAAACATCAGTGTAAGCGCTGTTGGCACCTGCACTTCAAACCTGTATTCACTTTGTCATGATATTATTTATGCTATGTCTGAATTTTAGAATTAAAATAATTCCCATGCAAACATGAGTTATCCTCTTTCTTATTATTATTTTCACAACACATTTTTTTTTGTGCACTTCTGTTCTTTTTAGGGTTTTTATATATCTCCAAAAATTGTTTTGTTTTTTATTTCCTTTACACTTATAAAACTTACTCATACTTTGCTAGCTTAATTTGATCTCTGTTTCCTTGACTGGATTATACTGGCATGAATTTTAATTGTAACTTGTTTCTTTATTTCAGTTTCAGTAGTTCACTTCAGAAGGGTTAAAACTTCTCAGACAGAATTCCATTTAACATTCCTTTTCACATTCCCTCAAAGTCAGACTTTCTGACATTAAACCTAGTTATGCTTCTTTCTCTGCTAAGAAGTATCATAAGCAAATCAAATCTAAAGGTTTTGTGTTTGCTAGATACTGCATATTCTCAACATTAATCTTATTTATACCTGTCTTGAGGCACAGCATTATATACAAATTGTCTATAATTGTGTATGCTATTTAGAAAACTAACAAAATCCAAATAAATAAACCAAAATACCACCTCTATTCTTCCCCATCTGCCTTGAAAGGAACAGTCTTCCTATGTTTTTATGTAGTTTTTATCAAAATCAGGATCAGGGTAATTGCAATTCTCTTCATAAAGATTAAAGCCAAGCTCTAACATGATATGCTGAGAGTACTGTGATATTGCTCTAACTGCCCAAGAAATCTGCAGCTACATCAGTGAATTACCTGACTGCCTTTATTATCCAAACTTCTATCAAAATTTTCTCTACTGTCATTCCAAGTGTTTATGCCATTTTTTTTCAGCAGATTCTATTTCATTTCTCAGTAATGTTGCTATTCTTGCCTCCTGCTTTTCCCCATCTGTGCCTTACATCCTGACACTTTAAATCATCATGCTCTGTATTGATTCAGTAAAGTGCAATGTTCCATTCATTTTATATTGTACATATAAGTGAAAATCAACAAAAATGTTTGTGGGAAGTGAGGAGGGCTGACAAATGTGTCATTCTCAATTCACAAGTTTTACACTGATTAATTGGTGAGCACTCAACAACGTGAGTAATGACGGCTGGTTCCGCAACTGTCTATAGGTGCTGCACTGAATAGGATTTTGGTGTTAAAGTCCCTGGTGAAATCAATGGAAATTAGGACTGTGTTCAGTAAATAGTTTTCTAATCCTTCTGCCTGTAATAAGTACCAACAGGATGGATATAGCCTACTCAGTGATGCTTAAGTGTGATGTGTCAGAAAACATTACACCTAGTAAATTTAAAATTAACTGTGAAATGAGAAAATTTTTTAAGATGTGATCTTTCAAATTCTTATGCTTGATCTGGCCTGTAATAATAATAATAATAATCACCACTGTGATGAACCAGACATCCTGTAACCACAAGACCCAGAAGCTCAGTCTGGAGAAGAGAAGGCCTCAAGGTAACCTGATAGTGGCCTTTCAGTATCTAAAGGAAAGCTACAGGAAAGAAGGGAACAGACACTTTAGCAGGGTTTGTGGTGATAGACCAATGGAAAATGGCTTCAAATTCAAGGATATTTTACAGCGACAGTGATGAGGCACTGGAACAGGCTATCTGGTGTGGTGACTGATGCCCCATCCCTGGAGACTTTCAAGGTGAGGCTGGATCAGGTCCTGAGCAGCCTGATCTAGCTGTGATGTCCCTGTTCACTGCAGGGGAGTTGGACTAGGCCTTCAGAAGTCCCTTCCAACTCTAAGGATTCTGTGATTCTATGATTCTCACTCAGAATCTTCAATGCAGAAGCTTCAGTGGTGCAAGGACTAATGTGGCATTCATCTAAAAGAGAATGTTCCATATACATTCCTTAAATAAGTGAAAGGTCGACAAATCTGACATTTACCCATCTAAAACATCAATATCAAGGAAAACACACATCCTACAGTCAGCAGATTTCAATGGAAGTTTATAAACAAGCTTCACTCAAAACCACAATATACTATAATATCCTTGAGAAGAAAGAATAAAAATTCCATCTGGACAGTTCTTTCAAAAGAAAATAAAACCAGAAAATGTTGTATGTATAGCCAGAGCAAGTGGATTCTTATTCCAGTAGTTTTTATTTGCTCAGCCACTTTTAACTTCTTGCTTATTTTAATGAACATTTGTAGAAACTAAAACATTAAGTACAACCTCAGTCACATTACGCACTGTTTGAAGAGCCTTGCAGCAGTGGAGCTTCTCTGTGCACTGGCCTCCTGCTTCTCATTTGTCTCCAAAAAACACAGTGGACAAATTTTAAGTTGACTTAGACTACTGCTCTCTTCTGAGCTACGGCAGATGTTACCTTAGCCAAAAATATTGTTTGCTGGTCAAATAATTCTGAAATACTCTCTAAAAACTTCATTTCAGATCATTTAGTTCATTTTTGTTCAAGACTTTTGGATGAAATACATGTTTTACCAGCTTAAGTTACACTCACTAGATGAGACGCAGTTAATGTGTGTGCACCCTTAACCCATACCATTGTGAGTCAACACAATTTCTCATAATCTTTAAGGGAGAAAAAGTAGTTTCATTGCATTGCAGGGCAAATGAGACAGGCCAGGAACAATGGTTGGATTATGTCTAAGTTTATTATGTCTTTAGTCAGTTGGATGTCTGCACTTTCTATTACTCCCTAAAAATGCCAAATACCCAATTAAAACTAATGATAGTGATCAAGAAAAATGTATCAAATATATGTCAACATTTCTAAGAATGTGATGACTGCAAAATATACAGTGAAATCTTCATCATTTCTTTTATCCACTCATTTCTGAGAACAATGCTGTTTTCCTCATTGACTTTAAAGTTTTACAAAATCTGGAACATGAACAGTTAACTCATTTCATTAATATATTCTCCTTTTTATCACCTCTCCTTACGGTCACTGGTCTTTATGTCAGCTTGTTTCTCTTATGCTATGCCTCTAATACACTTACCCTGCCACTTACATGACTGCTCATCTTCCTCTGTCACTTCTAAGTCTAAAAACAGTCATGAGTGCCATCAGTGAAGCTTACATATTCATTTATCATTCTGAGGCAGGCTAATATTTCTTCTAAAATTGGATTCCATAACACTGCAGTAAACCCATGCTTGTAGTAAGCATTCGTAGAATTGTAGAATCATGGAATATCCCCACAATTGGAATGGACAGACAAGGGTCATTGAGTCCAACTTCTGTCTCTACATAGGACCACCCGAAAGCCAAACTGTATTTCTCAGAGTGTTGTTGTGGTTTAACCTGATAGGCAGCTAAGCTGGGAGGTGGTGTCAATCTGCCTGAGGGTAGGGAGGTCCTTCAGAGGGATCTAGATAAGCTGGATCGCTGAGCTGAGGTGAATGGGATGAGGTTTAACAAGGCCAAGTGCCGGGTCCTGCATTTTAGCCACAACAACCCCATGCAGTGTTATGGGCTTGGGGACGAGTGGCTGGATGACTGTGAAGAGGAAAGGGACCTGGGGGTGTTGGTTGATGCTCGGCTGAACATGAGCTGACAATGTGCCCAGGTGGCCAAAAGGGCCAACGGAATCCTGGCCTGCATTAGAAATAGTGTGGCCAGCAGGAGCTGGAGGTAATCATCCCTCTGTACTCAGCACTGGTGAGACTGCACCTCAAGTATTGTGTTCAGTTTTGGGCCCCTCACTACAGGAAAGACATTGAGGCCCTGGAGTGTGTCCAGAGAAGGGCAACAAAACTGGTGAGGGATCTGGAGCACAAATCTTATGAGGAGCAGCTGAGGGAGCTGGGATTGTTTAGTCTGGACAAGAGGAGGATCATAGGAGACCTCATTGCACTCTACAAATTCCTGAAGGGAGGTTGTAGTGAAGAGGGGTTTGGCTTCTTCTCCCAGGCAACAAACAGGACCCAGGGAAATGGCAGCAAGTTGTACCAGAGGAGATTTAGGTTGGACATGAAGAAAAGTGGTCAGGCACTGGAATGCCTGCTCAGGGAGGTGGTGGAGTCGCCGTCCCTGGCAGTGTTCAAGAGGTGCCTGGATGAGGAGCTATGAGATGTGGTTTAGTGCCTTGTGGTAGCAATGGTAATGTGAAGATGGTTGGACTACATGATCTTACAGGTCATTTCCAACCTTGTGATTCTATGATCCTAAGCCTTATACAACCCTTCATTCACATTCTCTGCTCCCAGTGGAGTATTGGAGACAATTGGACAAGAAGCAAACTAGAATTGTGAATTGAGATAAAAACTATTTAATAAGGCAGAAAGGAAGGAAAAAATAATAAAATGGTAATTGTATATATGTATCACAAAACAAGTGATACACAACACAACTGTTCACTATCCAGCAACTGATGCCCAGCCAGTTTCTGAGCAGTGACTGCTCCCTGGCCAGCTCTCCCAGTTTATAGTTCTGCCTGATGCCATATGGTATGAAACATCCCTTTGGCCAGTTTAAGACAGCTATCCTGGTTCTGCCTCCTCCCAGCTTCTTGGGTCACAACCCCTAGCTGTCAGGACAGTATGAGAAGCTGAAACATCCTTGGCTCTGTGCAGCACTGTTCAGCAGCAGCTAAAACATTGTTGTGTTATCAACATTGTTCTTCTCACAAAGCCAAATCATCATACCATACAGTGTGAAGAAAATCAACTCTGTCCCAGCTGAAACTAGGACGGTTATCTAAATGTCTATTGAATTCTGGCAAGTGTGATGCTGTCCTGGGGAGCCTGTTCCAGTGCCTGACCTTCTCAATGAAGAAGCTTTTCCTAACACCTAACACCCAGCTTAATCCCTTTTCATTCAAATTGGTGGGGGAAGACAGGTTTGTTGGGATATTAAACTGGCACTGATGAGCCAGGAGTTCAGCTGATTAAAATCATCTGGTTGTTTGGTTGTTTCTTGAGGAGTGTAGTGTACTTGCTGTGCACAGTTTTCTGCGTAGTTTTCTTGAAGCATTCTCAGAGTAATCAGAAGTATGCTTCCCTGGTGTTTTTTTGTTTGTTTGTTTGTTTGTTTGTTTTTTGTTTTTAAATATGAGTTCTTTAAATAATACTTCTTAAAAAAAAAAAAAAAGTTTAAATAACCTTTTAAGTGAAATATTGCAATAGTCCAGCATTTTATGGATGAAATTGGAGTTTTCTAAAAGGTCAGTTTAGTCCCTGAAAATGTTTTCTATTTAAACAATACATTATGAACTATATGGAACAATTTTCAGCACTACTAACAATAGAAAGTAAATTTCAGTCATTCACAGTAAGATGGCAATGTGGTGACATTTGAAGCTTGACTATATGTGCTTTGAGTTACTGCAAGAAACTGCCTGCTGAGTGGAGAGAGGCTCTTTGGTTAACTGAATGAATTTTAGATATAGGCGAAAAATAAAAACAACAGTTTATAAAGTGATTGTAAGTCATCAGCTGTGTGGCAGTTTCCTCCACCCTCATTTAGCAGATAAGAATCAAAATATATCAAATTAATAAATCCCAAGGAAACTAATAATATCACATTTTCTGTACAGTTCTATTTGACAGATGTTTTTATCTTTTGCTTCCAGTGAGTCGCTACCATAATGTTTTATTTTCCAGATGTATGTCCTTGCTCTGTTAGAACTACAGTAGTTGCACTACATAGTAAAGCAATAAACTTATACAACATTCTTCTGAAGCACCTGCTTGTTTCATAATTCCACTTCCATATCTTTAGTTGTTCTAAAATATATTGAACTGTCAATGTGGGGGTCAGGAGATTTGAACACTTTGTATCTCCTCTGCCATTGCCTTTGTTTAACTCAGAAAATAAGCTACGCTACCAAGGGAGTGATGAAATTAAGGATACATAACATCACAAAGGCATAAAAATGTTAAACACTCTATACTGCAGTCACTGCTGAAGAGGGAAAGTGCTATCTCCACATGTATTTACTTTGGGAACCTACTAGTGAACTGTCTTTATTAAAACTTATAAAGAATACAATACAGCACACAAGGGTTTTGCAACAACAACAACAAAAAAGTACTTGCTCTCTGCTCTCAAAGCTACTGTCTCAGAGAATCTGACTTTTGACCTTGAAATGTTACACACTTCGTCTGACCCTGGTTTACTCTGAGCTTAAATTTCATTTACTATTTAGCTTTTACCTGGAAATCAGCAAACCCCATGAGACTTTCTTGGAATTCTGTAAGCCTTCTCTGAGCTTTTATAATATGAAAGAAACACATTGCATGTTCTCTTGTAATTTCCTAAGGAACAGAGAATGAAAATAAAATATCTTTCATAACTCCTAAAAGGACATCAAGAGATCATCTGATAATTTTTATTAATACTGAATTTTGGATTATGTTTCAATAGATGCTCAACAGATAAAATTAACTTATTTGAAGTAGAACAATGTTATGAACAGTGATAATGATTTAGGAAGAAACAATATTGTTTGAAGATGGATGCTTTTGCGCTTATGGGAAAGACAGTATTAACATATGTCAGAGAAGGAGCTTATGTATGTTGTGAATTTGTCATGCCCAAGGGATGAAGCTGTTATGAGTTAAGAAGAAAGTAAAATTGTGAAAATTTTAGTTTATGCTCAGGTGTATACAACTGTGATATAAAAAGCCAAGACTTGCTATATAGGAAACTCTAAAACCTCCACAAACACTGTCTTAAGATCCAGGAACTCCTTCTGCTTCACAGTTTATGTATCAAAAATTTGGAGCTGTCAGTCCAGGTGTAATGGCAGAGTCTAGGGAAAAACAGCAAAATTAAAAATCAAAACTTAATCATGGTTGTTACTTGTCAGACACCCGCATCCACAATACCATACAAGACACAGATCACAGCCCATCTCAAACCACATCAGAATCTTCTGAAAATAATGCTACTCTCTGAAAAAATAACATGAAAGCTCACACACAGAGAATGAATCTTTAATGTCTTTTACCCTTCTTATCCAGGCTTATGGGCAGCCTTTCTATGAGTGCTTATTCTGAGTTATTTTTTGCTTTTTCTGTTACCTTTTCTTTTTGAAATGTTTATAAAAGAAAAGCAATAGAAATTGGGACTGAGAGTTAGTAATCATATACAGTTCAAAGGCAAAGGTGGCTTTCCATTTACCTTAGTGCTTAGAAGAAATCTTGGAGAGAGGGAGGGTGAAGGCAACTTTTAACCTTGCTTCCCATTAATACATCTGTAAATCCTCAGATGGTGTCTACATATAGCACTTTTTTTTTTTTTATTTTATTTTTTTTTTTAATCCATAACTGCTCTAAGATACAGCTTTTTGTTATTGTTATTGTAGTACATGTTCCCTGGTTGATAATCTCTTTGGGTCTAGATTATGATGAGCTTTTTGCTGTACTTGATAACTCAGTATTGCTCCAAACTCATCCATTAAAGTAATTCTACAAAGGTGTTATTTTTAATGCATTGTTTCAATTAAATCACCTTCCTATGAGCTGTGTTCTCAGCTCTAAGTACTAATTCACCCACATGGCACCACATGTTCTATTTCAGACAATGCCTTCTGTGCTTACTCCTGTGTGATGCCTCAGATGTATATGATTTACATTATATGATTTACACCCAAACTGCTACAGGTACGACTAGTATGTTGTGCAAAAAACAATCACTGTTTTCTAGAGCCAGTAATTCTGTATCTTTGTGGAATAGTAAGATGCTTTTAAATTATCAGTTTTCATATGCTTAGGACATAATTGTACCATTCCATTCTATTCTCACCAGTTTTAGACTAGACATTGCGAAAGAAAGAAAGAAAGAAAGAAAGAAAGAAAGAAAGAAAGAAAGAAAGATGTAAAAAAATCTCAGAGTTATTATTTTCCTTTAATATCCCCAATAGGAAATAACTTCAACAGAGTGTAAGGCAGATAGTTGTAAGCAAATAAGTGCACATAAAGCAGGTTTTCAGTATCCCAGTAGACATCCATCTAGTAGAATAACATAGTATACTTCTCTTCTGAGTCTATTTAAATATTAAGATGAAGAAGCTATGCCAAATAAAATCCTCAGTCCAAAACTCAGGATTAGATTCCGGTAGATGGGACAGTGAATAAGATTTCTCAAAACAAAGGACATAACACAGCTAATAGTGCCTCAAAGGAAGATAAATTCTCACCAGGAATTCATATAGAGAGACAAAAACAAGGTACTCAAAAGAGATATCTGATGCCTCAGCTGAAGAAAGGATCTAAAGTTAATGCTTTTAACTTTTGACCCGGCACTTCCCTCCTTTGAGACCTCTGCATTCTAGATGAAAGGGAAAGAGAAGAAAAAATGGGTCTTACTTTTCACAACTGGCACACAAAACTACTATGTTCTTCAACCATGTAAGTTTGGCTATGCGATTTACTTTACTTGAGCAAATAGGCAGCAGTAATCTGTGCATATAAAAAAGATATCAAAAGTTTACGAAAACTGAAATGCTTCAGGATTTTCAGATATCAAACTAACAAAGATGCATAAATCTAACTAAAATGAAATTTTTAAAGCACATTTTCAAAAGGCAAGAGCCTTTGAAAATCTTCTGAAGCTCTTATTTTTGGACATATAAGTAGTTTTATAAATCTGTGTCATTGAACATTATTTCAGAGACTTCAGAGCTCTCATCTGGATATTTGCTTAAAAGTAATCTGGATATTTGTTTATGAGTAATTGTACAAGACAAGGAAAACATAATATTTGTCTACATATCTAATCCTAGTTACATAATGCAATTCCATCCATTACTATGAGCTTATCCTTTCACTGTGTTTTAACTCACAAGCAGCTAAGCACTGCAAAACCATCCTCTAACTCCCCCCTTCCAGTAGGATTGGGGAGAGATTTCTAAAAAAGACAAAGCAGAACCTGTGAGCTGAGATACAACTACTTACTAAGACAGTAAAAGAAAGGAAAAATAATAGTAATGATAATAACATACATATATGTATACACGCACAAAGCAAGTATATATACATACATATTTACACAAGAGATAAACAACCAACAGACGCCCAGCCAGTCCTTGAACAGCATGTGCCCCCTGAACAACTCCCCTGTTTTATAACTATTTCACATGATGGCATATAGTATGCAATATCTCTTTGGCCAATTCAGGTCAGCTGTTCTGATTCTGTCCTTTCCCAGTTCCTTGTGCCCCCTCAAGCCACATTGCTGGCAGAACAGTATGAGAAGTTGAAAAACTGAGTTCCTTGGCTCAGTTCAGCACTGCTTAGCAATAGCCGAAACACTTGTGTGTCACCAACACTGTTTCTTCCTAAAGCAAAAACATAGCATCATACCAGACATTATGAAGAAAATCAGTCCCATCCCAGCTGAAATGAGGACATTTTTTCTGCCTCAGATGAAGAAATGTTGAAGGGTAAAATCTCTGGCCGGATTCTCAGTTCCAATATAGTTAATTTATTCTAGGGGAATGTAAACTATTGACATGTGCTTGTGCAACATTAAAAAAAGAATAATGAAAATTTGTCAGCTATATCTCTATAATTTCTTTAAATTAACACTTTTCCTTTTTCTTTGATTCAGTGATTTCCTTTCCTAATTAAAAATAAATAAATAGAAAAAAAATATATTTTTTCTGTGTATGAAAAGGAACAACTTCATGTCCAGCTGTCTTTTTCAGGTGCCAGTTTCCATTCGTCTGTAAAATCTCTTGATCTTTAGCAGTGCTGTGCTGGTGGACTAACAAGGAAAACAGTGTCGATTTTACTAATTAGGTAGTGCAAGTCTGGTTAGTGGTTAATGCTGTGGTGATAGTTATTGGCCTTAAATTTACTGAGTATGTCATCTCATCACATATACTGGTCTTTTAGGTACCAATTAAAGGCTTTTTATCTCTCACAAGCAAGAAAGGCAAGGAGGAAGAAGACAGAGACCTGTGATATATCTTCCTGTAGAACAAAGTTCAATATGAGATTTATGTTTGAGAGTTTTTACTTATGCAGCTGATTCAAAGATATGTTAAAACGTCCTGGAGTACTGATGCACATAAAGGTGGGAGAGTTTGGTTATGCAGTCTTTAAAAATAAGCTCTTCAAAGGTTCAAGCTTGCAATATGCATTGTTTTCATGTGAGATGATAGTCCTTTGTGTTCGTGGGGTTCTTCATTATACCCAGGAGAAATAAATAAATAAATAAAAAGATATTGAAGGCTTAGATGTAGCATAATTATTCAGCAGCAAAGTAAGTTCATATCATGTCTTTGACACTGTGTATTACTACAAGTGAAATCACTCCAAATTTTAACCCTTTTTTGAAGTTGATGACAGTTTTTATAAGGGCAGGTATCAACAGGACAAGGGGAAATAGTTTTGAACTGGAAGAGGGTAGATTTAAACTAGATATTAGGAAGAAATTCTTTACTGTGAGGGTGGTGAGACACTGGAACAGATTGCCCAGGGAGGCTTTGGATGCCCTCTCCCTGGAAGCATTTAAGGCCAGGCTAGATGGGGCTTTGAGCAACCTGGTCTAGAGAGAGCTGTTCCTGCCTATAGCAGGGGTTTGGAACTAGGTGATCTTAAAGGTCTCTTCCAACCCAAACCATTCTATGATTGTATGATGAAAAGACATATAGTGTATGAAACCAGTAAAACTGTGACCTGGCTGCAAGACTACATCTATACCAAGAAACAGGCCAGTATTCTTTTTAAAATAAGCATGATATAGATCACAGTTAATGTCTAGATGCTTTAACATTTAAATAATGTCCCCTCAAACAAATTAACTGTTGATGATAATTTCTGACCTGAGTTAACTCACAGACTGTACCTGGGCATTATCTGAGACAGTTCAAGCTTGCTGAGCTAAGGACTAGAAGGAAGACGGTTGTGTGCTAGCACATGGAACAATTTTCTGCCCCCCTTGATTTTACTGGAAACCCTCAGAGCATAAAGATCAAGAACAATTCAACAAGAGGTAAGTGGAGAGGAAAATATTCAAATTAGTGAAAGTCCAGCTAAATAACATTGTGTTTAGCAATGCCTACTCCAAACTAAACCTCTTCATCTGACCTCTATTTTTATCTTGGAGTTTTTTTTGCCTCTTTTAAAGAAAGAAAATAATTTATCCAGGAGGCAAGATGACATTTCAGTTTTCTTGGCAAATAATAGATAACTAGACAAGGAGAGAAAACATCATCTGGTTTTCTTTCTTTTTTTTTTTTTTTTTTTTTTTTAGGCAGGGTGTTTTAGAAGCCTTATCTTAGTAAAACAAATAGCCTTCTCCTTCAGCTGTGAACAATGGCAACAATAAAATCCTACCACAATCTTAAAATCCTCAGACTAGAAAAGTCCTTTATAGTCATAGAAAAATACTGTTGAGCTTTAAAAGATACAATGACTGAAGCCTCAGCCCCTAGTGAATTACAACAAAAAAGAGACTGTCCCAGTGGCCTGCTTTAATTGTTCTTTATGCAGTTGAAAATGTCACATAAACGTGAAAGATCTAGTAAATGGATTCGCTATATGTATTTGATCAAAGGTGAATCAATCGTTAATAGTTTTGAGATGTTTCCTTAGAGATAGTTATCCTGCATTAACTATTGAGTCCCACCTGAAATATAATTGATACCTACTGCATTTTATATTCTACTTTATTTTATATCTCATTACATATTTTTGGCAGTAGAAAAATGCCTGGGTACAATATTTATGACTAAATGGCTGTCATGTACAGACACACATTCACATATGTAACAGTATTATAATTCCTGCATCTTTCATTGGAACTCCATCAATCACTGACAGTTCTGCTTTTAAAGGTACACACTCCGGATGAACATAACAGGTTTTTTTTTTTTTTTTTTTTTCATCCATTTTGACAACTTCTGTAATGGATACCAAGATCTTATCCTTTGATGCCTGATTCTCCTCTCATTTATACCAATGTGCTCTGATTAACTCACTTTCCCATGTGGAATTAAATGAATACTAATTTGTGCCAACATTAGATAGGCTGAAGTTAAGACCGCAGTGATTTTGACAGTTTTTTGTATATAACTGAAAAAAGGGAAAAATTATATGACCAACATATACATATTTCAAATCAAAAATTTCTGCTAGACAAAGATTTTGCTTCAAACCCAGAAAGCAAATAAACGAATAAAAACAAAAATGAACAAAATCAACCCAAAACAAGGGAAAAAAAAAAAAAGGCTTTATTCTCCTCTCATTTATCCTTAGATCTGCATTGACTTTAAAACGTAAATGTGACTTATATCAGAATGAAAAAACAAACAAACAAACAAAAAACACGCTAGCTGCATAACTGTATGTGTACATAGGCATGAATATATGAACAGACAATCTGTAGATAAGTTTCATGCAATATTAATAGTATTCTTGGTACGGAGGAAGGCACATTCTTCAGACTGTTTATTAAGACAGCAATGATGTCTGATGGTCTGATTCTTCAATTAAATATAGATCCACAAATATGATAATGGAAAAAATGGAAAACCTCACATCCATTAGCAGTTTCACTTCCAGGCACCCCTTTTCCTCTGTATACACATTTGCATGTTACTGGCTCCTTTGCCAGGATGCATAAGAAATAATTAGGTTTTTTGCCCCTGCCAAAAAAAAAAAAAAAAAAATTCCAAGGCAGTCCTGTCTCTTGCTGAGATTATCATAAAATGGTGTGCCTCTTTAAGATTTGACATTTTTTTCATGGAATTCCATCCATTAAGATTTTTTTCAATTTGTGTAAAAGTTTCCTCATATTTATTATTATTAATAATAATTATTATTCCTGAAATATGAATTAACAGAGATCTTTTACTGATTTTTAAATATTGCTCTGGATAGAAGGATTATCCTAGCTTTCCAGGGTCTGATTTTACACCACTTATACTGTGAGTATTTATATAATTATTTTGATTTTGAAATAAATGTTGTTATTTCTTTTGCAGTTAGATCTGTTGCCCAAGCTATTTCTAAAACTTTCCTTAGTCTGTAATAACAAACACTGATCTCACCAGAACTGATAGTACTCCCCCCCTCTGAAAATTCAGCTAATTCTATTTGAGGTCTAAGCAGAGAGATAAGTCTGAGGGTAAGTCTCTTAAGCTAAAAGGCTGCTGCCCTGAAATAAGGCTGCCTCTGTCTGTCTTCTCTCAGTAATCTTGACCTACCTCACTATACTAAGCTATACCAAAAATACTTTATACAGTTTGAATTTTGTGTCTATGTACACGTGTATTGCTGAGGGGTAGGAGAAAGACACAGCTTCTGAAATCAGTGACTCATGAACACAAGGTGAGATCATCCTGTGGTGCTCTGGAGCTCTGGGAGGACAGACAGTCTGAGGAGCCTGGAGAACAATTCCGTACATCTTTATGGAGACTTTTAGAGTTTGGTTTGTTGATTTGTTCTCTGGACTTCAATGACCGTATTTAAATGGAAATTCATATACCTTTTTTTTTTTTTTTTTCTTTAAGCATCTGTGCTCAGGTGAATTAAAACTGGATATAAATCCCATTCCACCAGACTATTTTTACTAAGCTTATATCAATGTAAGCATTTAATATGATGACAAGGAAATCTGCCACCAGATTACTACTATAATTAGGGCTGATTTGACTTTTGCAACGTGAAGATATGAATAACTTCTATAGCTGTGTGAGCTATACAAGGATAGTCTCCTGTCTCTCTAACAAAGGGATACCACGTTTTCTTTAGCTGGCTTTGTTGGTTTTGTTGTTGTTGTTTGTTGTTTTTAATTTTTGTCAGATCAAATGCAAGGTGACAACATTTTTAAAGTTTTTTTGTTTGTTTGTTTTGTTTTGTTTGTTTGTTTTTTAATAAATTTCAAACTTCAGGCATAGAATAGCTCCAGATGTTTGATTCCCATTTATGCTTATTGGCAAAGGTAAGGCAAAAGCGTGTTTCAAGAGGAGTTCTTTATTTTTTTATACAGACATCTGAGTCCTTCTATCTTTCGAAAAAAAAAAAATCCATCTTTTAACTCCCCTTCTGTTCTTTTTCTTCTTTACTGCCGGGTTCATATGCACCACTGTTTTGCTACTTTGTGTGTTCATCCTGCCCACCATACCTCTCTGTGTAAGAGCAAAGTACAGAAGCTCAGAAATCTCTAGAGTTGTAAAACTGCCACAGAAGCTAAAAGCAGATTTGGAGACCAGTTTGCCATGAGAGCCTGTATGTTATATAAGGCTTTCAGCAGGTCTGCTGAGATGCACTGTTGCAGGAGGAAAATCACTGCACTGGGAACAATCGGGATCCCAACTGAAAGCTGTTCCTGTTCAGACCAGCTGCTCAGTTACCTCAGGAAACACTGATGGGATTGCTTCAAGTTTTATGCACATTTGCCTAAGGCATTGGATGGGCACTTCTTTCAAGAGAAAAATAAATAACCCAGATACAATGCTAATTTTGTGAGACCTCATGCCATACATACTTGAAGAAATATTTTTAGTTTCCCAAGCTACATTCTAGGCAAGAGGAGCCCAAGATAGTATTAGGACAGACTATGACCACTTTCCATTGGGGGACAGAAATACCAGCAGCCCCCACACATAATGCTTTCTTAGATCAGATTGAATAAGTGCGTACTTATAAAAACTTTGAATAGGTGAAATAGTTTGAATAATCTACGTTACAGGTGTGATAAAGGACTGCTCATCACTCCTGTTCTTTCAAGATGTAGGAGACTGCAACTAGGAAACATAAAAAAAAAATAATAATAATCAAGAAAGACTTCATGTCCCTTGGGAAGACATAAAGGACATGAAGGACAGAGAGGACAGGTAGTGTTATCTGCAATCCCTGGGAACCAGGCAGAAGGTAAACTGGGAACCAGCCAGAAGAACAGACCAGTTGAACGGACAATCTTGAGAAATGGACCTTCCTAAATCTAGTGGAGTTCACCAAGGCCAAGCACAGTGTTCTGTGCATTGATCAGAACAATCCTGGGTAGCGGTACAGACTGGGAGAAGAACTGCACTGCAGAGGACTTGGGGGGGTTCCTAATGAGGGAGAAGCTGGACATAACACAGAAGTGTGTTCTTGCAGCCTGGAAGGCCAACTGTACCGTGGGCTGCATCAACAGAGGGGTGGCCAGCAGGGAGAGGGAGGGCATTGTCCCTCTCTACTCTTCTCTTGTGAGCAATACTACGTTCAGCTGTAGGGCGGCCACAAAGATGATCAAAGATGAGGGGGCTGGAGCACCCTCTCCTGTGAAGAAAGGTGGAGGGAGCTGGGCTTGTTTAGCTTGGAGAAGAGAAGGCTCCAGAGAGATCTCACTGAGGCCTTCCTGTATTTGAAGGGAGCTTACAAGCAGAAGAGAACTGACTTTTTACACAGTCTGATAGTGATAGGACAAGGAAGAATGGCCTTAAACTAAAATAAGAGAAATTTAAGTTAGATGTTAGGGGAAAAAATAACTGAGAGGGTGGTGAAGCACTGGCCTAAGCTGCCCAGAGAAGCTGTGGGTGCCCCATCCAGGTTGATTGGGCCCTGGCCTGAGCTGCTGGTGGCAACTCTGCATATGACAGGAATGTTGGATCTATATGATCTTTAAGGTACCTTCCAATGATAAGGTGAGAAGGAACCTTTCTTCCTTTCTTCTTTCTATCTATCTATCTATCTATCTATCTATCTATCTATCTATCTATCTATCTATCTATATGCATTAATGCTGTAGTTTTCATTTTGCAGCATCTTCAAGGCAGGGAGTTGTACATTCTTTAGAAAGCCTAACTATCCGTGCATTGCCTCTGCATGATGATATAACAGCTTACCAAAACTGCTCAAAACACAGCAAATGAGCAGAGTTTTCTATGCAGCACTGAACTGGAAAATAGAGACTTATATCCCAATGAATACACTCAGTTGAAATCAGCATTCAAAACTATGCCAGAAGTGTATCTGCAGCTAAATATTATAGACTTTTTCAAAGACAGAATCAGGATACTTCTTTGGTTTTTCTCCCTTTATCTTCTGAGGAAGTCTAGTAAATAACAAATTTCATGTTTGAGATACTCTGTCAAAAAGGGTTAAAGAGCTCCCATTTTTTGTTGCAAAGAAGGAAAGTTATTTATAATTTTTTTTTTTTTTTTTGATATGCTAAACTTACTTTCAAAGACTGATGTTTAAGAAATCTGTCTTTCTTCTGTGTTTATCTCAGAGGACAAAACTTTTAAATGAAAACAATTGTTTTTATTTTTAGTGTCAATTATTCAACTTCTGTTTTCAGATACAGAAAGTCATTTGGGAGAATCTATGCCTTTACTTCAGCAGTTGTGTAGTTGAAACATATCAATGAAGGGTTCTTTATAAACAAACAAACAAGCAAACAAACAAAAGCAACTCACAGAAAAACAGTATGCAACTAAATCAAAGAAGACATTTTCTCCCTTGTGTTTTTGGCAGCACTTATCAGAAGAAGCTCTCTGGGATTGCTGTCTCTGTATTCACTTGATGCTATGTCTTTTCTTTGAAATGGGGTGGTTGGACTGGAAATTAAAGAAAGAAACCCGCAGTTTCGGCAACACTGCAGCTAGTCTGTCACTTTGATAAAACAGGTCATCAGCGGCGTCTTTGCTAAAAGCTTGTTACTGTTTTTAGTGCTGCATACCTTTCTCCAGAGAAAGGAGCTGTGAGTTCTGCTGCCACGCGCCTGCTGTGTAACTGCATCTATCTAACTATGATGAGACTGTTCGCCTTGCACTACGCCTTCAAGTTTTCAAGGAGTTTGCCTGTCTACGGTAATTTTACAAACGGCACTATCAAAGAAGCACGGTACAGCATAAACACTGCCTAGGAGATTTTTCTTGCTTCCTCTGTTTCTAGTTCTCTACCTTGAAACATAGAGCAGAATACATTTTTCCTTTTGTATTGCCTGGGCCTGTTTAGCCTGGAAAAGATTGATAATGGATCTTATTAATGTGTACAAATATTTTAAGGGAGAGTATCAATGTGATGGGGCCAGGTGGTTTGCTGTGGTTCCTAGGAACAGTACAAAAGGCAACAATGTCAGACTGGAACACAGACAGTTCCATCTGCACATGAGAAAATCTTCACTGTGAGGGTGACAGAGTACTGGAACATGCTGCCCAGAGAGGCTGTGGAGACTTCTTCTCTGGAGATGTTCAAGACCTGTCTCAGCGTGATCCAAGGAAATGTATTCTTGGTGACTCAGCTTAAAGAATGGAGATTGGATTAGATGATCCCAAGTGGTTCCCTCCACTGCACACATACAGCCTGTCCACAAAAACAACAGTACAATCAAGAGGAAGCCAAAAACTCCTTCCAGCCATGACAATTTAAACCTTTTTTTTTCTTTTTTTTTTTTAATTCATATCAGTTATTAGTTCAGTTAATCAATACGGTTAAATGGTTTTCTGTTAAGACTCTTACTGTAAGAACGGCTTCATTTCTCAAATTAAATCTGGGCCTTTCTCCTATTTTAATGAGTTTGCTTTTGGCTCAGAAAGATGGTTACGCATTTCTTTGGACCAAGGATTCTGGCTGTAACAGAGACAATTCCAAACATTTTTGGTTCTGGTGGACATACTTTAGTGCTTTATGTTTTGAAAAGAGCAAGAACTTAAGAACAGGATGTTGCTGGAGAATGTTAACCATTTCATTTCATAGAGTATTAGAATAATAGAATATTATGAGTTGGAAGGGACACATAAAGTTCAGTGAGGCCAACCCCTGGCTTCACACAGGACCACTCAAAGTTCTTTCCCTCTCTTTTCTGCTTGTATCTAATACAACGCGTGTGGGAATAATCAAAAGAAAAAAAGAAAAAAAGAGAAAAAGGAAGAAAATGAAGGGAATTGTAGATTTAGATCATTCAGTGATTGTGGATATTCTACATGTGTCACATGCAGCACAAATCATTAGTACAAAGGAGAAAGGAGGGGAAAAGTTGCTCAATCAGTTTAAATTGTAAGGTGGAAGGATGATCCATTAATTTCAAAGTACATAGAAATTTCCTCTGACTAAAATGCTGCTGTATCTAATTGATAAAAGAGGTAAAGACAAAATAAAGATAAAATTATTTCAAACCATGTCAGAGATTCATAGGTGGAGTAAGCAAGAAATGCTGTTACCTGAGGAAAACCATGGCCATATTAGGCATTCAGGTGGTGATAGATGATCTGTGGAAACAATTTAGCCGGTGGGAATGAAAGCACCTTAGGCTCTAATGCAAGTAGTGACTTAGCTGTAGACAGAAGGAAGAGGTGCTAATTAGGACACAAAAAGTGAGTAAGGTCAGTTAGTCTTTAGTGGTTAACTATGTATTCATTTTGACAGTTTCCTGTCATAAACAACAGCAAATCACACAGTCAGAGCTTGAGATACAAGTGATACAACAGGAAGGTGAAATAACTTACCGATGCATGTGTTCAGTGAGATGGCTAATGCATCTGAGATTTGCCGTCCTGTGGCCTTTTAGCTCTGAATCATGGCATACGTGTGATATAGACTACATGAAATGGTGACAGCAACGTGGCTGAACACCCACTTTTATTCACACTGTGGGTGTAGTTGGTCACGAAAAGAGAGACAAAAATTAATAAGGTCAATCTATTTAAGAGGAATGTTGGCTTAAAAATCCTTGCAGTACTGAAATCTAGGGGAATGGAAAACATTTTGGAGAATTTATAACACAGGGTACCCAGGTCAGTAAGAAAAAACAAAATCTTATATAGAGTATACTGACTAACCTAAATGGTTATTGTGAAATATGTACAACAGAAGAGAAAATTTATCTCATTTACTGAAGTTATACATAATTAACTAGTTTGAAAAATATCCCATGTCATAGCTTGGGCATTTTTGTAATAACAGCAGCTGAAGTCATAACGATAGTTAAATTTTGTTCATCACCATGTTCTGAAGCACTTGCAGAACTGCAAGAAAGGTACAGTTGTTCAAGTTTATGTACCATTCCGTGGAGTCAGTTCAGTTCCAAAAGAATGCAACATGTCCTAACTATAGCTTCGTTTTGCACAGGTGAACCAGAACATGCTTGTGGATTGAAAAGGAACAACCTTCTTATTGCATTTATTCATCTGAAAACTGAACTGAGCTAAATAACAAAGATGCAACCACACAGGACTTTAACATTTAACACTGAACACATTGAACTGAGTCCACACCAGCTGGCAACCAACAGACAGAGCAAAACAGCAGTTAAGCAAAAATTAAAATTATTCCCATACAGTTATGAACAGACAGGAATTCTGTATTTTTTACACTGGTCTAACACATTTTCCTGGGTTCATTCTATGTGATAGTTCTCTGAGTTGTTTTATCTACTATTCTGCTGATGACTTGGGTAGTTTAGATTGCATACCTGAAGTGCATACTAAAGTGAGTTACATTAAAATAAATGAGCCTATTCACTCTCAGAAACCTGTGAGAGATAAAGGTTTAAATATTCACAGCAGGTGGCACTACCTCTTTCATTTCAAAATATTGCAAGGAAAAAAGAAGAATGTAATAACGATCTGATGTCAGGAAGGGGTTAGGAAGAATATTACATCTGGTGTCAGCTTAGGACTTTCCAAAAAGATAGAGAGACCCCAGGTTCTATATTTCATTTGCAATCAGAGCCGATCAGTAACTATTTCCTCTTGTTCTTTGTATCTTCTTTCCATACATCCAGCTCCCGATGTCAAATATCCTTTCCAGGGTAAATGTCAGAGGAAAAAGGGAGCTTTTTCAAATGTGGAGACTTCAGTGCCTACTCATCTCTAATTCTGAGATGTCAGATGCTCTTTCTGGTTAAAAGTAAAATAAATGCTATTTTGTGTGTGAGAGTGTATGCCAGTTAGAAACAATGCAAAGAATGACTGGAATGAAATTACACCATAAAGGGCTGGGATCTATAAATGTTCACAGAAACATTTCATAGATGTATATTGTCCTTACAAAGCAAGCTCACTGGCCTAAGAAAAAATGTTTTTACTTTTAAACACTCAGCAAATGGAATAGAGACAGGATATGTTGTCCTGTAGTCCTGTAATAGAGTAGTACCATTGCTAGTAACAGGCTATAAGCTCTGCATTGAGATTGCAGGACCTAAGAATTGAAGACTGTCAGCCTTGCTCTCCCTGAACTTGTTTTGACCTGTCTGTAGCTTTCTTTACCCTTAATTTTGTGGGAACAGACTCTAACACAATGCTGTAATATAGAAAAATACAGGTCTGGTATGACATATGAGTCCTTGACGGATAGGGAGACAGGATGCAGCAAAGATGAGCACAGACATGGAATAATAAATCCTAGCATAGGCTGGGACTGAAGACCCCATGGCTTGAAGCAATTCACTCGTGGTCAGATACAGAAAAGAAGGCCTCGAAACTTGTTTTAGTGATAATAAAGATAGCAAATATCCATGTAACATGGAGGTGCAGAGCAGTGAAGAGAAAGCAAAGACGTGAAAACATTTTAAGAAATACATAAAAATGACTCAAACTGGACCACAGAATAAGGATAAGGAAATGGTCAGCATGAGCATCCCATTCCTTTTAGAGAAGAACTCTAGTCTTCGGCTGACAAGTAGCTATTATAACTTCTACATACACCAGAAGGAAACCATCAGCCTCAGGACCTCAAGGAGAATACTCAGGGTGAGCATAACAGCAGAAAAATGGGGAGCAACTAGGGAGTATAACAATTCCAACACTATTAGTATCATTTCTTTTTCTATAAAAACTAGATTTTGATTAAATTTGTAAGATTTCAGTTATACTAACAATAAATTATTGCATTTTTGTATGTACTTCTTCTTTGCTGAAAAAAAGGTTTTTAGAATTAAAATTATTATAATTTATATAGTTTGCATCACATTTACATTTTTATGAAGAACATGTCTAAGTGACCATATGTGAATTTAGTCCTTACAAAGAATTTCTGACACCTCTGCCAACCTCTCTTAAGCTGCAGAGAGGATAAACAACCCATCCTCCAAATAACTAATGCAGCTAAAGCACCAGTGCAAGATTCCCTATGCTGTCCTTCCAGTGTGCCTCAATTCTGATTGACAAGGACTGTTTTGAAAGTGAGAGGTTATTTCAGTTTCCATGACCCATTCAGCACTTGACCTGTCAGCATGACAGCCAAAAAGTGTGACAATTAGTGTGATATATTTGTATTAATTTCAGCATTAACTGCAAAAATAACTAGTCTGGACATTCTGGAAGTGCTATGACATAGGCATATAATATAACTGAGCACCGGATTAATCTAAATGGATCTTAATGATGCATATGAAAAAGTGTATAACTTTGAATATAAACATCTGGCTGATGACTGGTGAGGGACTGGCTAGAGTTCATTTGTACCACTGCCCACTAGTAGATGGGATCCAAACAACCCATTTCATCATGAACTTATGCCACTAACAAACACTTTTTTGCATCTCTGTTTAGAGCAGTTTGTCCTTCTGGAAGAAATTTTATTTCTGCAGCTAATATCACAATGCTGCTGCTGGTGACCATGATGAGCAAAGTAGCATCCTGCACAAACTGTTACGCAGGCAAAGATTTGCAGTTGTTTCCTGGTACTTCTCCGAGGGGAACTTAAATAATGCTACCTTGCATCCAATGCAGTCTTCCTATTTCATTTTAAATAAAAAAACAGGTTTTGTGCCAGTACAAGTCGATTTCCATAATTTTACCCAGCAGTAAAAATACATAAAACAAGGACAGAAATTAATCCTACAAAGTACCTATTCAGGCTCAGTTTATGATATGTTTTTAAAATCACTGTTGTTAGCATCTGTTTGTTATTTTTCTTCTTTTCTTTTTTTCATTTGGTTTCATTAGATCAGTATCATGTTACTTGTAGTTCTTCCTCTAAGATTATTCTCCTGTGAGAAAACTCATTCCTTCTGGGGACTTTCTCAATCTCACTCTTCTTCATGCAAACAGGGTTTGACTCATTGAATATACAAGGCTTTAAACTGTCTGTTTTATAAAAGTTTTTGTTTGTTTGTTTGTTTGTTTGTTTTTTCCTAGATTGTGAACACCCAGGGTACAATGCCAAGGTTAGGAAACTGTGCATAGTTATTTTTTGTGCTTTATTTTTGGTGCATAAATCATTTTTAGATTTACCTAATTTGAAAGCAGAAAGGGCATGTCAAACTTTACTAAACCAAAGCCTGAGGAAACAGTCTCTAACAATGATGGATTTTTACAATGATATAACCCTTAATGAATTATTGTAGTTTCTTAACAAGGTTTTAATAAGAAATTTCTTTTGCCAGCATGGTTATTAGTTATCTCATCTGAATTGCTGTGGGGCTGTCTACCATAGAATTGTACAACATAAATATTTCTTTCTGTGTCAGTCATACAATAATGCAAAACTCCAAGCCATGCATAAAACAGTCTTACTTTTTTCTTTATTTGCTTATTTTGTAAAGATTTTTATTTTATACAGGATTATTTGTTTGCTTGTTTGTTTGTTTTAAAGGTCATTTATTTATAACATGAAACAAAGATGTGCTGACTACAAGACAACTATTAACTCATGTATAATGGAAGAATACCCATGCTATTCAAGCACTTT
Source organism: Perdix hodgsoniae (assembly GCA_035772895.1). Taxonomy (NCBI): domain Eukaryota; kingdom Metazoa; phylum Chordata; class Aves; order Galliformes; family Phasianidae; genus Perdix; species Perdix hodgsoniae. The sequence continues at coordinate 6,324,391 of JAPSGF010000008.1, forward strand.
CCTGCTTGCTGAGGTGTCTTGGAGGAGTGTACTGCAGCATACAATCTTTTTACACCGAGTGCTTTTCTGTGCCTCTGTGTGCATCTTTGTGGCTAATTTTTTTTTTTAAGGTATTTTTATGTTTTTGGATAATGCTTTGAATACTCTGATAACTATAGTTCTTTTTAATATTTGTGACAATATGTATACTTGTGGTCATGTGTGCATATACGTGGTGTACACTTGCTTATTAATTTATTGATCTCCACTTGAGACAGTGTAACTATATTCATAAGCTATAGATATAAAATTCTAAAAGAACATTAAACCAGCAAAATACAGCACCAAAATGTTAAGAAATATCTTCTCTATCTCTGTTCAGCCCTCTCATGTATCTGTTACATTACAATTATTAATTGCATGTTTAATTATTCAGAAGACACTAAAGCTGACTGCAATGATTTGCAGAAGAAAATTCTGATACTTGCTGACTTCATGATACAATGTAGTGTGGAATTTCATGTCAACAAGTAAAAGTTATAATCATTGTTAAAACAGCAGTAAATGTTCATATTCTGTGATGGACCCTAAATTCATGACACCAATCCAAGAAAAGGATTTTGAAGTCATTGTATACTTTTCAGAAAACATCAGATCAATACTCTGCAGTCATCACAAAGGCAAGCAGAATGTTAGCAATTATTAAGGAAGGATTTAAGAAGAAAATATGAATTGCTATGTGACCATAGAAATCCATAGAAATTCACTTTATGACTGTACTTATGTCTTGAATACTGTATACAGTTCTAATCCCTCATTTCAAAAACGATAGATGAGAACTAAGAAAGACACAGAGAATGTTAAAAAGAATAATCAGAGCATAACTTATTTCCAAGGACATGTTAAACACACTGGGAGTCTTGGATTAGTTGAGGTAGATGGCAGGGGTAGAAAGCAAATAGAATAAAACAAAAGGATGACTGAGAATGGCTATAATAAAAGGCTATAAAATCGAGAGCATGATGGAAAGGAGCAGTATGGATCAGTATCTCACTATTTTTCATGCCAGCATTCAGAATTGCATGCAACCAATTACATTATTAGCTAGCAAGTCTACAAACGATGGAAGGATTTTTTCACAGATCACATAATTTCATTGTGGAGCTCATTTCCACACACTGTTGTGGAGGCCACATGCATAAATGGGATTTTAAAAAGTGATTATACAAATCAATTAAAGAAAAGTCTGTCAAGAGCTATTAAACATGATGAAGTGATTCCTCAGCTTAGGAAATCCTTAAACGATGTATTAGCAGAAGCTAGAAGGACATAACAAGGAAGAGGATTATTCTAATTTAGCTTTGTGTTGTTTTTTCTTTTATGCTTGCTTGCTTGTTTGTGCTTTTGTTATTGAAGATTACTTTTTGCTTTGTTTTGTTTGTCTTTTTTTAGTTTCCATTGTTTATGTTACTTTCTTCAACACCTTTTCCTGACCACTTTGAAGATGGGATGGTGGGTTAGATCTTAAATGTCAGAAATGTTCTTAAAATCACATACAGAATAAAATCTTTAGAAAACTGGTTATAATTTCTTTTGTGCCTCAAATTGCAATCATTAACTATTGCTAGGTAGTGTTGACATGAGCAGAAATATGTTTGTACAAAATATCTAACAGTGTATCTGCTAGAAAAATATCTTCTGATCATACTTTTTTTTTTTTTTAATGTGTAATCTAGACAAATTCAAGAGGCTTTTAACTTAGTCAGAAAAGAAAACTCATTGTTTCTGACCTCTATTGTAATCATTGGCTCAAATTCTCTGTTGAGTCTAAACTTGCCTTTTTTCATGTTTGCCAAATTTAAGCACTGAGCATGTGGTTATTCTGGGGAAATATCAAGAGAGAAAACTCAGGTTCCTAAGAGCAATGATCTGTTCATTTCCAGAGCATGGACAGATGGTCTTTCATATAGCTCAGGTTTTGCAGAAAGACGGTGTGTCTGCTAAGCCTTCAGTAGAAGCTACTCCAGGTGTTTTCCCCTCTATACTTTTTCAGAAATAACATAACTGTTTTAACTGCAACATTTGAAAATGATAAGCCATTACATGAGCCAAGTATCAAGAACTGGCAAAATCAGTACCTAAGGGATGTAGAAAAAGGTTCAGTGAATAGACCTTCTGTATTAAAAAATCTGTACATAATTTATTCAGGAAATTGATGAGACTTTCCAGAGGTTTAATTGAACAGGAAAGCAGTGTGAGGTGAATATTATTGCATCAAATGGGTATATGAATATTAAGAGCACTAATGATATTACTACCAATGACTACATTAGAAATCTTTTTGAACATTTATTGTAATAATTCAACCACAAACGATAATTCATGGAAAGACACTTGAAAGGAGCAGGAGTTTTCAAGCTGTTGCACAAAGTCTAGTACAACCTCAATATACAAATGATTTTTCACGGAACATGAAATGAGATTTCATAATCAAAGAAACTTTTCAGTTAAAAAAAAAAATAAATAAAAAAATTGGGAGGAAACAAATCCAGGCAGAAATAGATAAAATTTGCAATATAAGCACCTAAGCAAATGACTCAACTGAACAGGAACATACATGTCTTGAAATCTTTCTTTTGTCATGTGCTTAAATTTGGTTTCCTATTCACAGAGAAAAAAAAATAAAAACAAATAACCCACAGTATAGGATTTTGGATATTTCACATACAGTCATGTTCACCTTCTTATAAAGAAACTTGTTTAAAAGTTTATAACGTCTTTTCCTATGTGTTGATTTATGTTTTATGTTTATGTTGATATTCAATTTATATTTTTCTACAAATACAATTTATGCAATCTGTGTTTAAATAGTAATTAAAGAAGGCCTTTAAGTGTATATATATATATATATATATATATGAATATGAATATATATATATTTATTAGATCTGGCTAGGATGGAGCTACCTTTCCTCACATCAACCAATATAGTTCTGTGTTTTAGAATAGAGGAAAAAAAAAAAAAAAAAAAAAGAATTGATCACACATAATTTTTTTAGCTTTGGTTAACATTAGATGCAGTGTCAAAACCTTCTCTGTTTCTCACTCACTATCCTAGAGAGTAGGCAAGAGGCAGACAACCAGGACAGCTGTCCCCAACTAGTCAGAGAGTCAACACCATGTGGCATCATGTTCATCAATAAAACTGGGACACAGAATTTTCCAAGATAGCCATGGCTAAGAGACTGGCTGGGCATCAGTTTGCTGGTGGGAGGTAGTGTGTAGTTATCACTGCATCTTTTTTCTTTTGTTGTTGTTGTTCACTTAACAATTGTCTTTATCTTGGCCAATAGGTTTTGATTTCTCATCTCTTAGATTCCAGTTTTCTCTACCATCCTGCTGGAGGTATATTGGAGTTAGTTGCCAGACAGAATCACCCAAGCACACTTCTAGCGAAGTTAAGAAACTATCTTTGAAAACACAGGCATTTTTGTAGAAGCAAAAAACTGGTGATTTATGAGGTGACTTTGTCTGGTCTAGATGTTTTGTTCTTTTTTTATGGGGAAAGAAAAGAAGCAGAGACTGATGTAGTATGATTCATATGATATGTAAGACGAATTCAGTTGAGATAAATCCAGTAGGGATATTGTTCATTAATTCATTTAACTTTCATTTTCTGAATAGAGTGAAGACTAGCCATAGTTTGGTGCTCAGATAACTATACATATAAGAAAAAAAGACAAATGTAAGAATGTTAAAAGTATTTTTTGCTGTAAAAGCAAGTTCCGTTGCTGCTATAGCCAGGCCTCTGTACTGGTTGTTTTATGGTTCTGCAGTTGTAGTAAGCTGAATCTGTATTACATAGTGTAAGGGAATTGCTGAATCACAGCCTGAACCTCTGACTGATCACCTGAGGCAAACAATGAGAGCCACAGGAGAACAGGTGAAGGCAATTCACCTGTTCTGCCAGAAGGAGTGGAGCCTGGCTCTACCTCTCCTAGACCCATTTAAGAGCTGACTACAAGTAGGAAAGGATATCTTCTGGAGATCTCTTCTCTGGAGTTTTCTAGTGAGCCTGGGATGTGGGTAAGTATTCTATCTATTCTCTATATAACCTGCTTAGCCAAATTCTCTTGTTTATTTCATAATTACAACATCTTTATATTCATTGATTATACACAGTGTCAGTTATACATAATAATTAGGACTGAGCAAATAGATGATATTTTTACTTCAACAACCCATTTATGAGAGGTATTTTATCAGAAAAGCAAGTCTAATGTTTCAATTCTTCTACTTGCTTAGCTATAAACTTTTAAAAGGGAGAACTTGAGGACTAAGTACAAATTATTAACCTAGTGCTATAGGGAGTTACTAATATATACGCACAAAGATCAGTATGTGTCAACAACATAAGACTTTATGTCGTACTTCAGGATTTTGTGTGTGTGTGTGTGTGTGTGTGTGTGTGTGTGTGTGTGTGTGTCTGATTTGAATCAACTTTATGTGAAAAACTTGCATAAGTCAGGAGAGAACTTACATGATTCACTGTAACTTATTAAGACTTTTATTTCCATATACATAAATGAACTTTGCTGATGCTAAATGCAAATGATTGTACTTGATTGACCCTGAAGTTTTACATTCTTGACAAAAAATGATGGAGCATCTTGAAAGCCATATGCCAGCATATGTAAAGGAAATAAATTTCAGTATAAATATGGTGATTATTAACGGTCAGCACTGTGAACAACAAATTTTAAAGACACAGAAGGAGAGAACGTGAGAAGACAAGATTAAAAGACAGAAATATTGATCACATCCTGCAGCTTTGTGTTTCAGCACATCATTCACTTTCAGCTCTCTGTCTCAGTGGCAACCAACTTGAGCAATTTGAACTTCTTTTTGCTGTTTTGGTTACTTCTCTGTATGCAGAATTATTATTATTTTTTTTTTTTCAAAAAATAATGGCTATTGAGAAAAAATAAAGGCCTATTGGCTGTTTTTTGGCTATTGCAAAAAATAATGGCCTATTGAGAAACCCCCTTGGGAACCTTCGAAGGAAACACTTCCTTTGATCCAAGATGGAGTTATGAGGTATTGTCAAAATACACAAAATACATTCACATAGCTGTGTGATTTATTATTAAAGAAGTAAATTTTGATTGTACACAGACATATTTTTAGTATCACTGTTAATTTTCTAGATCAACCTTTTTTTCAGAACTTTTTTTGTATATGTGTACTGTCTCTTTATCTCATCTCTATCCTTATAAATATAGATGGATATTTGTATATTGTGTGAATAATAAAGATTATTTAAAAACAAAACTGAGCAACAGAGAAACAAACTAAAAAAGATATATCACTTAAGATCTTTACAAATAAAATATTCACAACATTAAGCATGTTAGGCAACCTGTGATAGTCCACTTTTTCATTTTCTGAGTACAGAGTACTAAGAAAAGAAAAAAAGTATTCGAGGTTTGACATGGACCTCTTGTATTTCATAGGTACCTTTCATCCCAGATGAGTTAAAGGCATGTTTTCCCTGACTGGGTCAGGAGCAGCTGCCATAAGCGTTTCTCAGTCAGCAGGAGTCATCCCTGAGCCAGTAGGAGCTGTCATAAACCATTCTGACATAGCATGTATCATGCTGGAAGTGTGACTGACCTCTCCAACCTCTCTTGCTATTATATGCAAGTAATCAGATCAGTCTACCCATATGGTAACTCAGACTGAGCTCGGCTCATTCACTCAATTCCTAATGCTACTGGCCTGACTATAGCAGCAACAGACAAGTACCTGTGAGTTTTTGTCTAGATCATTAGGATTACGCTAGTGTGAAATTACTGTGACTGCAGAAGATGGTACTTTATCTCGCACCATTCTAGACTGCAAGCCATCAAAGGAGGATTTTGAGTAGTATATGGAAAGAGCCATATAGCTGCACATGCTCTGCTATGTGTCCCATACTTGGAGTGTCTAGATGTGGAAGTGCCAGTAAGGGTCTCTTTCTGCACAAAACTCCTCTTCCTGCACAAAACTCCTTTACTCCACAGGAGGGTCAAGTGTTACAGAACAGACTACACAGTGGTTGTTTTAATCTCTGGGCAGTACTGGAAAACTGATGTATTTTACCTCTGCTTAAAGTCTACAACTATGAACTCTTTTATGAAGGAAGTGACTAAGCTTTCTCTTTCAAAAACAGAATAGTGGTCATTGCTTTTAAAGCAATTATTCATGTACCTTGCTTTACATTGTAGCTCTTGGCTATACTATAGCTGAATGCTGAACACAGAATGTGGGAGACCGCTGTCTTAAATTTTCTTTTTGATTCCGGGGAATCAAACCCATAGAGCTCATCTTCCAGAAACACTTCTACCTTAAAGTACTCAGTAGGAACAACATGAATGTGAGTTAAGAGAAGCTTTTCAATGCTCCTTTAAAAGCTTTTTCCATATGCCAAATATGTTTAAGGATTAATTAGATACACAGTTATAGTCTGCACTACATTGAGGACCTGAGAAGGGTTCACAACGCTGATCCCTATTTGAAATTGTGGCACTTATCTATGCCTCGTCTCATAAAAGACAGGCTGTGGAAGACAGTTCTTTACCATTTTATCTAGTATTAGATGGCTAGAACATCATATGTAAAGTCTCTCAGCATTTTACTCTGAAAATTGATCTGTGGGACACCTGTATCAGGTCAGTCTCTGCTGTTAAACTAGTTCCACTTCAAATGCAATGATGAATGCAGACAGACTAAATGGTCCCTGAAATAGCATAAGTGTTTTTACTACTCTGTTACCTAACAAGTCAGGCTCCATGTGATGAAGAAGAAATAGACTGCCTTCATATACCTGTATCAGTACATGGATTTAGGATAAGCTTTCTCAGGATCATGAATGATAACTCTGCTCTTCTTAGTTACATGGAAAGATCAGATATCGAAAGTCAAAAGAACAAATGGTTTCTGTTTTTCGATGTCCAAAATCAACATTCTCAATGCTAGTGTTATTAGCTTAAAAGAATAAGGAAAGAAGCAGCCCACATTTTGCAGTCCTTTTCTACATCACATATATATGACTGAAGATAGTGACGCTATTTGGTAAATAAAGAAAGAGCGAGACTGCCTTTCATGACACATGGTTACTTCTGGTTTTACAGAGTGAGACAAATGCTGCTATTACTTGGTAGAGAAACTTGTTACTATATGTAAAGACATAGTTGGAACAAGGTAGCCAGGACATATTGATTAGATGGGATTCTGAACAGAATTAATATAGAAATTCTGTATATAAGATTCCTTCTTCTAGTATTTGGTCATATGTTGGTTTGCATTTTCTTGTTTTTCCTGAATGTAGTTAGCATATTCCAGCAAGTTCCACCACTGGCTTCTGTACCAGACTCTTCTCTAAACTGAATATTTTGTTTCAAAATCAAAATTTTATGTTCAGGCTTTTGTTGCCTTTTATCTGTTTGCCCTGATGCAATTCTTCTCTACATTAAGTTATTCTCCAAATTACAGTTTTTATGTGATTTACTCTTTAGATTGTTTTTTTTTTTTTCTTCCATCTCCTCTTCCAAAAGTATTCCATGCATTTCTCATGATGTAGTGCTTATCAATGTAAAAGAAATTACACAAATTATCTGATTTTAATGGAAAAAATCTGTATATATTTTTCCCATTTAGATTGCTGCAAATATCTAAAGGATATGCAAGTGGTCTCTGCTATTTTGGAACAGGTCTGAGGAGTTCTTTATGCTGCTGAATAACAGTCTGAAAGAAGACTCCAACACAGTTGATCGTTGCCCTTTCCATTGGCTCAGCCAGCAATGAAACAGCGTGTGCTAAATAATTCCTGTCCTAAAAAAAAAGAAAAGAAAAAAAAAAAGCAAACAAACAAAAATAAACTCAAAAAATAAACAATAATAAAAAGCACCACAAAACAAACAAAAATGACAAAACCAACCAACCAAAGCGGGAAAAAAAAAAAAAAAAAAGCTAGAGAAAAAATACAAGCATAAAAATCGACCAAATAAAATCCCATATTTCTCTCCTTGCCTGGGATTTTTCCAGTTTTTATATGAATTACTCAACACACACCACACAGATGGGAAATGTGTGTTCAAGGACTACTGAACACTGAATTTTCTGTGTGCATCACAACTGAAGAAACAGCTGTGCTAAACGGCTCTGTCTCAAATCACTGAAAATCTGTGGTGTTCAGTAGCTTTGTACAATTCTTGATTTTTGCATGTGCTAAAATGGATTTTGTCTTCTTCATTCATTTTAACTGTATGTGACCAATATGAAATTTGTCTCACTGTCATGTGAAAATACATTTCCCTTTTGTATTTAATAATCAAAACCCATAGCCTTTATAGATTTACTATGGTGACATACAGCAGCAGCAAATTTATGTTTGAAAACCACTGAAGAGTGTATACATTACATTGCAGCTGACAGCCTGTAGAGAGGCACAACATAAATACTTGCAAGCAATGGTTTATTTAGTTTCTTTATCTTACATTTTATTACTTCCTCTTGTTTTTACTTTTTAGATTCTGATAATGTATTTATTGCATTTTAGAAGGTTGCATAAATTGTTTATTCAGCATCATAGACCTCCCTCACAGTTAGCATTAGACCTTCTGTAAATGGTTAGCTTACAAGGCACCTCTAGTCTTCATCTAGTTTAAACTCCTGCTCGGAGATCAGCATTGAAACCAGATCAGCTTGAGCCAGCCTTTGTCCAGTATTTGCCTAAGCAATTACCTCTAGAATCCTTTTATACTTCATATCTGCAGATATTACCTGTTTCTACTCAGGATTTCCTTTGCTGCAACTCATGTTCACTAACCCCTGTTCCTTCTCTGAGAAGTACCTGACTCCAACTTCCTTTTAATGTTTTATTACATAAAGTAAGACTACAGTAGGATCTTTCTATGTCCCTTCTTTTGGAGTCTAGTCAAACTGAAATCCCTCAGCCTATCCTATACATCCTGTGCTTTAGCCACCTAAATATTTTAGTTATGTGTCTCATTGAGATGTTGAAAACTTGCTCCATTGGGGGATGAAATCTAGGCACAGTATTTTACATGCAGCATCACAAAACTAAGGGACTTGTAGATAATACTGACTAGCAGAAAATACAGTTGCACTTCCTATCAGCTTTTCAACTGAACTGGATCTCAGTTTCAGTTTGTACTATAGTTTGCACTGTTACACAAAGAAACATAAGCACAATGATCTTTATTAAAACAACAACGACAACAGCAACAAAACACCTTATAAAGCAACTGAAAAATAATGATTAAATGCTGCTGTTGCACTGATGAATAGGAAGGAGGAGGAATTGGGAGAACTTAGAACAGTCTTCTAAAGACATTAGAGCTTTTAAGAAAGCATTTGTTTAAAAGAGTAAATTTTATATAAATTCTACAAGTGGAGATACTTGGAAAGAGTGACATAAAGAGGGACAACAAGGAGATGAGACATTTTTGTAGATTTCAGCCACATTTCCAGACAGTTGCAGTACAGAGCAATATCATCTTCTTCATCCTTCCTTGGTCAAGCAATAGGAATCACTTCTTTTAGGATTAGTAGTCCTCTTTTCAAGTGTCAGTGTGTGGCTAGTATAGTAAACATCTCAGTGTAAATATTATTCTGTCTGTGTAGGGTAAGTATCTGGAAAATGTAGCTCATGTGTTTTATACACAAATAGATGAATAGATTAGAAGTTCTGATAATTGTTAATGAGTATTTGGAAATTGTAAGTACATTTATGATTATCACTAGAATTAAAATCAGAAATTTGGCCTATTATGGAAAGCATCCAGGGACGTGGTGCAACTACTGAGTTATTTTTACAAGAATATGTTACTACTGATCATATAGTTTATACATAGTGGTATTAATATCTAGTCACTAAAAATTTTATAAAAGACATTGCAGAAATTCCACTGATAGAAGTTCTGGAACACAATAAAGAGGGAAGCTGACATGCAGTTTTACTGAAGTGGATGATGAGATGCTGACATATATTTACAGACCTTTGCCCAACAATAAGGACTAAAAGAAGCCTATAGTGGGAAATTACTATGTGGGCTTTTCCTTTGTTAAGAGCAATTCCTTTGTTAAACAGAACACTTTTACTGCTAGGTCTGAACAAATCTCACCTCTTAACAATTCAGCACGTTTTTGTTATTGTATTGGAATAAATATTATTTTCAATAATCTATCATAACTCTTACCATGTTAAAATTAGAATCCTACTTGAGTTTTTACTTGAGCTTTAATTTTTATTGTGGCCTATTTTGTAGCTGTATAGAAAGCTGATTAGAATAAGACTGTTCAACTTTGACCACACCCAAATCTCAGAATGAAAGTCTGAATGGATTTTCTTTCTAAAGTGAATACTTTTGAGCTGCTGCCCATCTGAAAGTTATTTCACAGCATCACAGAATCACAGAATTATCAAGGTTGGAAAAGACCTAAAAGATCATCCAGTCCAACCATCACCAATACTCCCCAACTAAATCATATCCCTCAACACAACATCCAAACGTCTCTTGAACACATCCATGTTCAGTGACTCCACCACCTCCTTGGGCAGTGCATTCCAGTGCCTGACCACCCTTTCCGAGAAAGGGAAATTTAAGTCTGAAAGTTTTCAAATCATGAGGTCTTGATAATTCAGTCTTGTGTTTCTGTTTGTGTCACTACCTCATATCACTGAGTATCACTGAACAGACTCTGGCTATGTTTTCTTAGGTCCTATCATCAGATATTGATAAGCATTGGCACAATTGTCTTCAATCTCCTCTTTTCTAGTTGAAAAGTTTCAGATCTCTCAGCTTTTCCTCATATGGGAGCTGCTCCAGTTGCTTAATCACTTGGTCTCCATTTGCAGGACTCTCCCAAGTTTGACCGTGTGCCTCATACTAGGCAGTCCAGACTTAGACACAGCACTCAAAGTGTGACCTTACTGGTTCTTATTAGAGGGGAAGGATCAATTGCCTTGATCTCGCAACACTGCCTAACGCAGCCTAAGATATTAACATTTTTGTGACAAGGGCAATTTTCTGGATCATGTTAAACTTGGTGTCCACTAGGACTCCTATGTTCTTTTCTGTAAAGCTGATGTGTGTGTCTGTGTGGGAGGGGGGGGCGAGGGGGGGAGAGGCACATGGATTGATGCCAGGAGTTTTTCTTCCTTAGGTATGGGATTTTCTTTTTGTTGTTTTTATTGAACTTCATGAGATTTTTATCCATCCTTTTCTCCAATCTGTTGAGATCTCTCTGGACAGCAGCACAACTGTCAGGTGAATCCTCCACTCCTCACAGATTTTGATTACTAACCTTTCTGATACATGTTGTATGTTATTTTCTTTGTCCAAGAGGAACTCTTTTAATATTACAAATTTCCTCAGAGCAATTGGTGGGTGGGAGGAAATTTATGTTTGTAAACTATACAGTTAAAAAAAAAAAAAAAGCCAATCATAATGTGCTGTATTTCTTTTGCTGATACACTCTTAAGCTCTGAAAATGTGGCATTTAATTTAAATGAAATACAAGACCCTTGTTTTCCAGATTTTTATATAAAGTAAATGATGCAAAAGATGTCATAAAAATCAATGCAGACAAGTGAAAGTGCTGTAATGCAGATACTGTGACCCAAGCTTTACTTTTATGTTTTGGAGTAGCATTTCAAAATTTTAGAAAATCAAGACTCCATCACTAGAAATGGACAATGTGTCCAAATGTTCAAAAAACATTTCCTTAATTCTAGAAAGCTGACAAATAAAAATCATCGTAACACTGCAGAATAGTCAAAAAGGAAAATAACAATATGATATATGAAGATCTGGCAGGAAATTTCACAGGAGTTTTTTGTTGTTGTTGTTTTGTTGTTATTGTTTTTTTTCCCTTGAATGTGAAAGAATTAGAGAATTAAAGAATTAAAGAAAGAATTAGCTCATGTTTCTGAGCTTTACATTATCTTGCTGACAAAGATTCAACGACTTCTTTAGTCCGAGTTATATATATATATAAAAAAAAAACCTTTTAAGCATAATCATATTCAGAGTATAATGACTCAGATCATCACAAACAATATCAGGAAGACTTTCTTGGCGACTGTTATGTTAAAGTTTAGTACAGTGTGTCCTGAATTCTGGCACTGTTGATATAATCAATAAACAGAGTGTTGTAAATTGTGTTTCAGGACACTATCATTTTGAATGCAACAGAGTTCCTCAGCACTTTCTTCAGCTGAAGCAGTCATGTCAATCATCCACCTTCTGGTACATCAGGGTTTTCATTAGTTCTATAACTGCCTGACCTTGTGCCAGACTTGAGCAGACAGGTAGTTCATAACCCTTTACTGTCAGAATTAGCATTCATGATACTACTTAAACTGCAGAGCAAATTTAGAGTTCATTATTAAATGAGGCATATGTTACTACATTTATAACTGATTCAGTCTAGTTATTTTTAGTTTGACCTTTTCTGTATTCATCAAATAAGCTTTGAAATAGACATTGAGGTACCCTTTACAGTTAGTTATAAAAATTCTTGGAGATGATTTTTTTAATAGAGTTTTCTGGCAAATTCTTATATTTCAGTATAATAATGATATATTGCGCATTGCTATTAGCTTAACTAAAATAAGATAAGCACTAATATTGTGTATGTTAATGATCATATTATTCAGCTATATAACCCCTCTTTTCCTCCACTGTTGTGCTGAGAACTGAAAGGATAGCACGGTTATTTCAAATAGAAAATTCCACTAAAGATGGCAACAAAAGTTTGAAGGTAAGAGCATGGAAATTATTGAACTGCATTTTGTCATAGTGTAGCTCTACAGATTAAATTTCCCCGTTATTAGTCTAATTTTCTGGCATTCCATCCTCCTCCTTCTGAGGTAACTCACTGAGAACAGAGACACTAAAAATTGAAACCTACTGGAATATGACAGGTTTAAGAACTGTTTCTTGTCATTTTCTTTCCACTGCCTAAGATTTCTAAATTCTAACATGTTAAAGAAATCCAATTGAAAATACATTGAATTTCTAGAAATGTATTAAGGCACTTATTAGAGCACCACAAAACCTACATCCTTAAAAAATCTCTTACTGATCTTAAAAACAAAAACAAAAACCAATCACACTCATATTTATCACTGCAGATTTACTGACCAGCTTCCACAAATAAAAAATTTGATATATTAAGATACATAATTATGAAAGAATATTGAGAACTGATCTGTTTGCATACATAGGAGTACAAAATAAATTCTAAATTTGCAAGACATTAAATACATATCCTTACTTTAAGCTTATCCATAGTTCTAATAATGGTACATAATTTCTAATGTATTCGGAGATCTAAAAATGCTTAGAAACGTAGTGAATTATGGTTAAAGCCTTCAATCTTTTTCTCCTTTCTTCTGCTTCCCACTCTTTTTTTAAAAAAAAAAGCAATTTATGTAATCAAACTTATAATTACAAAATGTCCAGGCACATTGGACAAAAGTTTTAGAGGTATTTAAGTGTCCAACTCCCACTGAAATAAATAGGAGCTGATTGTAAAAGCCTAGTCTGTCCTATCATTACCCTTATGAGCCATTAAGAGGTGGAAACTACTGCAATCTGTGTTGAACAGAGAGTTCAACAAATCCTCCCATATTTCTTTTTTGGCAGGCACAAGCTCTCTCACTGACACAAAATAATTTTGTACCCTGTGAGTACAGCTATATGACTGCATATACAGACAGTCATATACTGCAAAGAGAAATAGTTTGTTGAATGAACTCCTTGGGGCTTCTGGAAAACAAGTAAACAAAATGAAACAAAATTTTAATACTGAATCTTGTCATTTAAAACTCAATTTACTGTATAAGGTAACAAAGAATTTCATTGTCTTAGAAATGTTGTCTAGTATTTGTGTGCCATATTCTGCATAATACAGATGAAGACATCAGTTCATTTGCAGCATGATGAACTTAGATACCTAATTAAGACAGACTAATTCACACTCTGGGAGCATTTATAGGCACCTGTCTTTCTTGAGAAAGTTTAGCATGGGGAATGTAGGAAAATTAGACAGCATTAGGATTGTTAGTTTGTCTTTCAGCACTATATGGCTGAACTGTATGGGCATTCTCAACCAAGTCAGGTGCCTAATAAAATCACAATGAATCTGGCAAACAGCTTTCTTAAAGTTATGCTGTGGGATAATCAGGAAGGAGGCACACTGGGGCAGAACTTACTGCACAACTTTCTTATCTGGAGAACTAGACATGATCACAGACATAATCATTCTTTCATATGAATCCATTTGCACAATAAAATAGAAAGATGATGAATGATTACTGTTCTTTCATTCACCTAAATGTGCATTTTGCTTGCCTTCTTCTTTTTCCCACTTGTGTTTTGTGGCTATTCAGGTATCAACCGAAAACACTTCTGTCATGATAGCTAGATGAAAACTAGTTGATTTCTGCACTTATTACTTATTTTACTGCTTTCTACTTTAGCTCTGTATATTTTTTCCATTTCAGATCCCTAAAAGCCTATTTATTACCTTTTACCTATGTAGGAATCATATCACAGAATTATAGAATGGGCTGCATTGGAAAAGGCCATAAAATCCATCCAGTTCCTGCCATGGGCAGGGCAGCCATCCACCAGCTCAGGCTGCCTGGGGCCCCATGCAACCTGGTCTTGAATGCCTCCAGAGATGGAGCTCCAACAGCTTCTCTGGGCAGCCCCTTCTAGTGTCTCACCACCCTGAGTAGAAAAAAATTTCCTCTTAATATTTTATTTAAATTTCCCTTCTTTTAGTTTAAATTTTTTCTTCCTTGTTCTATCACTATTGGACTGTGTAAAACGTCAGTCTCCGTCCTGTTTATAAGCAGTAAGGTCTTCCTAGAGTATTCCTTTCTCCAGTCTGAAGTATTCCAAATCCCTCAACATCACTTCATAGAAGAGATGCTCCAGCCTTCTGATTTTCTTTGAGACCCTTCTCAGGACTCCACGTCTTACTTGTTTAGAGGGCCCCAGCCATTCAGTACTGCAGGTAGGGGGACTCATGCAGAAAATGTTAAGGGCTATTATAATATTCTAAGTAATAGGGAATTTTCAGCCTAAAATACTTCACAAAGTTTTTTTTTGTTGTTTTTTTTTTCCCCACAGTATTTGTACAAGTGTTACCAGCACTATTACTTTTCAGACTTAAAGATTCAAATTAATAAAATATAGTGAATTATACAATAACTTGAAGTAAGAATTATTATTAGCTGAGGATTGCTTTGATTATTTTTTTTAATTTTTGTTTTAATTTTTTTTTAGTTTCTGAAAATTTTCAGATTGTAAAAGAATAAAACTACATCTGGAAATTATGATGCTGAAAGTCATGGATGGGTTTGTTTTTAACGAAGATACACAGTGTACTTTAGCTAAATTTAATAAACCACCTCTAACCATGAGCAAAGAAAGGAGCAGGTTTCCAGAGAGCAACCCAGGATGCCTAATTTAAGCTTCTTGTCATCTGTTGCAGAGGGAACCAAGGGTATATACTTAAGTACACACTCCAGACTCATTCCACATAAACATCATCAGAGCATACATGCTCAGCTTCCTTTCCAGTTCAGCTCTTTCCTTTGTTGCTCCATTATATGGCATTTGCATGTAATTTGTGCTATGAAGTTCTCAGACATAGGTTGAATCTGACTTTAAGCAGGAGATAGATCCTGAAAAGGCAGTCAGAACATCCTTAAATTCATGAGTGCTGGGAAATTTCAGACCAAACTGAAAGGGGAACGTGCAAATAGGCAGTGTTTGAAAGCAGATGGGTTTGACTGCTGCTTAGGTGTATGACAGAGTTTTAGAAATCTCAACCTAAAACTTATACGCAAAACTAGAAATATTTTGGACTTTTATGTGACATGCATGAAATTCAGCCAAGAAAAATGGGCACTCAAAGCAGATTTAAATAATAATAATAATAATAATAATAATGCATTAAATATTAATAAATTGAGTTGTTCTATACTTTTAGTTTGAAAGAAAAAATATTTCCCCTACTTTTAAAATAAGAATAAGAATTTCTAAAATGTGCAGAAACAGTTATGAGTGCTTTAGTAAAGAGAGTAATTCATAGTTTATCCAATATGTTATGTTCTGTGGCAATCCAGGGATGATTTTCTATCATAGAAATGAGATATACTGGTGTTAATACTATGCTTTTAGATGAGATGCAGTATAATCAATTAAGAAAATCTGATTTAAAAAGAGAATTAAAGCCAAAAGTTTAATCCAGGAGAGAGTAAATTTTCTTCATGGTACCTGGCATGATGTTATGTTTTCACTTTAAGAGGGAAAAAAAATACTTATAACACATGAATACTTTATTCATTACTGAGCAGTGGCTGCACACAACCAAGGACCTTTCACTTTCTTGTACCGTCCTGTCACAAGGAGCTGGGAGGGGACAGAACTAAGGCAGCTTACGTAAAATGCTTAATGGGATGCTCCATATCATATTAATTCATGAGAAAAATTATAAAACTAAGGGGATCTCGCTGAGAAGTAGCTATTGCTTAGGGACTGGTGGGACTTCAGTCAGCAGGTGGTGAGAAATTGCATTGTGCGTCACATTTTTTGTAATTATATGTATATATATATATATATATATATATATATATAGTTTTATCATTACAAATATATTTTCCTTCCTTTGAGAAAAAACTGTTTAATAAGATGGCAGTCTATGAGTTTTGCTTTTTTTCCCCCCTCAGTTCTCTTCTCCAGAACTCTGAAAGAGGAGAATGATGGAACAGCTCTGCGGTGCCTAGCTTCCCGCTTAGTTACATGCTCACAGAAATGTTATTAAATCCACAATGTTCAAAGAGGTAGGAAAGATTACTGTTTTTTAATGTCCTTCCTTTGGTCAAAGCCCAAACTTGGAACAGAACTAGTTCTTCTTGGAGCTTACAGAATAGACTCTCTTCTGTGTTGTATCTATACTGAAAGTGCCAATATTACTTTAGAGTTATTATAGTGATGAGGATCTCTTAGATATACTATAATGTAAGGGATATCAGAATGGCTGCATGAATTAGATAAACTGAATTTTCAGGGTAGATTTTGAGACATGCTATCAAATAGCTTAATAAATTAAAGCTTTATAATATCTGATGTATTCACTTCATATACTGGCCTTATAATGTCAGTCACAGAAATGATCATGTTTATCTGGATCAATTTGTTCTTTTTAAGGTCAGACTGATTATTGCTCTTAGGTTCATTGCCTCAATTACTATTGCAAAATTTTTCTGCCTAACTTACATTCTGAAAAAGTAAACATTTTTCTTGGCTTCAATTTCTAAGTGCAGGCAGTTTCATGGTCAGTTTGTGAGACTTGTTTCTAACAAATTAAATTCGTATGGAATTGGGTACTTGATACAATCAAGAACTAGGATGACCAGTATTTCATTCTGAATTTATCTCCTACAAAGAGCGAGTAGTTTCAGCTTAAGATTCAAACATAGTTCTCCAGCATACTTACAGGAAAGACTCAATGCGTTTCAAGCATGGCATCTTTTTCAAAGTGTTATGCCATAGAAAATCACTTGGTTTTACTTTATTTATTTATTTATTTATTTATTTACTTACCATTAACATTAAACATTTCAGAACAGCTAAATGAAAGTCTTTGATGGGAAGAAAATTGGCAACATTTTTTGTCTGTGTTATTTCTATACACCAACAGAGAAGTAGTAGGAAAATAAAGTTGTGTGGTATACTTAAAATGTGTTTTCAGTATAACTCTGGACAAAATCTGAAAATAGTTAATCACATTAGACAAGGTGGAAAAGAACTGGTTGCCTGAGCAAGGTGATACAGAATAATTTCAGACTCAGTGGGGCATCCCAACTAATTTCACATGTAACTTTCGTGAAGGCATATAATCTGGCTTTGTGAAGGTGTTCTGGATACTGCATAGTGTTACAAAATGGACACCTATGTGCAAATATATGAGTGTCCTTGCTAAATGTTTTGCTGTCCAGAGTATTTACCTTGTTTCTGCCTTGGTTTCAATATGTGGAAAATAGAGGAGTAGAATTTAACATTTCAGAGTTTTTTAAAGACATGTGACCAGGAACTTATGTTTATCGGTTGGAAGCTTCAATTATTTTCTTTTTCTCAGAGAAGTTTTTTTTTTGTTGTTTTGTTTTGTTTTGTCTTGTTTCGTTTCGTTTTTAACCTATTATTGGCTTTTATATGGGAAACTATTACCTAATCCGTTAACTGACTCTACTGAAGAGGAAAATATGTATTTAACAGGTGTGAAATTTCCCCTCAGAGTTCTCTATCATCTTTTGAGAGGGCAAAGAAGACATTTCCACCTGTTTCTACAAAACTGAAATGGTTTCCATTAAAGTTTCCAGGCAGCTAGTCCACAACTTGAATTCTTCACGGCTGAAAGAATTAAAAATAAGGATTTTAAAATAATAATAATTAATTTTAAAAAAATCTAAACTTTTTTACTTGTTAAACTTATTAAACTTCTTAACTAGTAAAAAGAAAATAATGAAGTTAGTGCTCTCAGAACAGTCCAACTTGGCAACGATCTCAGCTTTTCTTCCCAGAAATGAAAACTATATGTAAACAAAATTTGAACTTTTAATGGATTTTAGATATTTGTTACTCAAATTATATGCAAGGTTCTCTTTTATTTCATGAACTTGATTTTGTAATGGATTTGGGATCATTATTTTTATTTTTTAAGTGGTTCTACTTCTGAATGATACCAAGAAATCTGAAAGCTAAGGTGAGTAGTCAGGAAACAAAAAAAATTCCTTAAGAAAAAATGTCCTCCACTATGAAATCTCTATAATCATTTCTGGAAAATAATTAAAATAATCATACATTTCAGACCATTGAATTTTCATAAGATTCATAATAGGAATTGAAAGAAAATTTACATTCTTTTTTTTTTTTAAATAATACTATTCACTATTATATATAATAAAAATAATATATAATATATACTATTGGAAATGGTCAATTTTACATTATATTGGCACACTCAAAGATGTATGTACATACAGAAAAGAGCAGGGTATCTTACATTCCTTGAGATCTATTCAGGATCAGAATACTTAGAGATAATATGTACATGTAAAATATGTAGCCACACATCAGTCACACAGAGAATTTCACTGATTAAATAACATTTCTTAGTTATTAAAAGTGGGGAAATCATATGATTCTAAAGAAAGTGTGGAGTTAAGGTTAGGTAATTGTGTTCTTTTGGGTAGGTGCACAGAAACAGCAAAAGGGGACAGCAGACTTCTCCCTGTTTGAAAATGCATCAAAGTCCAGTTTCTGTCTGCTGATACTTAACACCATTGCTGCTACTTCTCCAGTTGGCAAGGTAAACTTTTAGGAGAAAAGTTTAATCTCCCTCCTGCTTGAACTGCTCACCACAGTGAGCAACTGCTCAATCCTCTCACTCTTCCTCTTCCTATTTTATTTTTTGTTATATATATATATATATATATATATAATTTTATTATTATCCTTAATTTTCCTCCTTCTCTACTTTTTGAACACACAATCCCTCTTACCCCTTTATTATCAGTTCTACATTATCTGTTCTCCAAGGTCTTATCTACTTATTTAAGTTTTTCTCCACAATTTCTTTTTTTCTAATTAACAGAACCTTAAAAGGACTCTTCAGAAACAATTTCAAATCTCACTGTCCTTGCATTAAATCTCATCATTCCTTCTCCTGCATGCTGATCTCTGCACCTCATTTCTCTGAAACCTTCTGCAGTCATCTACTTCTAGTTGCCCTTTCTCAAAATACGAAAGTAGCCAATGCATTATTTGTTGGGATTTTTTTTTTTTTTTTTTTGAGAGAGAGAGCTGTGCTTTCTTCAAGTACTGCACCTCCTGTAATCTTATTAAACAGCATGAGATTACACCATTCCTATATACAAGCCTTTGCCTCCAAGTATAAAGATATAATTTTAAATGCTTAATTATTAAGTGTATTCGTGTCTTGCAATTTAATCATTCCCTCTCTAAGAGCATCAGTGTGACAGTCTTTGACCATAAATAAGGCTGAGAAAATGTTCTATTTTAATTGCTTATCAGCTATAAATTGGGCTTTGCTAGAGGAGATTTCTCCTTCCTGCAGAAAATTTTCAAATTTTGGCCAGAATAAAGATAAGTTTTCTACAGTTATAATTTAAATCTTCCAAATGAACACAAGTATCATAAAGACAAACTGTTCTCTTTTGCTGATTTCTTGAAATATTCTTTTTCATCAAGTCCAAAATTTGTACAGGGTGAAAAGAAAAAAATGTTCTAAATTTCTGTATGATATTTATTTTGTCATGTTAAAAGTACACTTTTTTTTTCTCCATTCCTTTCAGATCTACAGAGAACAATTGTATTTGGGGAAAAAAAAAAAGTAAAACAAACCTTGAACTTTTATTTTATAAATGTCACTACAGACAGAGGTGAAAAATAGTGAATTAGGCTGTTCATTTCTAAGGTAATGAAAATAGTTACTTTAAATGATATTCTTTCTTTAACAGGGAACAGTAGGATGACACTATAGCTTGAAAAGAACTAGAACAGAAGAATCTGAAAGAACTTGGGAAAAAACAAAAAACCAAAACAAACAAACAAACAAACAAAAAGTTTAGTTTTCTTTTTATTATCTTACATTCTTTATTCCTTACATTCTATGGTTGATTATTTATTCCTTGGTATGCATTTGTCATTAGGATTTTGTGTGTGGTTACTATAACTTTATTTAAACTTTAATGTTTCATTCTTTGAACTAAGATATATTGTATGAATGTTGCTTCATGAATAAACATAATAATGAATGTAATAATGGGTAGCTGTAAGGAACAAATATACTTTATCCTTACACATATAAAAATTAAAATGTTGAGATGGAAATGTGGAAGACATATCATAAAAGGATTAAGGTTTTGCTAGTATAGTTCATAAATATTTCAATTTTTATTTTTTTAATACAGAAAAATAACAGGTGCATAATGATATCCTTGAAAGGATTCATTAAGAAAGCTTGAACAGCAAGGGCATTAAAGCATGTTACTTTAGATAATGAAGTCAAATAAATTGTATTCATCATTGTGTCTTCATTGTCACCAAAGTACATAGTGATAAATGAAACAGACTTCTCTGATGGAAATCATAAATGTTCAAATTTAATAAACCATTATTAACACTTTTATAACATTGATGTTTTATGTTCATTACATGCTCATTGCATTACAGCAAGTTTATTTCCTGTTTCATTTTTCCACTGTCATTGTGTATTGCATGTTTATGAAAGACAGGTCTATTTTTTATGTTCTACTGTACACTATGTGAATAATGTTCAGATCTTAATGGAAGTGTTACCTCATTTTCAAATAAAATTATCTAGTTTTAGCAGCTAAAGGGAAATAAATTTATCAGGAAACAAACAAACAAACAAAAACAGAATACAAACCAATACAAATGTTGTGGTTCCTAAGTTGCTGACTGAAATACATGGAGCTTATGTTTGCCAGTTACCACTTTAAATAAAAGTCATAGGCTTCCTGGGATTCTTCATTCATTATCATTAACAGTCTTCATTTAGAGTATACATACATTTTTAAGCTGCTGGAAGGTGACCCAAGTGAATTTAACTGCACAAATAACAACATGGATTTTTAAATTATTTTTTATTTTTTTAATTAAGAACTGAGAAACAGAGATCTGTACAAGTCCAGAGTATTTAATCCCATTTGCAAGAAATCATTTCCTTAAAAAAAGCAAGATTTTTTTTTTCAAGAAGTAAAGCTGATATCTCCTACAGAACAACAGCAGCATTTTGGAAGATTGTGAGTTGTTTGGCTCTACTGCTTTATCTGTATCTTTTCTATTTTTTCCTCTGCAGGATTAAGCTATGTGTCTTTCTTCTCTAACATACTACACTATCAAAAGCTTTCAAAAACAGGACATTCAGTCCAATTGTCAGAGACTCCTAGAATATCTGTTTATTTCTCCTCTTCTTTGTTTACTCCAAATATCCCCCAAAGTTGCTCATTAGCTCAAAGCCGTCGATTTCCGGAGTGCCATTGGGTTTGCAATTTCCGATTCAGGAACCACAATAATAAAGATGAAAAGGTTATACAGACTTGGTAAAAACTATATGACTTCATAGGCAAGTCTAGAATACCATAAGCGCATACTATAAATGCATTACTTAACACTATCAACTGTATGTATGATATATATATATTCATATCTTTTTATTTTTATATACTCATTGATTATGTTCACATTTGTATGTGTTCTGTTTGCTGTTTTTTATGTATAATTGTAAGATATTATTCTGTTAACATCAGTGTCTCAAAGCTTGCTTAGGACACAGATGAACAAGTCCAAGCAAGTCCTGGGCAGGGGTTGAGAAATCCTTTGAGGGACACAAATGGACAAGGCTGGGGGCAATGAGAGAGAGAAGCTGGAGCTTAATAGCTGTGAAGTAGTCTTTTGTGTGGACTTATCTCAAGGAGGATAGCCATCTCGGGGGTACTCACATGACTCTTGCTCAAGCACCCAGGGACTTCACCTAGGCAGAAAGAGAAAAAGGATAAAATGGGGACCTATAACCATGAGGTTGAGGTTTTCTGGCAACAGATTCCTCATGAAGAAGAACAGAGGTTTCTGCTATGAGAAGCCTGATGACGTGCCTCTCTCCCTCTTGGACTTGCTCTGCACTCTACCTTGATGCTGAAGAAGAACAAAGGTGTCTGCCATCAGATTCCTCAGTATGGAATTCCTGCATGCTGACAGACTCTCCTGGGCCTGCTACGTGAGTCCCGCTGCTTTCTCCCGGATTGGCTCTGAAACTTCTTCCTGCTACCTGCTTGCTGCCCAAGCTGCTTCTGCCTCGGACCTTCGAAACAGCGTGCAATAGGACTGCTGCTGGATCCTGGTGGCGATCATCCCTGCTTTATGCAATTCTTTCTTCTTTCTTTTCTAGCGCCCTCCTTCCCTTCCCCGTCTCTCTGATTAGGATTTATAATAAACTGCTTGGACCAACATATGAACCCTTGTTTCTTAATCTCATGCCGGGTATACAGATATTAAAAGAACCTCATCTTCCTCCTATAAATTGGAACGAAACTATTTTTATTTATATATTTATTTATTTTATTTCAGTGTTATATGCTGTACCTCTTCCTCTTCAGAAACTTATCAAGATTCCTATTACTGGAATCTTAACAGATCTGACGTCACACAAAGATGCATATCTGATACTATCTTTGAAGCTTTTTGTTCTATAAGGGAAACAGAGATTAAACTGTGACGTGGTCAACTTATTGATCCTGGAGCACAGTTAGATATCTGCTTCGTTAATCTGTCCTTGCCTTAATATCTGACAATGCACACTTATAAATACATGCAGGTGAAGATTTTATGTCATTTTGATGGAACAAGGTGGATTTTCACGTAAACCTCTGACAGTAAGCACAGAAAATGAATATACCAATGATTTCCCAGCTGTGGTCATGATATCAATTCATATTAAATAGAAATGGAAGCATATTTTCAATGTTTTCTCACAAGAAAACTAATGTGAACTGTTCATAGTATTAACAATGAAATTTCTGCTATGTCAGAATGCTTAGTAACCAATTTCAGATTTTCAGATTTTCTTAATTGAAACAAATTCCAGTATTACTATAATATTGAACAACGCATGATCAGGACATCATTTCTTGTTTATCATTTCTCCATGAATATAAAACATTTCTACTTTAAAGTAGTAGAGAGATTAATATTTAAAGATCAGTGAATTTTCAAGTTTCATCTCTTATAATAGTTTTTCTTTTGGAGAGTCAGGACCCTGAATATAAAATGTCTTTCAAAAAAAATTATACAGCTCTCAGAATTATTATTTTTTTTTTTTAAATTCTACCAACGTCCTCTGGAGGAACAAACCAGTACACAATCATAGTAATTCATCAATTTTGAGTGGTTAACAGTGGGAAGTATTTGAGAATCTATAAAACAGTATCTTTTTTTTTTTTTTTTACTTCTACTTTTACTTTTACTACTAGTACTTTTACTACTATAACAGATGTAAAGTTTATTGTCTGAGAAAGACAATTTCAATCTGACACTGCCATGCAGGTGGTGAGTTGTGACAACCACCTCATATACAAAATGAGCTTCTTATCTTTATTTACTCAACTTACTTCTGTTCCCCACACTGAATACACATCTGTTAAGCCACCTGTTATGTGTTATTATAAATGTCAAATGAAATTTCTATTAAATTTTCATTTTTTGTTTGTTTGTTTGTTTTTCAGAATCTAAAAAATTAGGTCTTATTTTTCCTTCTTCATGAAGGTCCAGATTAAGAACTGCTCTTTGTCATCCAGCCTAGGTACAATTGCTTTTAACCCCTAACTAGGTTGTATCAAATTGTAATTCTTACCTCACAGTTTCTATGTTAAGTGTCTTTATGTTAAATCTTCAAGGTTCTGTACCATCAGTATTATTGTTCATTTGTTCTCACTGTTGATTGGTTTGAAAAAACTATTTTACCTCTTGTTAAGATGTCTAACTTTAGCTTTCAGCCACTGTTTTCTGCTATGTTTTGTCTTTCTCAACATTGCAATCCTTTGTATTCAGAACTGTTCATCCATGGAGGAAATAAAACGTTTTTAAAAGTCATCCTTTCCTCTAAAGCTCATACCATTTCTAATGCCAATGGAATCCTGGCCTGCATTAGAAATAGTGTGGCCAGCAGGAGCTGGAGGTAATCATCCCCCTGTACTCAGCACTGGTGAGACTGCACATCAAGTATTGTGTTCAGTTTTGGGCCCCTCACTACAGGAAAGACATTGAGGCCCTGGAGTGTGTCCAGAGAAGGGCAACAAAACTGGTGAGGGATCTGGAGCACAAATCTTATGAGGAGCAGCTGAGGGAGCTGGGATTGTTTAGTCTGGAGAAGAGGAGGTTCGGCGGAGACCTCATTGCACTCTACAACTTCCTGAAGGGAGGTTGTAGTGAAGAGGGGTTTGGCTTCTTCTCCCAGGCAACAAAAAGGACCCAGGGAAATGGCCACAAGTTGTATCAGAGGAGGTTTAGGTTGGACATGAGGAAGAACTTTTTCTCTCAGAGTGGTCAGGCACTGGAACGGCCTGCTCAGGGAGGTGGTGGAGTCACCATCCCTGGCAGTGTTCAAGAGGCATCTGGATGAGGAGCTATGAGATATGGTTTAGTGCCTTGTCGTAGCAATGGTAATGTGAAGTCGCTTGGACTAGATGATCTTACAGATCATTTCCAACCTTGTGATTCTATGATTCTATGATTCTATGACCATATGGACAGGAAGTCCTTTTCCCTGACTTCATCACTACACAAATGCAGTGCACAAGTGCACAAATGCACTGCTCACTAAAGTAGACATGGACTGAATCATCCTGTTTTTTCTGTAGCTCTATATGGGAGAAAGGCACCATTAAGCCTAACTCAGAGTCACCCTTTGATTTTACTGAAAGTACCCTGTTGAAGTACAGAAAGTTTAACAGACATATTGAGGACTAACTACCTTTTTATCTATATAACATGTATAAGAATTAATGCATTTTTATCAGAATTTCATACAACAGCAGACAACTTCTTAATATTTAAGTCAGAACAATCACATGTCCCATAAAAAGACAGTTAATTATAATTTCTAATACAAAATTAAATATTAATACCATTTCAGATTACTTCTTCTATTATTTAATTATAATTTTTATCATGCAGTCCTATCAATCATTCCACTTATTCCTTCTAAACACAGTAACAGCAGCCATTCTCTCCTATTCTTCTCATATTTAAATAGTAAAAAATTATATCCTTAAATCTCCTCAACTCCCTCCTGAACTGAGGATACGCTGAAATCCATTTTTTTTTTACCTGGAGTGAATATTTTAAATGTATTGTAGCCTATTAACAATTGACTTTTACCTTCACAGCCTATTCTGTTAGTCATGGATTTACCACTTTAAAATAATTCAGTTGAACATTTTCCGTCCTATCATTTTCAATCCTACTGTTTAATTTGAAGAAATAATGCTAAGTTCACTAATTCTACAACAATAAAGCAGACACAAAATCCATGTTCCCCACAACTGTTTGTTGTTGTTGTTGTTGTTGTTTGTTTGTTTGTTTATCATAAAAGACATGTATATAGCATGAAAAATCAACTCTGAAGTATAGAATTCCAGCTGGCCCTCAAAAGTCTACATGAGAATCAGGATATTCAAAAACTGGCAATTTGCTTTTTTTCCCCAAGAAACAATAAATGAATGAAAAAAAATTACTTAGAGAAAACTAGATAGCTAAACCAAATATACAAATACCTATTTGTTCATTTACATATGTGTGTGTTTGTTTGTTTGTATATACGTTCATATATATTCTTTAATTTTATTTATTTATTTATTCTGTCAAGTAAAAAAATGGTTAAGT
The DNA here is from genome assembly GCA_035772895.1 of Perdix hodgsoniae. Classification (NCBI taxonomy): domain Eukaryota; kingdom Metazoa; phylum Chordata; class Aves; order Galliformes; family Phasianidae; genus Perdix; species Perdix hodgsoniae. The sequence continues at coordinate 6,350,940 of JAPSGF010000008.1, forward strand.
GGTTTCATAACTCAATGTCCTTTGGTGAATCAATATATATTTTGTTCTGAAGGGCTTAGTGTTTTAGAAAGTGAAAGAGACCTGGGGGTTCTGGTAGATAATAGGCTGATGAAGGGTTAGTGGAATGGTACTGCAGTAATGAAGGCAAATTGTATCCTGGGCTCTATCCAGAAAGTCATTACTACTAGAGGTAGAGAT
>JAPSGF010000008.1:6356137-6392026 GCA_035772895.1 Perdix hodgsoniae
TTTTTTTTTCTGGAATGTTTGCCTCTTGGAGTGTTCTATGTCTCAGATTACATTTGAAAGATATCTATTCTTGCTGTGACATGTTGTAGTCAGAGCTAGTGTCTTCAAATTTCTCCAGAATACTCCATTTTTATTTTTTTTCTTCTTAAATCTATTTCTGCCTCTCCACCTCCATTCTCACATCTCACCATTTATCTTACATCAATATATTCAGTGAACTATTTTTTATTTTCTATAAAAGTGTTAAAGTATAGATTGCTTTTTTAATTTTCTTTGGAGATAGATGGCTGCCCAGAGAGGCTGTGGATGCCCCATCCTGGGAGGTGTTCAAGGCCAGATTGGATGGGGCCCTGGGGAGCCTGGTCTAGTATTAAATGGGAAGGTTGGTGGCCCTGCATGTGGCAGGGGGGTTGGAGATTCATGATCCTTGAGGTCCCTTCCTACCCTGGCCATTCTGTGATTCTGTGATATGTATACATATCTCAGAACAGAAAATTTAAAACCATCTGCACTTGACTAGTCAAATAGCTCTGTGACTAGAGGATAAATTATATAAGCTATTTAATTTTCAGTAAGAATGGTCTCTGTTTACTGAATCATAGTTTAATTGGCATTGGTAAGGACCTTTAGAAGTGACAGTACCCAGTGTCTTGCTCAAAGCAGGATTAACCTCAAAGTTAGGTCATATTGCCCAGGGTCTTGTCAAAGCAAGTTATAAAAATATCTATGAATTGGATAGCCTAATGCTCCCATGCTTTCTTCCATGGGGAAAAAACATTTTTCACTCTTATTTAGTTGGAATAGCCTTTTCTACAATTTTTGATCATTATCTTCAGTCCTTTCACAACATACCTTTATCAACAGTCTTTACCTTCTCTGAATCTACTTAGCAGCACATTGTTAATTCGTGTTCTACTTTGTGCTCACCAGGAACCTCAGGCCCTTTTCTACAATTCTGCTTTCAAACTGTCTGTTCCCAGCATGTCTTGGTCCGTTGGTTTGTTCTATTCTAGGTGTGGGAATTAGCATTTCTCTTTATTGAACTTCATGATGTCCCTGTAAGCCCACCTCTCTACCCAGATCCCTTTTGATGTCAGCACAGCAGATCTGCCATTCTTCCCTAGCTGTTACACATAGAAAAATTAAGAAAAATATAAATACACTAAAAAAAAAAAAAAAATACAAACAGAGGGCTAAGGAGACTTTTAGTTTTTATTCATTGTGAGGTGAGTAAACCCAGTGAAGAGAGATGAGGAAGATAATGAGGTACATAATATATTTTGTGACTCAATCTTTGTTAATAAGACTAATTATTCTCAGGGTACTCAGCCCACTTTGCTGGAAGACAGAGTCAGGAGATAGAAGAAAGCTCTTATAGTTCCAGGGAAAATGGTTAGCAACCTATTACACCACTTGAACACACACAAGCACATATGGCCATACAGAATCCACCCACGATTACTGTTCTAGCTAACTAGAGAAATCCCAGTTGTCTGGAGGCTGATAAATGTGGTAATACCAATCTTGCAAGAAGGGCTGAAAAAAGAATTCAGGGAATTACATCTTGTCAGTCTGACCTCAGTGCCAGAGAAGATCAAGATGATCATCTTGAATGCCACTACACTATAGGTATAGAACAACCGGGTGATCAGACTCACTCAGCATAGAGTTATAAAAGGCTCATCCTGCCTGGCTAACATCATCTCCTTCTATGTTAAAGTGACACATTTAGTGGATGATGGAAAGGCAGTGGATGTTGTTTGTTTGGAGTTTAGCAGAACTTTCAATGCTGTTTCCCAGACTCTTCTCCTGGAAAAACTGGTTGTTCATAGTTTGTATCGATCTACTATTCACTAGGTAAAAACATGAGGAAATGGTCTCAAGCTGCATCAGGAAAGATTTAGATTAGGTGACAGAAATCATAAAATCATCATAGAAGGATAAAATGGCTTGGATTATGAGGGACCTCAAAGATCATCAACCCTGTCAACAGGCAGGGTTGCGAGCCACTAGATCAAGCAGTAGATCAAATTGCCCAGGGCCCTATCCAATCCGGCCTTGAAAACCTCCAGAGCTGGGGCATCCACAACCTCTGTGGGCAAACTATTCCAGCACCTTACCAAACTCCCTGTAAAAAACTTCCCCTGGTATCTAATCAAAATTTCCTCTCCTTTAGTTTGAAACCATACCCTCTTGAGCTATCACTAGCTACTCATGTAAAGGAAGAATTTTACAGTAAGAGTGGCTCAGCATTAGAACAGGCTGCATAGGAAAGTGCTGGTATCACCATCCCTGGAGGTATTTAAGAGACACGTGTTTGTGGTACTTAGGGGCATGGTTTAGTGGTAGACTAGGCAGCGTTACATGATGGTTGGACTTGATGTTCAAAATAAATTATTCTATGATTCTATCATTCTGTATCATTTAGGTTCTATATTGCTGCTCTGTTTTTACAGACATTCAGATATTTACACAGTGAATCTGAAAGACACAAAATCAGGATCATCATCTCATTACCTGACATTGGTTCTCTTAGGATAGCTTGAAGACAAGATTGTCATCAAACTACTTTTTCATGATCATAAAGAATAGAAAGAATTGCCAAAGCTGAAGTTCAGAGTTGTTGCACAGACACTCAGGACACAGTGCTTATTGAAAGGGGAAATAAAATAATGCTATTATACTGGGAATTTGTCATAGAGTACTGCTTACATGGGGAATCAAATGTGCTGAGAGAGAGAGACTCACTCATTTACCAGTAACAGATTCTCGGTTCCAGGATTTCTTGCAGTGATATCTTCATTTGAATTGGGAGAAATTTTCTAGAACTGCTGTATTACTCATTTCCTGTAATTAAGTTGCCCATGGTCCCAAGTGACCATTCCAACATATGAAGTAGTTACTGTTATTGTTTTGTTCTGGTGTTTTTATATCTTAATTACATAAGAAACATATCTTAAGTGTCTTGCTAACATCCTAAATGGCTTCCTCTATGATTTATTTATTTATTTATTTAGCTATTTGCAAAACTTTTATCTATGCACAATTTTATGCACCTCTGCAATAGGAATCACCTAGTTAAACTTTTGGGATCTTCTGCTCAGGTTGCTAATCCACATATTTAATCATACAAATGCATGACAGAGTTAATAAAACTGTTCAAAATTCCTGCCTGGAAGGTTCCTGTTATTGGAAAATGCTTAATTGTGAAGCTTTGATAAAAACATTTTCTTTCAAGTCTATTATGCCAAGCCATTATCTCAAGAACTTTATGTTCCAAATTCCTAGTATGTCGTTTTATTTCCCTTTTCAATAAACATTCTGTCCTGAGTATTCGTAGAACAACTTTGAACTTGAGCTTTGGAATTGCTTCTGTGTGAATGAATGTCTGGACCACAGAATGAAATGACTGAAGTGTAAAGAGATCTAGTTCTGCTGACATGGTACATCAAATTGTAACTGAAGAACAAACTGGGTCTTTATAATTATAGCATCCTTTTAAATTAAGTCCCACAGCACTTCTGATAAACTAATATTGGATCAAGATATATTTAGTTTAAATCATGGCACTGAGTGTTTTATTTGTTTGGCTGCTTCCTTAGTTTTTAATTAAAACATATATAATAAAAAAAGAATTAGAAATATCCTGCTGATTCAGCTATAATACTGTTTGGGTTTTCTTTGTTTGGTTGTTTATTTTTTGTTTTCAAAGAAAGACATGTATGTGGAGTAACATTTTACAAAGCACAGCAGTTGCATTTCTGAATTAATTTTGGATACAAGTTTATTTTTGTTTCCTCAAATTCAAAATTTTTATGGGGGAAATAATTCTGGCTAGTTTTAGTCATAATGTGTAACAGATAACCCAATATGCATTTGTTAATAGGCCAAGTTGTTGCTTATATTTACATAAAGCCCTCTCCTGGCAGTTGCACAGGCTACTAATCTTACACTGCTTCTGCAAAAATAAAGAATTCCTTTTCACTTAAACACCTAAAATTAGAAATGTGTGTACTTTAGGGAGCCTCTGAAGTCTACAAGAAACAAATCTATTTCTTGCATAAAATTCATTTTCTGATGTAGTTTAAAAGAAAAAAAAAAAAGTTTAGATGTTTGTTTATACATTCTGTTCTTGGAGTAATTATTAGAATTAGTTGAAAGATTTAGGCCCAAGCTGTTTCTGAAAGGTAGAAAAAAAATAAAATAAATAATAAAATAAATAATAATAAAAAAATATATATATATAGCAGATATTCTCTAGGTTAATTAATATTCACATAGAAAAAGTAAACATCTGAAGGCAAAAATATTGCCCTTCAGAAAAATATAAGTGGAGATTACATTCCTAGTCTCTTACACAGACCGGGGTCCTCAATGAAACATTCTTTTAATGGCACAGATATCCAAATATCCTCTGATATATCATTCCAATCAAAAAGAGATGGTACTGTGATAAATGTTCAGAGGTGTAGTTCAGACTTCATGATAAAAGGTACCTTGAGGCATATGTACTAAAATTTACAGTATGCAATTTTTGAATTCTACTGTTCCGGTTTAAGATATTTTTCCCCTCTTGACAAATTCCAAATTCTTCCCGTACAAAACACTCATGTTTTCTTTCAGACCAAAGCTATCCTTGATGTACAACACAAGCTGAGCTAAGTACACAATTAACTTTTGAACAGTCACACTTTCTTTAAAAGGAATCATAAAATCCAGTTTATGATAATTTTATTATCCCCAGCCTATTACTAATGTATGCATGATCACAGCTCTTTAAAAATAATTTTATGACTGGCTTACTCATCAACTTATACCACACTCTTGCCTTAAAAACAACTCAATTTATAGTATATATATATATATACCTAAGACTAATGAGGGCTTCAAGTACTGGACATCTGTAGCAAATGTGTAGGCATTCACTCCAGAAATAAATCTGAAAATAAAATTGTTTAAGATCTTATTAAAATGATTATATTTGGCAGAAAGTTTTTCCTAAATAAAAGGAATAGTCATAGAAGAACAGAATCGCCAACGTTGGAAAACACCTACAGATCATCCAGTCGAACCATCCAACCATCACCAATATTTCCCATTAAACCACGTCCCTCAGTACAACATTTTTCTTGAACACCTCCAGGGATAATGACTCCACCACCTCCCTGGGCAGCCCATTCCAGTACCTGATCACTCTCAGAGAAGTCTTTTGTGACATTCAACCTGAATCTCCTCTGGCACAACTTGAGACCATTCCCAGTTGTCCTATTGCTAGTTACAAAAAGAGGAAAAGAGGCTGACTGCCAGCTCATCACAGCCTCCCTCCAGAGAGCTGTAGAGAGAAATAGTCACCCCTGAGTTTTCTCTTCTCCAGGCAAACAATCCCATGCTGCTCCGCATAAGGTTTGTGCTCCAGATGTTCAGATTGGAAATAAGGAAGTTTTCTTTATTATGATAATGGTAGTGAAGCACTGGAACAGGATGCCCATAGAGATGGTGGAAGCCCCATCCTTGGTGACATTCAAGTTTAGGCTGGACCAGGTTCTGAGCAGCTTGATCTAGCTGTAAATGCCTCTGTTCATTGCAGAGTTGGAACAGATGATCTTTAATGATCGCTTCTAACTCAGACGATTCTATGCTTCTGTGGTGCTAACATAGATCCATGGTTAAGACATTCCTGCTTTTATAGAATAGCTTATGTATCATATGAAATCATTAATTTTTACAAACTTCACATATTTTTAATGTTACTTTTTAAAAAGTGCTTCCTATCTTCTCATTAAATACTTGACTTTAAGATATGAGAAGTAAAATAAAGAAGTCTGCAGAAAAATAGAATAAACAGAACTGCGAAAAGAACTCTATGAAAAGAATACTATGATTTAGAGACAGAAGCATTCTCCATCGAGCATTTCAGTCAATCTAAAATTAATTAAAAATTTTACTTTTGTTTTTCTATCTGAACATACTGAAAAATAACATTCTCTATAGATTGAAATGAGAACACAGAAGTATATGAGTGCTTAACAATGTTGTCAAGTCTGCTGTTTCTTATTTGTTTAGTACTCCACACCTGGTCTGGAGGACAGACTTGCTGGGAAGAGTAGCTTGTAGATTTCTATTATCTAGTATCCTATTTTCTGTTCCTATCCCTTTTTCTTTTCTTCCCTCAATGAAAAGAGACAGAACAACTATTTTGTAAGCCATCTGATTTTCTGTTTGCAAATGAAAAAGTGTAGTTCATGCAATATCCAGTCCATTTGATTTAATTTCCTCCACTTTTTGCTTGAGAACTCAAGCTGGATGATGAGGCACTGGATTTAATCTTGTTGCTGCCAGTAAAGGCCTAGCAGAAATTCATATAACACATCTTAGATTATCAGATTTATCAATTTTATGAAAAATTTGTTCAACTTTCTTAACTTTAGATAGAGTGCTTATGTCTGATCAATCATATTTTATCACTTTATGTTTGCTAATTTCATTAAAAATTTTAATTGCACCTGAAACAAGATTCTTAATTTATTTCAGAATGGTGGGGAAAAATTTATTTATTTTCTTTTATTTGAATGCACTCTTTTCAGTTTTGGATTTATCCTGACCACTGGACTTCCATACACATACCATCAATTTAATTTCCGTTGTTCTGGTCCATAATTATTTTCGCTAATGCAAAACAAAGCAAATTACAACTTCAGTGTTCAAGCCACATTTTGTTTAACTTCATTTCAATTTCCGCAATAGACTGTATCTTCTCTAGTTTTCAGTGCATTACATGTGTTTGTTTCAAGCGGAAAGTTTCCTGCTCGATGTACAGATTTGTCAGTTCCTGATTTGTACTTAAGGCTACATTATCTCCAGTATTTTATTCTAAAGAAATGCCATAGTGCACAGCTCTAGAAATTTGTGTTGCAAACTGCAACTTTTTGCATAGTTGTTCATGCAATAAAGTTCCTTCAAGCACAAGTCAAAGCCTTTCCCAAAGTATTTTCCATGGGGGAGTGCTAAACTAATTATTCCCTTTGGTTTCTGTTATGAACCGTGTTGTGTTTCATGACTCATCTATGCATTGGCCAGAACTACATTCAGAGTCTTCTGCTCAGTTTTTTAATGAGATGTACCTTCAGGACAGAAGATTCTAGTCCACTCTTATCACCACTCGCCATTAACAATATTTTATCAGTTTGAATTGTAATGAAACTTGAAACTGCAATGAGATTTGATGCAACTTTTCTGTCAGGGTGAGTGGAAAATTTGAGTGTCCCCAGTGAGTTTATACAAACAGAAATTTGTATCTGTGTGCAAGTATGCCTCATTGCACAGGATTGGTATGTTCCATCTTTTGTTGGATAAGGAGGTGTAGAAGGAAAAACAATCCCTCAGAGAAGCCATTTAGTTGTCTGATGAAGGACAAGTTGAGGAAATACACATTTAGGATCAATATCAAACCAAATGTATATGTTTGATTAATTATGGTAAAAAAGCTCATTTAACATTGTTAGTTCATTAGAAGCATATCCTTTGTATTCCCACATATATGTTTCAATTGCCTTTCATTATGAGAGTGTTTTGGTCTTCCGTTACCCCAGGAAAGATGAAGCTAATACTCTGAACCCATCCATGGAAATAGAACAGGGACAGTTAAAAAAAAATAGATAAAAGTCAAAAAGCTAAATATTGAGCTGTTTTCTGAGGTTATGTACCACTGCTCTTTTGAAGGCTCTTTGAGACAGAATGACTGTTGTCAAAACCACCATGCAAGAGGCAGTAATTAATTCAGCAGGAAGTTGCTGGCAATGTTGTTCTCTTCAGAATGTTTTGCAATTTGTAACATTAATACGAGAGGTTTCACAATAGGGCTGCAGGAAGAAAATCAGCCATTTACTCTAATGCTAGAAATATTCAAACATTTGTTATAATGACCAGGAAGAAAAATCAGATGGTGAAATTGAGTGTATGCAGTTCCAATCATTTTTGAAAAATCAATGATATTTCTATCTGTTCCAAGAAATGACAATGAAGAAGATATTTTATGAGATAACAAAAAGTGGTAAATTTATAGAAGGTTTGTAAGCTAAGGACAACATCTTTGGCCACGTTTAATCATAAAAAAAAAAAAAAAGATTCAGAATATGTTTAAGAGGTGAAAACCTTAAGTTTCTGTACAGTAATTTGTGCACATGTATCATATGTTGATACTGAGAAGAAAATTAAATATTTAACATGTGGTTTTCAGTCCTGCATATAATAGGCATAAAAATATTGTTAGAATTATTACCAAATAAATTTTAAATTACTAAAAATTAACCACAACAGATGGAAATGAGCATATGAAAAATAACTGCAGAAAAACAAATGGCAATATCTTATTGTGACAATCTGAATGTTATGCAGCAGCTTCATTGATTGACCAGCTGATCAAAGCTCAAAACTCACATTAGATAAAAAGATTTATAAATGTTTTCCAAGGATCTTTGTTGAACTTATTTCAGTGTGTTCTTGTCTTTCTTATACTGGGGGTCCTGAGCTTGACACAGACTTCCAGTCATGTCTGACTATACAATCAATGAATATACAGATGTTATAATTATGAAATAAGAAAGTTCAGCTAAGAAGGTTATTATACCAAAAAGAGAATAGATAGAGTGCTTACCCTTGTCCTGGGTTCACTGTAAAACTCCAAAGGAGAGATCTCTAGAAAAAAGACCCTTCTCTGCTGGTAGACCTTGAAACAAGATGTCTGTGATCCTTGAAACAAGGCATTTCATCATGGAATGCTACCTGGCTACTTCTTTGAAAATCCACACTGGCTGTTTCCAGTCTCTTTTTGTCCTTCATGTGCCTGGAAATGGTTTCCACAATTATTTGCTCCATCACCTTCCTTGAGATTTAAGTGAGGCTGACCAGCTTGCAGTTCTCCAGATCATTCTCCTTGACTTTCTCTAAAACTGGAGTGACATTTGCTTTCTTCTGTTCCTTGAGAATCTCAGCCAATCACTACGGGCTTTTAAAGACAATCAGGAGTGATCATGTAAGATATCAGCTAGCTCTGTTGCCACATGTGGGTGCATCTCAATTTGAGTATATTTTCCCAGTTTCTCAAAAAATCTTTGCAAACATAGCTAAATAAATAAATTTGATCGTCGTACCAGAGAACAAAATGCTGAATATAATATACCCTGGGTTGAAAATCCTTCTTTCTTCATCACTAAGCAATATTGAATCTTAAGAGTTTAAATCCAATTGCTCATTTGAGCTGCAGAACAAAACCAGCAGAAAGCTGCTGTGGTTTTGTGCAAAGGAGAAGAAAATGAAATTATATAAGCTTCAGAGAACTAGTGATTTGACAAGGTTTTTGTTTATTTGCCTGTTTATTTCTGAATATTAACTGAATTACCCTCTTTTATATCACACCACACAAAAGATTTCAAGTCCTGTGCTTTAGTGGCTAATCTGAGAGTGGCTGTTTGGATGAACCAGACCTCAGCTTGGTTGCAAATATCTAAACTCCAGACAGTTCTGTTTTATACGTGACCTGCTTGATTCCTGCCTGTTTTTGGCATCCAACTGAAAAACGTGTTGTTTATTCAGCTGCTGAAGTTGAGAAATTTACGGCCAAAGCCTAGCATACTTGGGATCTGTGTGGCTGCTCTCACAATATGGTACTTCACTATTTCCAGCTTTTCCTTGCTGAAGCAGTATTGTTGCCATTGACAACAGCAGCCTGCTATTTAAATGTAGCCATTATGTCACAGAAGTATTAAACAGTCAATTAAAAAAAGTTATTCAGAGGTAATTTGTAAAAAATACATAGAGGGAGCATCATAAAGGAAACTTTCCTAGATGAATTGAAGGATTTAGATGCCAAAAGCATTCTGGACTTTTTCAGGCTTTCGTTGTCGGACTTAAAAAGACAAACTCAGAAAAAATATTTTCATAAACAGATTATGTTGAATTTTTAGAAATTCAGGAAGAGTGTTAGAAATACAGATTCCATTTATCATTTATATTTTGAATAATTAAACATCAATAAAAATAGATGAAAAAAAAGCTATTGTATAATAATTCTCCTAGTGCACGTCATCACATTATTTCTGAATGTCAACTCATCATTAGGGACTGGAAAACAGAGAAATTAACTAAAATGCTGAGGAGTATTTTGGGGATTTTTTAACTCATATTGAAGCCACTGATTGTGCAAAACAAATCTCAGTGGGGCAGAGAAAAGTTGACAGATTTTTCAGTACCAATGTCTCATAAACTTTTTTATTATTATTATTTGGGGAAATTAATTAATTTTAATTGTAGTAGAAAGAAGTCTAGATCACTAATTAAATACATGCTTAGAAGTTTTTTTGACTAATCATGGGAATTACAGAATCACAATGACTTGAGAAATCTAAACTACTCAAAAAAAAAAAAAAAAGAAAAGATAAAAGATCATTAATTAATTACATGTTTCCCCCTCCTGATCAGGTTCGTGATTATTAATATATTTATCCTTTCATTCAAACAAACTTATGTCATATAAAGACAATCAGTAGAGTCTTCAGACACTCACAGAAGACAGCATGTATCAGCTCCACTGTCTCCTTAGACCCGTACTCATTCTTTCATGCGTCTCTCAAGGTGCATGTGTACCTCAGTGTCAGTTTCTTGGCCACTGAATGAATCCCATATATGGATATATATTTTTTCAGTACTATCAGTTAATCCTTAGCTTTGAGGATTTTCATGAAATTCATCAACATTCTTGTCAAATAATATAATTAGTTTATCATCTTTCCCACATAATTAGACAACAAAATTTTGAGCTTTTATGCATTCATTTAATTAGTTACTATTCCCAGGATGCTGTAGGTCAGAGAAGCATATAATTCAGAGTCTCACAAATATGTAACTATGTATTTCTCACAGATGTGGATCTATGTCACAAAAATGTTGGCTGCATGGAATGACTGTTTTACTTTGCAGACCAAACTGGGAGAGCATCCATAGCTCTTTCTTAGTTTGGCCTTGGTACCTAATTCCACTGCGAAGTCTGCTTTCCTCCAAAAGAACTAAACACAATGTCAAACTTTTTTTCTGTATGTGACCGTCTTCATCATCTTCTTCTTGTCCAGAGTGTTTAGGGTAGCGTGGTAGGTTGTAGTTGGACTTGATCTTTAAGGAAAGGGAAGAGGAAAGGACAAAGTGGATGAAGAGTGCTGAAAAAATGATAAGCCATTTCAAATCTTATTGTGTCGTAAGGAAAGAAAGTTAACAACTGACAAGTCAAAGGAATCTCTGGCAGCCATCATGGTGCAGAAAAGAGTGAATGGACTGAACCTGGACTTCAACTCTTCATTAAAATCCTGCAGGATTGAATAAGTCATGACTTCTGTTATCGGTCAAAGTCAGAACAGCATTTGATTGTATGTAGGTTTTTTTTGTTAGTTTTTCAAGAATAAGGTGATTATATTAAACAGAATAACTTCAGAATTAATTAAAAGTATTAAAAAAGTGAAGAAGCAAGTGAACAAGGGATGAAAATAGGGTATTGTCACTGTGTTAACTAGATCAATCTATGCCCGTGACAGGGGGCAATACGCCCCTGCCCCTCTTACCCCCCCCCGGCCCCACACAAAATGGGAAGGAAGGAGGGGAAGAAAAACAACAGTGGCAACAATCTATGGAGGAAAACTTATTTTACTAACTATGATATTGGAAATGCAAAATAACACAGTATAATAAGATCTAATTGAAATTGAGACTAATAAATCAAAAAAGATAGGAGAGAGAGTTCCCGAGACCAAGTCAAACCTGAAAAGTTTGGGATGGCCGGGAAAACGCTGCCTCCAGGAGCCCACTGACAAGCAGTAAGTGAGCGTTCCCCCCCCGGAAGGGTCAGATCTCATGACTTCCGTCACGTACAGAGATAGGTACATGGAGCTGAAGTATTAACACTTTAGTTCCAGTGCACTACATGATGTGTTGATGTGGAATACTGAAAACCAAAAAACGTAAAACCATGACAGGTATGCCACTAAACTGGCATCTGTTATGAGCTACATAAGCAGAGTCAAAAAGAGAAAACATTTTGATTCACATTGAAGCAAATGAACAACCAGGAAAGTTGACTATAATACTCATAAAAGAAGCTGTGCTTTCCAAAGTTTAGGTGTTGTGATACTATAGAAGGCTATAGAGAAAGCAGCTGCTAAGGTAAAAAAACAAAACCAAACAAAGCTAAACTAAATTAGAAATGAAAGTATTGTTATAGTTTTTAGCAGGTGCATAGTTATGAAAGAAGAAGACAAAACGTGGTGATAGATGACAGAGATTAATCTAGAAATTAATTTGGGGTAAAAAATAGCATAAAGGTTTGAAAAAATACCAAAACCAGTGGGAGAACATCAGCAAGAGCAGAAGTGTAAAAGACTGCAATATGATTTACTTTGTTCTGTGATACCAAAAATAATCATATCACATTTCTGATACTGGAAATATCAAGTAAAGGCATGGTGGTCAGTTCCAGAGGGAATAACATTACTGTCTGAGACTGGTAAGGAATGCAGTATCTCAAATCAGCAGAAGACAATCAGTAGCACTTTGTGGACAGTTTCAGATTCCTTTGGACAGAGCCAGAATCTGTTTTCGAGTAAAAAGGCCTAAGAATATTTTCTGTCTGAAGACTTGGCCTGGGATAAAATATTTTCATCTTAATGCAGGAAGTTACAAGATAGTACAGTTGCATCCTGTGAAGGAAAGCTGGTGTCTCCCTGCATCCCCTTGTTCCTGCTCATTTAAATTTGCGAGGCCTGGAAGATAGGAACAAAAGAATTCCTGCTGAGATCCTCAAAGACAGAAGTTGACACTCCAAAGACCAGTTGCATAGTCTCTGGACTATAAGTAAGAGAACATGTATGTTCATCATGGTCATCAACTGACCATCACACCTTTATATGACCCACCACTACCAAGGGGCACCACTCCTTAACACCAAGACTTTGCTGGATGGAGGAGTGGGGAACAGCTTTGCTTTGCTGTGTTTATATCTCTGCAAGTCCCTATGTATGTCACTTTCCTCATTTTCTATCTTTTCTTTTTATCTTATTTTACTCTTTCACTCTTTGTAATAGCCATTGTATTGTATTAAAAATTGATATTGTATTAGAACATTTAGCATAGAAATAACTCCTGTGCCAAAGTACTCTGAGCTGCAACACTTATTAAACGTTATTAGAAAATTCACCAATTTTATCTCAGAGTACTAGTTGTTAGAAAGCTCTCAATAAATTGATTTGTATTATTACTCTGAGTATGACTCCATTGTGGTAGCAAAGCCTGCTGACTAAGGTAGGCACAACTCTGGAGACAGAAAGATTCATCTCCCTGGAAACTCACTGAGTAAGAGACAATTACTCATTTGGAAAATTAAAGAAAATATGTATATCTTTGATTATAAAAATCTCGACATACTGCCTGGCTTCACTTGAGCCTCAGACAGGGATTCTTTCAAAACTATGTTTGAAATAAAATGTAACTTTATAGTGGGATTGTATAGATGGATTGTAAAAATGATAAAGCAACATAATAAGGTAGCTGTTTGGTACATGATTTTCTAGACAAAAGAATGGCATTTGTTTTCATCTATCTGAACTTCAACAAGTAGAAATAATTAGCTAATGTGATAAAAAATGAAAATTGGTATTAGAATAGTCAGTTGTATAAAGAACTGGTTGAAATATCAGTTTATAATGATAAAGAGATCATTATCAGAATTGAATGAGATTAACTTCCAAAATTCTTGATGAACAACAAGAGGATGGACAAATCTTACTGAACATAGTTGTCTGTTTTAGTTTTGTTATTATTGAATCACATATGTTGAGAACATTATGTTGGGACACTAATGAAATACACCAGAAAATAAAACAAAACAAAACAGGCAAACAAACAAATAAAACATAAACAAACAAAAAAAGAAACCCACTCAACTGAGTAACCTTAAAGTGTAAACCACGCTAAATTTAAGAGCACAAATTAAAACTGATCTGCAAATCGGAAGTTCTCTAGTAAATTTTGGAAATTTTCATCTGGAAATGAAGGACAAACCTGCTTAATCTACACATCTTTTAGGACAGAGATGATTAAGAAATAATAAATGTCTGCATTTCAGGTGTTTGTGTCCAAGTAAATAATTTCAAGATCTTTTTGCAGTCATCAAAGAAGAACAAGCACTCTTAGGAGACACTTTTAGGCATCTAAAGAATGAGACAAATTGTGTTCATCTCTGTAAAGAAGGAATAAAATTTTACCTAAGTTATACACAAATTGTTATGTTCTTCCACTCAAAAGAATGCTATCTTACTTGAATGCAACCTACTATAAGATGTGACAATGAAAACTGCAAATGCAGTGCTGGGATTGAATGAGGTAGTAGAGATAGAGAAATATACTGAACTTATTAAATCTATAGATATGTGAGATTTTATCTGAAATACTTTGAACAGGGCTCTCATGATAAGGAAAGTGAACTCAAACTGAAGAATATGTCAAGAAGCATCAATCTACGAGAAAAATTATTTAAGATAAAGTACAATGCTTGTGTATAGAATCATGTTTTTAAGGTGGAGATGAGAAAAGTGTTCCTAACGATCCCAAGATTGCAGTATAGAATAAGTTCTGAAGAAGTTCTTGGATCAGAATAAACATGAACATGAAACTTCATCTGTTTATGAAATGGATTATAGTACGAGGCTGTAGGCAAAACAGGCAATCAGGCAATCCTGTTAAGTTTTTGATATTCAGGAAATTATTGTTTTGTAAAAAAGTCTCAGCAAAGACAACTCTGCCTGAAGAGATAATGGGAAAATGAAAAACCTTTGTGAATGTTAGTTCCTCATACAGTAAAGGTTTAAGTAGTGAAAGTGGTATAAAATTGACAGCAAAATAGAGAAAAACAAAATCTTATCAATTTTTTAGAGCTTTCAACTTTAAAAGAAAAGTGGCAGCAAATCTCTATGATTCGCTACCATCCCTGAATAAAATAATAATAATAAAAAATAATTATAATTACTCTTTTTTGTTTGTTTATTTTAATTGAAAGACAATTTTATATGGACTATTTAATTATTATTATTATTTTTTTACCCCAAGTTCAAATACCAGCAAGCAAATATTGAACATAGTTGTTACTGAGTTGAATTTTAATTTTAAAGTTTAATACCACTTTATTTCCCACTACAATTTATTTGGAAACATAAAATAAAAACAATAATTAATAGCATGGAGAGCTAATGCAACAATTTGAGATTTATTTTACTGAATTCTTGCTATTTAAGTGTAAGGTATATAATGTAAAATGCAGTGTCACACTTTGGAGACTTAAACTTAGGCAGGAAATTAACCTAGAAAGGTAGTGTGCAAGACCAGAACATAACATCAGTATTTAAGTGTTTATATGTAGGTTTCTGTACTTAAGTAGTTGTCTAAGTTACCATGGAGATCTATGGGGACTGAATGAGAACAATGAATAGATTCTGGAAATCTATTAAGCCTGAAGCCTTTAGTAGTGCCACTCCTAATCCACACATAAAAGTAGGCCATTTAGAAACTGTAGTGCACTTGACGCAAGATGTGGAGCAGTAGCTATCTGGAACAAACTGCGGCATTTGAAATGTCAATAGACGCCTAGTGTGAATATAGAATCATAGACCCACAGAATCTTAGAATCATAGAATGGCCTGGGTTGGAAGAGACTTCCAGTCATTCAGTTCCAACTCCCATGCCAAGGGTTGCCATCCACTAGATCAGGCTACCCAGGGCTCCATACATCCTGGCCTTGAACACTTCTAGGGATGGAGCTTCTCTGGGCAGCCTGATTCTGTGCCTCACCACTTTCTGAGTAAAAAAAAATTCCTTCTAATATCTAACCGAAATTTCTCCTCTTCCAGCTTAAAGCCATTCCGCTTTGTCCTCTCACTATCAGGCTGTGTAAAAAGTTAATAGTCAGCTTCTTTACAAGCTAGATCCTTTTCAACTGGAAGGCTGAAATGAGGTCTTCCCAAAACCTTCTCTTCTCTTGTCTGAACAAACCCAGCTTTCTCAGGCCTTCTTCATAGGAAGAAAGCCTTTTTTCACATAGTACTCCATATTGGGCCTCACAAGGGCAGAGTATGGGGAACAGTTCCTTTTCCTTCATGGCCACCACTCTTTAGACACAGTCAAGTTGATCTGTTGATCTTTCAGGCTGCAAGTGCTCACTGCTGGTTCATGTCCAGGTTTTCATCCATAGGAACCCATAAATCCTCCTCAGAGCTGCTTTCAATGAATTCTCCTCCCACTCCGTACACATATCCGGTGTTGCCCTGACCTAAGTGCAACACCTTGCTCTTGTCCATGTTGAATCTCATTAATTTCACCTGGGCCTGCTTTTCAAGCTCATCCAGGTCCCTTGGGATGACATTCCTTTTTTCTGTTGTATCATCTGCACCACTCATCTTAGTGATGTCAGTAAAATTGTGGAAGGTGAATTCTATTCCACTATCTAGGTCATTGACAAAGACATTGAAAAGCACCGGTCTGCAGATGGACCCCACTCATAACCCCCATCCACTGTGGTCAATAGCTCTATCTAGTCATAGAGCCATTGACCACAGTGCTCTGGCTGTGACAATCCAAACAGTTCTTTATCTGCTGAAGAGTCCATCCTTCAAATCCATCTCTTAAATTAAAAGATAAGAATATTTTGTGGGATCATATCAGAAGCTTTGAAAAAGTTCAGCATATGAATTAGGTCATCAGGGTAATGAGTTAGTCTCATAGAGCCTCCTCTGGATGTATTTGTCTTCTGTTCCTATGGAGGAAGTTTAGGTGATTCCCTGCACAGTGAAAGGGGGTGGAATGGAATGGGTTGGAATGGGAAGGGAAGGAGAAAGGACTCTAGACAGTTTTGGGGGAGACTTCCCAGAACATCTTGGAGAAATGTGAAAAAAAGAATTTGGAAGGATTTTTCACTTTTCCCAGTGAAATGCCGTGAGAGACTCCTCACTGAACTGATCAGATCAGCAAGGCTTAAAACTAAAGGAAGTTTGTTTGCAACACAGGTATAAACTGTGAAATATATTGGCATAGGAGGCTGTGAAAAAGCAAAAAGTGACTAAAGAAATTAATGGAAGAAAAATCACTTGAATATTAGTAAGTATAATGGTATAGATACAATCTCCAGATGGATAAACCACCTGTCCTATAGTAACTAAGAGTACGCTGAAGTTTCACGAAAATATGAAAGAAATGTTGTGCAAGGTCATGAATTTAGGTGGCTTTTCACTTTTGCTCTTCAGAGGAATTTATGCACATTACAGCAGTTTTTCATCTAACCCCAAGGGCTGTTTTCCAGAACCAAAGTAGGATTCCAGACTGACCTTCTGTTAATTTCATTTGGCTTGAGACTTGTACAGACATTAAAGATACTCAGAGAAAATGAACTCCATCCTGCTATTTCTTCACTTTTATTTTTTTCTTTCAATATTCATTTTCACAATTTATCTTACCTGTTTTCCTGCTCTTTGTAGTTCTTGTAAATTCTAATCTAGTTTTCTTTTTTGTTATGCACTTCAGCCCCTACATGCTCCTGTGCACATACACATCATACACACACATCCCATGCATGCGTACACACACCATATATGCCACACACAACACACATATGCACATACACTTGCTTTTTTCTTTTTTCTCTTCCAAATCATTTCCTCTCTTTTCTTATATTCATATCCGCTTTCCTGCTCAGAAAAGCAGAAACAAATCAAGCAAACAGCAGTACCATCAAGATGTGTATAAAATGAAGCTAAGTAACCATGTAATTATTCTCACTCTACTGCCACTGCTCTTTATTGCTCTCGCTTATTGTGTCATCTTTCATATTGCAAGACTGTAGGCTCCTTGGGGAAAGGACCACATCATTTATTTTCTCTGTGAAGTACTTTCACTACCTCACACACTTTTCAAGTAACAAATAATAATAATAACCATTAATCAGGTAATGGGATTAGTAGAAAACACCAGTCATTGGCAATTAACATCTTGGCAACAGTAGTCAGGTTCCCACTTCAGAATTTAGGAAGTATTTTCTTTTTACTCCTTTCTAATTCCAACTTGTTTTGTCCATAAAATACAGGACCTCTCAAAAGGCTTTTGTTTCTACTTTTATTTTTTCCTTCAAACTGAACAGATCAAAATCTGCAATTTCTACATTTAAGTGAACCATAGTTTAAAATATATTTTGTGATCATGCTAAAGAACAAAGGTGATTTAAATGGAAGTTATTGCTTCAGCTGGAAACATTGAAATTGCTAGAACTGAGGATCTGCATTACCAGAGGAAGTGCAATATTATTTTTTCAATAATACTTCCAAATGATCAGTTGATATAAGAGTTTGTGGGGATTTTTTTTTTCTGTTGTTTGTTTCTTTCTCTCTTTTTGTTTGTTTGTTTTTCTTCTGACTAGCAGTGAGTAAGTATACAGTGCATTTTTGTTATCCATTATCCATTAATGTCTTACTCTATTTGTATCTATATCCAAAGCTCTCATACGATTATTCTTTACAGCTTTAATTATAGCAAGACACCATATAATATTGATGAAAAGCCTTTAACTTCAATTCTAAGAATTAGAAAAGTTTACTGAATAAATGGCAGAAATGTGTTCTCTTTATTATAACAAATGAAGTATCCTAATTGAAAATATTGATAGAGACACATTTTAGGCACAAATCATTATATAATTGTAGTGGATACATAAGTTTCATCTTTGAACATTTTTCATTTTCCCTGAGATCTACTTTTTAACTCTTTGGTTCTATCATTCTTTCCTACATAATGTATTGTTCTGCTTAACTTTAGCTGTCTCTTTTCCTCCCTTGACATCTTTTTGGTTCTTATTTCTGATACAAAATAAATCAGAGACTGAAAGGCTTAAATACCCCTACCTTTTCTTATTTTCTATTTATTGGCCCTAATCTAAGGAAATCTTCATTTTTTAACCTGGTTTTATAAGCAAGTATGTAAAAGGCACATGCATGTACCATTTATACATTTATATGTCAACAGATAAAAACTAAGTGGCATACTAAATTCTGAAGCCTAATTTCTCTAGAATGCCAACATTTACAGTAAAAAAATAAATCAATGGTGGGTTAGTTGACAAGAAAAAATATTTTTTTAATTAATATTTATACACAAAAAGATTTCCCATATAAATGAATATGTCTTATGATCTATCATGTTCTTTTTTGTATTTTTCATGTTTGCTAATACATATGTAAATTGGGTTACAACCTCTTTGGGACAGAAGTCGTATTTTAGTTCTACTGTGAGACACATAGCATACCTTTGGGAATTAAGCACTAAACAGCAAAAGAAATGACTTCATTTCTTTGCTTCATATTTCACGTGCTGCCCTGGCTCTTCTCACAGCATGTAATTTGGAGCTGCAAGCTATTTTCTGTTTCTTTAAAAAGTTGACTACATAGTAGCCAGAAGTTGTGGCTAGAGCATGTGGTAACACACTTATGGTATTGTAATTGTCAGAGTGAAAAAGAGTAATAATGAAGTACTGTAGCAGAAACTTATGAAAATGTAGTCACAGTTTGTACATGGGGATCCTGGAGGGTATCTCCTTTGCTAGCATCTGCTTCTGCCTTGGCAATATCTATGCGACTAGCTGCTTTTATTTTGCTGCACTGTCATACTTTGTGCTGAGTGAAATAATCACAGAATCATAGAATCGTAGGGGTTGGAAGGGACCTCAGAGATCATCAAGTTCAACCCCCCTTCCAAAGCAGGTTCCCTACACCAGTTCACACAAGTAGAACTTGGAGCACTGCAAGTTCTGACCCGCATCCAGGCGGGTCTTGAATATTTCCAGAGAAGGAGACTCCACAACCTCCCTGGGCAGCCTATTCCAGTGCTCCATCACTCTCACCATAAAGTTCTTGCGCACATTTGTGCCAAACTTCCTATGCTGCAGTTTCTGGCCATTTCCCCTTGTCCTGTCTTCACACACTGCTGAAGGCAGTCTGGCCTCACCACTCTGCCACCCACACCTTAGGTATTTATAGACCTGGATCAGGTCCCCCTTTAGTCTTCTTTTCTCAAGGCCAAACAGACCCAGTTCACTTAGCCTCTCTTCATAGGGGAGATGCTCCAGGTCCTTCTCCATCTTTGTTGCCCTCTGCTGGACTCTTTCCAAGAGATCCCTGTCTTTTTTGTACTTGGGAGCCCAGAACTGGGCACAGTACTCCAGATGAGGCCTTACCAGGGCAGAGTAGAGGGGAAGGATCACATCCCTCAACCTGCAGGCCACGCTCTTTTTAATGCACCCCAGAATGCCATTGGCCTTTTTGTCCATAAGGGCACACTGCTGGCTCATGGCCAACTTGTCGTCCACCAGAACACACAGGTCCCTGTCTGCAGCCCTCCACTCCGGCAGGTCATCCCCCAACCTGTACTGGTGCATGCAATTATTCCTCCCTAGTTGACACCACCACTGCCATACACACACTCAACTTTATCATAACTGGAAGAATTTCTCATGCATATTCACCAGAAAACAAAACAAGACAATGAAAAAAAAACCAGCAAAAAAATTCTTACTGAAGTTAACACATAAATCACATTTATTCCTGAACTAGGTGATACAGCTGAAGTGGATGTAGCTTTATGGAGAGAAGCAGGTGGGAAAGGTTATATAGCAGTGTAGCTTTCCCCCTGTTATTTGAGTGAAATCAGACTTTTCACAGAATCATTTTGTTTAGAAGGGACCCTTAAAGATCATCTAGTTCCACTCCCTTTTGTCATAGGTGGGCACATCATTTACTAGATCAAATAAGTCTGGGCAAATCAATTTTGGCAATTTGTGCTTATGAAAAAAAAAAAAAAAAAAAAAAGGTGGGAAGAATAAAATCTTGGTTAATCCGTGCCTGCAGCTGTGACTCTTGAATTACTCTGTAACTCATGCTGTGATGTTTGATATGTGCTGCTCTCCCTTCCTGGCCCCAGATCCTAAGTAATTGTTATGACACATAGTGTGTGTTGGAACTCAGCAACCAAGGACTCTGCATCCATTGCATTGTAATTACAATGCTGAAATTAAGCAGTAACTTTTCTGTGATTCAGGTGGATAACAGGTAGCATTCTTACTTACTTCTTGTGGCATGTTTTTTCCATTAACCCACATACCATGTGGCTAAGTCATAACATTATTTATAAGCAAGGAATGCCTTTCCCTCCACAGGGCAAATGTTGTGGAGTTTTTGTTTTTTGTTTTAATTATTATTAATTGTTGTTTAAATTTTATTTTATTTTATTTTTCTATTCTGCTTGAACTTCATATATTGAGGGGCTTCAAAGAGTATTTGATTTACAACAGCAGCCAGGACTTACTGTTAACAGTAAGTGATGATGTTTCAGGCCCTGTTTTCATATATATTGCGCTGCAGCCCCATATGCTTTGGCTGTGACAAATTTTTGTACCATGCTACTCAGTTATTAGGTGTATATTCAGCAATATTGGTGAAGACACACTTTATAAATACAGTTGATGATTAGATTTCCCCACACAGCCTCATCTGCAGAGCCTCACCATCTTTAACCAGCATGTGTCTCTTATAATTGGATTTCTTTTGGAATCCACTCCAGAGCTAGTGTTGCGTGGGAGTGTGGTACAGGCTGTTCTCTTCATGTGAGAAGAAACACTGAATTCAGCCTCAACCTTAGCAGTTAACTTCTGAACTACAAAATTTCTTACTTCTTCCCAGAACCTTTAAACAAAGGCTATGTTCTGAATTTATGGCTAGAAATTATTTCACTGTTTGTTGCATTGCCTGGGTCAGAACTACCAAAGATCTTGTCTTGGCCCTATCTGCAGAAGGCAAGGTCACCGCTTTGTGAGACACACTTTATACAGCTTTATCCAGGGGAGAAGCAATGACTATGGGGAAGAAAAGGGAGCTAAGTACAGATCATAAATTCATACACGTATTTGTCTCCTCTCCTAGCTAATAAACTATTGACTGCTTTTGCAAGTCCTTTGAACAAACTGATTTCCACCTGCTTGTCTCTGTACTAAAGTCTTCTCTTCAAAAATATTGCCTATCTACTTGAAAAGGGACTTTGGAATTTTCTTTATGACTCTGGACAACAGTTCTATAATTTCTTGTTCGCTAACGGAGTATCTGTACTCCTAATCCTGCAACCATTCTTATTACTACAAGATTTCATTGGAGTATTTTATGCTGTATGATTAACCATAACTAATTGACCTCAACATTCTTTATTAAGTAATGTCATCGGCCACATAGTAGTGAATGAGGTTCCCTTCAGTGTCTTTGGTACATCCTTTACTGTAGAACTGGAATGTGCATTGGGAATGGGAAAGTGTCAGAACTTGGAGCAGTTCTCCTTTCTTGCTGCTTCTTGTGTCCATTTGCTCTCCTAAGGTGGGTCAAGATCCTTGAAGCCTTAAGGTTCAGTCCAGTCATCCAGCTCTAGCTCACTTAATAGCTCTTAGATTATTGGCTACTGTAGAGTACCCTTAAAAGTAACTTTATATTAATACAGACTGCAGTTTACCAAGGCATCATGAAAATTATAGAAAATAAAAGGAGAGACTGACAGAATTTAGTTATGGGAAAGTAACTGTACAGGTTAGAAGAGTCAGGAATGAGAGATGAGCCAGACAAAGGCCAACATACTAGCTCAGTTATATACCAGACAGCTTAATTTTTTAACAGAATAACATGACTGAGCAACAGATGTTTGCTATGCACAAATTAGAATAACTTCATATTAACCATTTATTTTGTATATTTATTAACCAATTATTTTGTATGTACTAAGACGATCTTATATTAGCAGTGTAAGAGATTATTCTTTTATGCCATTGCCTCAAAGATTGCTGAGGAACAAGTTCAAGCAAGTCCTAGCCAATTGTTGAGAAATCCTTTGTTTGGAGAACACAGATGGACAAGGCCAGGGGACATGAGAGAGAGAGAGAGAGAGAGATAAGTCACATCTTGATGGCTGGGGATCAGTCTTTTGTGTGGACTTATCTTGAGGACGATGGCCATCTCAGGAGGTACTCACATGACACTTACCCAAGCACCCAGTGATGTCACATAGGAAGGAAAAACAGGAGGATAAAAGAGGGATCAACAACGAGGATGGGTTTCTGACAACAGATTCCTCATGAAGAAGAAGAGGTTTTTCTGACATAAGAAGCCTTATGACCTGCCTCCCTTCCTCCTGGACTTGCTCTGCCCTCTACCTGCTTGGTACCTAAGGCCAGCCACTCTGCTGCTGCTCTCCCCTGAAGGTTTCTGACAACAGATTCCTCGCGAAGAAGAGATTTCTGACACCAAATTCCTCATGAAGAAGAAGAGGCTTCTGACAACAGATTCCTTACGACCTGAGACTCTCATGCTGAAGAACAAGAAGGTATCTGATATCAGAAGCCTCATGAGCTAATGTTGACGGACTCTCTCCTGGACCTCCTATCTGAAACCTGCTGTTTCCTCCCAGACTTACTCTGCGACTTCTTCCTGGACCTACTCTGTCGCTGCATCTTCTTGCTGCCTGAGACCCACCACGCTGCTGCTGCTCTCCCCCTGCACTTTTGTTTCAGACCATCAGAATGGCATGCCATGGGACTACTGCTGCAACCTATTGGTGGCTATCCCCGCTTTATGCAATTCTTGCTTCTTTCCTATGTTTTCTATCGCCCATCTTCCCTTCCCTATCACCTTAATTTGTAATAGTCACTGTCTTCCCCTTCCCCTGATTAAGATTTGTAGTAAACTGGTCAGTCCAACATTTGAACTGATGTTTCTTAATCTCGCGCCACGTATATATATCAAAGAGCCTCCTCTCCCTCCTACAAATTGGAGCGAGACAAGCAGTAAGAAAATAATTGAGAAATTTACACCAAGGTACTGCTCTTGCACTCTAGAACGCATACTTATGCCAAACTTCCCATCTGTAGACGTCCCAGGAATGGCACTGGAATATAATTTTTGAATTTTGGGAATTTTGACAAGATTTCATCCCAAATACATTGATAACATTTTAATGTTCTTCACAGTAAAATATAATGTTTTCTTTACATCTGATCTTTTTTCTTATCAGCTATTGATGCAGTCACAAATTTCATAAGCTGTTATATATATCTATTAGTGGATATATTTAAAAAAATACCTTATGTTTTCTCTCCGTTTTTATGAAGTCTGCTCCAAAAGTAATGCCTCATATGTTATTATGTTGACCCACAACATCAGAGGTGGATATTGGTGGTGTAGCAGTAGAGGTTGAACCTTCCCATCAGTATTCCATTACATTTAGTTGCCATGTGACAGATGGCAGCAAAGAGGCAGACTAAAAGAATAGCATCTGGCATCGAAGTGCATATGAAACAAAAGTGTGTAACTGAATTCCTCCACGCAGAAAACACTGCACCCATTGACATTCACTGATGCTTGCTGAACATATATGGAGACCAAAGAGCAGACATGCACACACTGAGATGGTGGGTGGTGCATTACAGAAGTGGAAACAGTAATGTGAAAGGCAAGCCATGTTCTGGTCTGCCACACACATCCGTCATACCATGAAATGAAGACCATTTCAAATAACTCATGTGTGCAAATCAGCTAATGGAGGTATGTGAGAATCCTTTTTTTTTTTTTTTTTTTTTTTTTTGTGTCAAAGCTTGCTTCCTGAGGTATTTCTTGTGATAGGACTGACTTGTCTAGGAGATGAGTGATGGGTGTTGCCATCTGGCAATCAACATCACTGTGTGGATAATTTTAGCTGTTTGCCTCTGGAAGAGAGTGCTCAGGACAGTTTACTGGCAGAAGATCTAGCCTGTGATCGAATAACTCCAGCTTGCTATGGGAAACTAGGGGATGATGCCATTGTATCCTGTGAAGGCAAGGTAGAAGTTGGCACCTCCCTGCTCCCTCTTATCTGCTGGCAAGGTCAGGAAGATAGGAGCAAAGGAGTTTCCGCTGAGACCACAGAGCCAGAAGCTGCCACTCCAAGGAGAGCTGACTCAATCACTTTGTATTTGAGCTGTCACTCCAAAGACATCTGACTCAACCACTTTGAAAGCACTGAAAAGGGGCCATCATTGCCTTGTTCATGGTCCTCTGGTCATCTCAGTTGTCAACAGAACAACAATGCCCGAAGACCCGCCACTTCTGAAGATCAAAGACTGAATTATGAACCACTCTGGATCCATGATGGTAACTATTTCCCTCTTGCTTCCTAGAAAGACTCCTTGCTTCTTCTTTCCTATATTTTCTATCACCCTCCTTCCCTTACCCATTACCCTAATTCATAATAGTGTCCGTCCTCCCCTTCCCCATCTCCCTAATTAACTTCTGTAATAAACTGGTCAGACCAACATTTGAACCGTTGTTTCTTAATCTCACGCTGGGTATACCTCCTCTCCCTCCTATAAATTGGAGCGAGACAAGGTGACTGTGTGGAAAAATAGTGTTTTTGATCTGAGAATTTGCTCTATCAAATGGTTATTGTGCTTTCTGTATCTGTTGTATTTTCCATGGAAACAAAAAGGAGGTACTACTTTTGAAGTGACCTAGATATGTATTTATTCTCTACTTAAGATTTCAAATTAAAAAAAAATAATAATTTTTTTTTTTTTTGATTGACTGATTATTGTGCCAGTTTTATTTTCCAAGGTAGATTCTCTAAGTTCCCTTGGCTCTCAGCTCATCTGAGTGTCAGTACTAGCCTTGGCGACCAGTGTAGTTTGGTCACCTTGTTGTCAAGTTGTTCCTTGGTAATAAACTCAGTGTCTACTCATCAGTGACTGATAGATTTGTCACTGCTATACAGAGCCTTGCTGTAGTCCCTGACTCAGTCTCAGAGTCATTTTGAACAACTGGCACCATTCTCCAATCTCCCTGAAGGTTGAGACAGAGAGATGAGATATCTTGGCTTTGCTTGTAGTTAATTTTTGGATTGGATTCATTTTTTCCTTTGTTAGTCCTGTGGTATACTTTTTGCTGATTTTTTTTCTGTCTTTTAGAGAGCCTGTGTCTGCTGCTAATCCTAATGTAGTTGCAGAATGATCCTGTATGCATGTGGCAAGGCATCTCTATTTTTTCCTCTTACAAATATCTAATGCATTTTTACTTTTACATTTTTCAGTTGAGAAGTTTTGTCACTTCTATGTGGCTGTGATCAAGATCCAAGTAGGCTTTTTTGTAGGATTTTTTACATCTCAACAATCTTTCATCTGCTTGCCACCCCTTTTCTGAAGCAACCTAAGATACTGTTGACCTTCTGGGCTGCAAATGCACACTGTTGGGTCATGTTAAGTTTTTCATCTAACCAGACTGTTACTCTGTAGGAGTTCTTCCCTCAGTCTGTATATATATCTGAGATTGTCATGACCCAAATACAACATTTTGCTTTGTTGAACCTCATTAGGTACATGGGTTCACCATCTGAGTCAATCAAGGTCCCTTTGTATGCCATCCCTTCCTTCTGTCATATTGGCCGTACAACTCAGCTTAGCATTGTCTGTAAACTTGCTGAGGGTGCAGTCAATGCCCTTACTTATTTCTCTGATGAAAATATTTAAGAGAACTGTTGACAACAAACCTCTAGTTACAACTTTCCAACCAATTCCTTATCCATTAAATAGTCCAACCTTTGAACCTGCATTTCTTCAATTTAGTTATAAATCCAGGTAAGATGATATTGCCAGCTCCCTCAGGACACTGGGATGCACGTCATCTGCCCCCATTGACTTATACACATCTAGTCTTACAAGGCGGTATTGGACTTGCTCTGCTCTTACAGTGGGGGCTCTTACATCTCCCAACTAAACGTTCTGGATTGTGAGATTTGAGAATGTGAAAGACATGAGAATCCTGACTGCCAGTGAAAGATGAGGCAAAGAATATGTTGAGTATCTAAGCCTTCTCCTTGCCTATTGTGGCTGGTTCTTCTTTCTCATTTATTAGTGATGGCACACTCTCTTTGTCCTGTCTATTCTGACCAGTGTACCTGTATAATCCCTTCTTGTTGTTTTTATTTGTTTGTTTGTTTGTTTTTTGCTAAGTACAGTTCCATCTGCCCCTTGGCTTTCCTGATCCCATCTTTGCATTTCTGGACAGCATCCCTGTGTTATTCCTGGCTAGTATCTAGTATGTCCTTATATATGTCCTTTTTTTCCCTCATTTTGATCCCCATCTTGTCAGCTTTTTTTTTTTTTTTTTCCTTTTTTTTTTTCTTTTTTTCTTTTTTTTCTTTCCTATACTGGGGGGACTGAGAACTCTTGCTCTCTTAGAAAGTTATTCCTAAAGAGTTGCTGCTCTGTATGCTCATTCTCACTGAAGACTCTCAGCTAATTCTGGATAAACCTTCAAAATCTGTGTTTGAGAAGACACATGCATGGGTTGAGAGTCTGTTTCAATCTGGGATTTACAGATCCCTTGGGACTTGTCTGGCCCTTTGATCTGTTGTAACAAGGACAGCATCTAAGAGAGAATCTTACCCACCACTGAAATACTCAAGCTCAAGATACCCAATGTAAATACTTAAGATAGAAAGGATTGCTTAGTTCTTTATATATCAGAGGGGTCACATGCAGAACTTCATTAATGAAGGCCTAATTTTCTCAAAAAAGGAACCAAACAGAATGATGAGTTTGGAGGCTTGTACCTCTAATAATCTATGATCTAATATAATAATCTTATGAGACTTGATGTTTCTTTGTATTTATTTTCTAAATTTCCTTTTACTTAACCTAACTACCCTCTTTTTTTTTTTCTCTCTTAATTTTGATCTTCTTTAAACAGCTTAATTTTATTTTCCCACTGATGAATATATTACTTTTAATGTTTTACATTGTCTTTAAATTCAGTTCTCTGAACATTTGTACCTTGTTTTCCCTTTTCTGTTCTTATGTTTATAATTCTTTGAAGATTAAATGAAATCTTTTAAAAATACTTATTTCAACTGTGCTCTGCAAGTTGGGAAATTGTTGTGGAAATAACGTGATCATTCTTCTGGAAGTTACATTTTATTACATATGTTGAAACAAATCTTAACATTACATATGATTTTGTTCTATGTGAAACAGATCTGTCATTTTGTTGAAACAAAAAACATTTAGTGATTAAAACATTCAAATGTTGAAAAATTGTCACTCTAAGTTGAAAGGCTCATAGAAAAGCCACCTGGGAAGTCATTTTTAAAAGTTAAATAGTCTATACTAGAGAAAATATATCTCTTTTTAACAACTTGTGAACAATATGAAAATAATATGCCTTGTGATTAATCTGTGTTCAGTTGTTCAGAGGAGCTGGTTGCTACCTTTCATTTTGCAAATGCTTCTACTGAGTCTTTTATTGTAAAGGGACAAAGGAAGAAGACTACATTTTATTAAGTCTTAAAAATGATTATAAGATATAATAGAAACTTTCTTAAACAGTCTTTTAAATTAACAGCTTCAGCAGTCACAGTTCCTTCCCTAGATATCAAATCAGAAAACATAGGCACTGGAATGGGCTGCCCAGAGAGACTGTGGAGTCACCAAACCTGGAGGTGTTCAAGGAATATTTGGATGTTGTGTTGAGGGACGTGGTTTAGTGAGAGCTATTGGTGATTGGTGGCTGATTGGACTGGGTGTTCCTGTGGGTCTTTTCCAATGTTGGTGATTCTATTATTCCATGATTCTATTATTATACATACAATTCTGAGAAAGCTCATACAGTTCTGTTCTTTGAACTTAATAGTTAGAAGAGAGTTGATATCACACCAGTATTTTGGATATTTATGAGAAGGACTAGCACAATATCAAGGCTGTTCCTCCAGATCCCTTTTCTCAAAATACCAATGGGATGAAGGCAAGTAAGAGGTGGAAAGGAGACATGTCTGGCACAGCTGACCAACACTGGCCAAAGGTATCGTATCGTGTCATGCTCAGCAATAGAAGTTGGGAAGGGAAGAAGAACTGGAGATCTCTAATTGTAACAGTGTTTTTCTTCCTGAGGAATTGCTACATGGACGCACTGTTTCCCAAGAAGTGGATGATGGCAAATAGAGAATTTTTTTCTCTACTTGTGCTTCCACATGACCTTTGCTTTTGCTCTTATTAAACTGATCATATCTTGAACCTGAAAATTCTATTTTTCCCTCCCCTTTCAGTTTGAAAGCAGTGTGCCCAGATGCCCAAGAAGGCTAAAAGCATCCTTGCTTGTTTCAGAATTAGTGGTGGAAGTGAGACTTGGCACACAACCCTCCTCCTGTACTCAGCTCTAGTGAGGCCATACCTTGAGTAGTGTGTTCTATTTTGGCCCCTCACTACACAACACTGAGACTCTGGAGTACGTCCAGAAAAGGACAGTGAAGCTAGTGAAGGATCTGGAGCATAAGTCTTATGAGGAGTGGCTGAGAATTGGAATTGTTCAGTTTGGAGAAGAGGAGGCTCAGGACAAATGTATCTCCCTCTACAACTACCTAAAAGGAGTTCATAACATCAGCCACTTCTACCAGGTAATTAGTGACAAAATGAGAGGTAATAGCCTCAAGTTGAACCAGAGGATGTTCAGGCAGGATATTAGGAAAAAAACATTCTCAGAAAGGGATGTAATGCATTGGAACAGGCTGCCAGGGAGGTTGTGGAGTCATCATCATCCTGGGAAGTGTTCAAGAAATAAATAGATGTGGCATATTGGGATATGGGTTACTGGGTATGGTGGTGATGGTCTGACAGTTGGACTAGATGATCTTAATAGTCTTTTCCAAACATAATGATTCTATGATTTTCTTCCGGTTGCCCCCAACACTATCTTGGTGAGGAGGGGGAGTGAGAGAGTGACTGTGTGGTACTAAGCTGCCTATCATTGTTAAACCACAACAGGTTTTAGCTAGTGTAAATAGTAGCTGTAGTAATCAAAAAGAGCTGGATTTGTTTCACCAGCAGCTAATGGATTTCCAATTTAAACATTATTTTACTGTCATATAAATTGCCCAACATATTAAGTACTTTTTTATCATAAAATCAATATGATATTCTAAAAATTGCATTTTATTGCATTTGTCTACAGATAAAGTAACTTAAATGTTTCAGCACTATTTAACAATCAGCCATTTAGCACTTTAATTTGAAATCGATCATTACAGATTCATTTTGTCTTACTACAACTATTTGTAAACATTATCCTCACTTTTCTTGTGTCTTCATTAGTACCCTGTCATCTTCACATTAGTCTGTAACCTATTAAAGTCAGTCTAAGGCATCAGCAACAGACCTTTCATTAGACTCCCACTGATAAAGTGAACTATAAGTTAACAACTGAGGCAACTGATTGCCCTAAAATGAATCATTGATTAAAAATTACTTGCAGTAAAGAGGCTCAAATTCTGGAAACTACTTCTTTGTCTTCTGTGCAACTAGAAGTAAGTGGTCAGTACTCAAACACGTAAGTGAGACAAGTTATCATAATCAGTAAAACTATCAATATCATTAGTTAGTATATAGATTAGGGAAGTGTTGCTAATATCTAATTTCAGATTGTTCAACATGTACAGTCCATCTGAAACAAAAATATATTTTTTGTTTGGATTGTATAGTATCCAGTATAAGAAAGTTCTAGCAGCTACCATGGTTCAAACCAGTTTTACCACAAGGAAGAGATCCAATGAAGCCCGGTTTCCTGAGGATCTGGAAGTTCTGCCTCTCTAAAGATTTTATTCCACTGTGGCAGATCTTTTGCTAGTTACTCTGGAATAAATAAATAAATAAATACATACATACATAAAAATAAAAAAATTGGAATTGGACCTTAGCAGCAGTAAATCCAAAATACTTTCTTCTGCACCTCATATCTTTTACATGTATGTAAAATAAGCCCAATTCTTTTAATGACAGGGTTCAGTTCATAAGCCCTTAGACAATATTCTTATCTTCTTTTTTTTTGTGTCTTCTGCTATCTGAGCAAATGAAAGCATTCTTTATACCTGTTTAAGATCAGTTGTGTGGTTGGCTAGCAAAGAACATAGCTACTCAATTTCTACTTGTCTCTTAGATAGGGCATTAATAAATTCTGCATTGTTTACTTATTTCCCAATTTTTCTCAAAATCTATAGATATTTAATCTGTTTCAGATCGCTACCGCTCAGCAAAATTTTCTTGGAAATGATCACATCAAAATTGTTTTCAAGAGAGAGGGGATAGAATGAGAAATAGTACTAATTTCCTTAGGAAAATGACTTCAGGATTGTCACAGAGTTAACTAGATCAGTCTATGCCTGTGACAGGGGGACAGTAGGCCCCTGGGCTTCCTCAGCCCCATAGAATGAGAAGGGAAAGGGAAAAGGGATAGAAAGGATAGGGAGATGGGAGCTAGGCTCAAGGAAGGAAAAAAAAAAAAAAAAACAATCTATGGAGGAAAACTTATTTTACTAACTATGATATTGGAATGCAAGTTAACAATATAATACAATCTAATTGAAATTGAGCCTAATAAATCACATAAGATAGGAGAGAGTTCCTGAGACTGAGTCAAACCTGAAAAGCTTGGAACAGCTAGGAAAGCACCCTCCAGCACCCACTGCAAGGCAGTAAGAGAGGCTGCCCTATCCGGAAGGGCCAGATCCCATGACTTCCATAAATGTATAGGAATAGGTACCCAGAATTGGAGCATTAACACTTTAACTCTCGGTGCACTACATGATGTCATCATGTGGAATACTGAAAACCAAAAAACATAAAACCATGACAAGAATAAATATTTCTAATGTATCTGTTTACTAGCACTGTAGTTCACATAAACAATTTATTTTCTCTGTATTAAAATGGAAAGAACTGCACCTTAGAAATGGAAAGCTCTACAGGAGATTAAGTTTAGGCCCTCACTAAACGGGTTCTGTACAGTTAAATCTGAGGCATGTCAGGACACTTCCTCTGGGTAAGATTGGCAGTTCTTGAGCAAAAGCCAGCCATTTCTGTAACACTTTGATTCTGATTTGAAGAAAACCTATATATGTACTCAAATGTGGCATTACTTCACATGTGAGAAAGGCTATGATGTACACAAATTCGTCTCTACTACATTTTCAGAGTAAATAAACCTAAGATTATGGGCTGCAAATGACATAGAGCAGTTCCAAGGTATTCAGGACAACCTGGAGACCAGGCTGTTTGATGCAAGTATCAGTGGAAAGAGAAGGGATAGACAATTACTGCCATGTAAAAGAGAGAAACAGGGTTTTTGACTCAGAAAGATATAATACAAGATAACATGAATTTTCTCCTTCCTGCAGATGAGGTTAACTTTCTCTGTCCTCGTTCATGTCTCTTAAAAAAAAAAAACAAAAACAAAAAACAAACAAACAAAAAACCCGACACCTTATCAAATTCAATCAGATCAAATCAAAATGCATAACTTAGTTCTAAAACAAGTAGCTTAAATTCTACAGATCTGATCAAACTGGAAGTATCATAGCCCAGAAAAAGCTTATTTTGAAATTACTTTAGTTAGGCTATGAAGACTACAAAACACTTTGTAATGGTTAAATAGCTGGAGGGAAATTCTGAGTTTGCAGAAGTTAATGACAGCTTTTCCACAGACTTCAATAAGGTCAAAATTTTACTCCTAGCATGCTCTGATCTTTGCTTGTCACGCTCTTCATAACCATCCCAATGTGACCTGCCTTCGTTCCTCTTTTTTTATTTTTCATCTTCTCTTTCTTATATTTTGTTCTGATAGAAGTACTGCTAGAAAAAAAGGACCATGCTGAGAACATTTTAACTTCATGTCTAATTTCAGGAATTAGAACAGCTGAAATACAAATTGTCTAGGCAAAACAAAAAACAACGATCTCCTGAAAACACTGCTTTTGCTTGGGTGAGGTCATGACTGTAGTAAGTAAAGGAAAAACAAAACGTGGTTACTAATTTCTTTATGGTTTATAGCTTTCAAATATATTTCTTACCTTGTTCTCTTTCATGAGGAAACTTCCATGGATTTATAGCTCATCGTTAACATTTTGACATTTAAATACATGAAGAGACAGGACTGTAGCTTACGAACCACAGCATTGCTTGGATAGTATAAAGTCATGAATATCTGAAACTCCTAACGTGCAACAATTTTTATTTTTTTTTGTCTTCTACATGAGTGTTAATATCTGTTACAATGAAGACTGCTTTAAAATTAGCAAAACTTAAAGAATGTTCTCTTCTGCCTGTGCAGTTCTGCCTTACGCTGAGATACAGGCTTTGTATGTGGCAGACTTTTGTTTCCAGTTACAGAATAACACTGAGGAATCAATTTCTCTGCCAATTGGAGCTGGCTCAGTAAATTGCAAAACAATTAATTACAAGGTACTAGGACATATATGAACAGCAGTAATTAGCTACTGACATTGTAAGAGGTAGGACTTTGCTCCCCACCACTTGCTACAGTCTTTCCACTTTCTGGTGGAGGTAGGGGGCACTGGACCTCCACTTCTACCTTACTCTAGTAATAATAAGCGCTGTGTTTATTATTTCATTTTGTAGCACTTCATCTACATGTGCCTTTTTAAACAGAAGAGATCAATTTTTTTAATCTTGTTTATCTTCCTATCTGTCTCACTCAACTTTCATCCAAAGCAAACTTCTTGGCTTTGGATGATCTGTATGTGTAACAGGGCTAGGGAACTCATTCTGAAAATGAACATGAACTTAACAATGAGTACTAAAGCTTTAAAGCTTTGATATCCTGATTGATTTATAACTAAATAAACTAAAAGTAGAAGGTAAATGATGCTATTTTAACATTTTGTTGAATAACTTCTGCATAATTCTGATTGTTCAGCACATATTGTTAAGAGAAGTTTTAAAACTATGATGAAACAAATTCTCACATTTTGCTGCTTATCAAACTGTCTTCTTTTATTACTCCTGCTGAACAGTTTCTATATTTCAGTCCCAAATTTTGAATCTACTTCTCACTATTATCAGTTAACAGTAATTTGTTTAAGAAGAAGTTTACACATTTATATTTTACTGCTTCTAGACTTTTTTTTTTCTCTCACTCAGACAAGTGTTAGTAGTGATTAAAGTGATTAACAATGAGCCAATGTTTGGTTGTATTTTTGTTTTACTCACTGAAATTTTCAAATAGTTGACTATTCTTCTGTGTCCATAAGCTTTTCTGTATATAAATTCAAAGTAATAAAAGCCTTTGCAGCATATTTGTTCAACTGTAGCAAATGGAATGTCTATGGGACTTCCATGGCAAGTCTGCAGTTGGAGAAAAGAATCCAGGAACTGTTCCATGTCAAATCAGAACCAGATATATTTAGTTTGCTTTTTGGTCTCAGTGCTCCATTCTTTAAGTAGTTGGCAGTAAATTACATAATATTTCTACTCTGTTTTGTCTGTGACAGAAATTGGTGAGTCCTTACCTCAAACCACAAACTTTCTTTTGATCTTTCTCTCCCTGTTCTTTGAGAATAGAAAGTGATAGAGCAGTGTGATTGAGCTAAGCTGGTGTGAAACCATCATACCATTTCTTAGGAAAAGTGTAGTCGTTTCATGGATTCAAAGATTTATTTTCAATGTCTATAACAGTAAAGTTACCAAAAGAAAAAGTCATCTGAAATACAAACTGGTGTCCATTACCATAAATAATATATCATTTGTTTCTTTTGTGGTTATTAATGGAAGCCAAGTACATAATCATGAAATTAGTACTAAATCATGATGGGAAGCAAAAATACCATTTACAGTAATAATCAACTCCCATCATCACATAAGAACAAACTGAAAGTAGCTGAACAGGATTATTATCAAGATCATTCTAATATTAATGAGACTCTTTGATTGAAAAAAAGCAATATAATCCTTGACAGTTTCATTTAGTCGATTACCTCACATAGTAAATTCAGCCTCCTGTTACTCAGATAGTATTGTTTGCCCAGCATAGAGAACAGTACAAGCGAGTTAGGCTCTGAGGATAGAAATGTAGGAAATCAGCAAGTTTGATTCACAGTAATACTTCTGTCCCTTTCAAAAAGTTGAGCAAAAAGGATATTAGTGAAGTAGAAACACAAACATGAGTCCATCTCTCAATTATTTACTGCCGGGCTGCAGACCTATCAGCTGAAAGCTGAGACCTATTTTCTGGTTGCCCACACCAAGGTGCTGGCAGTGAGGATTGCAGGGATCCTCTGGGCTGGACAGTTTCAGTTCCAATGGCTCCAATGGCCCCACCACATAGCCAGGTTGGGCCAAGCAGCCAAGATGGTGGTGCCTTGGGGAAAGTATGTTTGAGAAAGTGCAGAAAATGCCTCTGTAATCCCACATTGGTGAAGATTTATCTTTGTAAAGTCCATATTGGAGCATGATTATTTTTTTCCTGGAGGAAACTGCTGAGCATGAGGAGAGCCCACATCAAAACAGAAGAAAGTGGCAAAGAAGAAGGAGAAGCAGAGAGAATCTACTGTGACCTAACCCTCTTGTCCTCTCAGTGATGCTTGAGCTGCAGGAAGTGGAGGTGCTGCAAGTGAAGGAATGAACTTCAGTTTGGAAAAGGGAGGGAAGAAAGGTGTTGTTTAGATGTTTATTTTTTGTTTCTCACTACCTACATCTATTGCAACTGACAATGAATTAAATTAATTTTCTGAAAGTTGAGATTATTTACTCCTGACAGTAACAAGTAAGTAATCTCTCCATGCTTACCTTGACCCACAAGTTTTCTCACTGTACTATCTTTCTGTCCTGTTGAGAAGAGGGAGAGAGTGGCTGGATGGGATTTTAGCCCTTAGCCAATGCTGACACAACACAAAGCCACACTTACAAGACAGGAAAACAAACAAAAA
>JAPSGF010000008.1:6403447-6425899 GCA_035772895.1 Perdix hodgsoniae
GAGAGGAGAGGAGAGGAGAGGAGAGGAGAGGAGAGGAGAGGAGAGGAAAAAAAATATGGTTGCTTTCTATATTATGGATGCTGTAAATTAATAGAAGAGTCTCCATCCTCTTTGTGCCCTTTAAGTGCTTGAAAACTGTGGTAAGGTCTCCACTGAGCTGTCTCTGACTCCATTAGCCTTTCCTCACATGACAGGTTCTCTAGCCTTTTGATCACCACCTTGACTCTCTCCGGCCTGTTATCTTTTTTTGAGTTGTGGGGACCAGAAATGGATATTGTACTGCATATGTGGCCTGAAAAATACTTAGTAGAGTAAGATATCACATCTCAACCTCTAGTAGTAATGACTTTCTGGATAGAGCCCAGGATACGATTTGCCTTCATTACTGCAGTACCATTCCACTAACCCTTCATCAGCCTATTATCTACCAGAACCCCCAGGTCTCTTTCACTTTCATGTGAAAACATGTGTTGCAGATACAGGTGAGGATTTGCTCACCAGAGTGTTTCTCACCCTTGACAAACCACCTCATTTACTGTGCGTATGACTGATGTAGTATCATGAACCACCTTTATCTGAGCATAAAGGTTATGAAGATCGGGATACAATGAGATTTTAGGTTGTTTCCACAGTTCTTCAACGTGCTCTTATTGCTAACTACAGTGTGGCAATCAACCTTTTATGAATATTAGTACTGCAATTGTAGTTCCAGAATTCTTTGCTTGTAGTTTTACTGTTAAAGTGAGCTATATTTAGTCAAGTTTTGCTAATAACACAACTAAAAGCAATATTAAGAATTAAACTGCAACGTGTGGGGGTGGGGGGGTGGGGGGGGAGGGCAGGGGGGGAAAGCAGAAAAAAAAAATCACATGTAGCAATAACATTATTCATCTCTAATAATGCAAATCTCCTGTACATGCTCCAATGGTAGCGTCAGAAAACAAGCAAACAAGAAAAAGTAATGTACTAGAGGTAAAAAAGAAATAAAAAGATAGTGTAATAATGTCTCACAACAACTGATTTGGCAATCAATAGAGAGCATAGACCTTACCCTGTTTTAACAACTAATGAAACAGTAGTGCCCAGAGACAAAGAAATTTCAAATGCCAACACAGATTGCAAAGAACTAAAGGTTTCTGCATTTGTAAGGTTGTTCCTTCAAATACAGAGGTGGTTTTAAGGCAATAATTCATTCACAAGGTTCACTGGGCACCATAACTCATGAAAATTTAGAAATGTCAGGTGCTCCTGAGATGAATTGCTGCCTTACAGCAATCTCTAATTATGTTATAGATAACTTAAATGAAAGAAAACCACAATTAAGAGAAAAAAATGTGATTAGCTTGGATTCCACTCTATCCACAGTACTGATTCTTCTACAAATTTCATATACATCCACATCAAATAGTACAAGAAAATGTTTCTTTTAACTGGTATAAAACTGCTCCTTCATATATATATATATATATATATATATATATATATATATATATAAGTTTTAATTTCAAGATGCTCCAGTATTTGACTTATGGGATTAATTTTCATGAAGATTTTTGACTGGAAATAAAGAGGGACTCTGAAGAGGGGATTAATAATATTTGCTTCTCTAAAATATATATATATATGTTTATATATGTTACAAGACTGGCATAAAGCAGCCTTTGTGCTAATGCGTATCAGATCTCACATACTGACCTTTGTAGTTTATTGAAAGCTTTCCACATTGAGACTGTCAGATCCTTCTGAGACTCTATAGCAAAGAGAACATATGGGCTGCAAACAATTACATGCAGAATGAGTTTGGTTTTCAGAAGAGATTATGAAATTAAGTTAAAAAAAAAAAAAAACAGATTACAAGGCAAATAATTTGTATATTTCCTTTTAGCTTTCTATCACCAGGGTCACAAGACCTGTTGTTTTGTACTTACATACCTCTGTAATGTTCTGAGGGGTTGTCTGTGACTGTACAGTCCAAATTTGTCACTGACTGATTATTAGGTTTTCACTGAAAGTCTTTTAAAGGAGCTTATGTATTCCCTGACACCTAAGAGGATATCTGGGAATCAGATGAAAGCCTAGTCCATCCATCTGGAGGTGTTGTTCCTATTTGCTGGCCCTCATCCAGAAACACTGCCTTTCCTGGCTGTTTACCCCCAAGAACTGCACTTCTATAATAAATAATTATGTTTATGCTGCTGTGTAGAACAGACTGCCATAAAATAGCATAATTTTTTCTTTCTTTTTTTTTTTTAATTTAAAATTTGGTCACAAAGCAGATGAGCAATGTTTGTATTTCACTTTTCTTCTATTAGCAATGATGTGCAAAGAAAAAAATGGAAACATTATTTGAGATCAGCATAAATCCCTCACTCTTAAAAGGCTTTATCTTCCCTTTATTATATACTTATGAGAAAGAATTTTTATACTTCTAAATTAGGAGGATTATTTCACATCATATCTAAAACACAAGACACACAATACAGGAGAAATTTCATGTGTGCTGTGAAAAATTTATGAAATCTTTTCCAGATTTTTTTTTTTTTTTGGTCTACTTATAAACATCACTCGTCAGTTGTTACTTTGGTAACTGAGGTTACTTTGACCTTCACAATCCTTTTCATTATTACTGTATTGATTAGATACTTTTTTATGCACCTAGTTTTCCGAACAAATGAAAGTTCTCTTTAAAATTACCACTGTTGGAAGAATTTAGGCTGAACAAGAAAGATATTTTTTAATTAGGAGATTCTGGCTTTTCTATTGAAAAACTGCTCATTATAATATGATTTTATGTCTGTTTTAATAATGTTTAAGATACATGGAAGATAGGGGTGCTTTAAGGTTTTCTCATGTTCCAAAGGATAAGAGAAAACATGCAGGTTATTAAGATCAAAATAACTTTGATTTCTGAGCATGTTTTCCAATAATGTCATAAATTGCTATAGTAACTTGAATAATATTTGTATTTCAGTGTGATGAGGTGCTTCCTACATTTATAGCAAATAATTATTATGATTAACTAAACATCATCAATGAAAAGTTTTCTAATGCAAAAGTGCCAGTGCTTCTGTGTAAAGTTTCCTGATTCCGAGGAAAGTACAGAAGGGCAAATTAACATTCATCAGCTTAATAGAGAGGTACTCACAATACTGGGGGCAGCCAACCAGTAGTGTCTCTGCCAAGTTTTCCTTACCATTGTTGGCTCACCGGCAGATAACTGCCTTGGGATTACCCCCAACAGATACCAGTGGCAGCCAGCCAGCAAGATGTCCACTAATTCTCATGAGTACTTCAGCCATATATATTAAAGAACAGAATAATAATGTATCATGTATCAGAATAAGCAAGGGCATTCACAGAATGCAAGAAGACTTGCTTACAGAGCAGTTTCTCACAAACAAGTTCCTTCTAGCTGTATGTAGATTCTAGAGGCAGTTTACTTGCATTCCCAAGTTAACACAAGCTCTTTCTTGCAGGCTAGTCACCCACTCAGGCCAGCCATGATCTCTGTTTTTTTTCACGGAAGTTTATATGTATTTTTTCCAGAAATAAGATATGGAATAGCTTTTGTGATATTAGACAATAACGTTAGTCAGAGTGACTACTCTAAATTATCTAGAAACGTAGTATTTTTATTCATACCCATATATTCAATTCAGAAGTTTACCAAACACATAAACAAATTGTGATTGCTCCCCTGAAGCTACATAGAAAGGAAAGAATTAATTTGTTTCACTTAAATGTAGGCTTTCAATTTAGCATCCATGAAGTTCTTGGGCCTCCTGGTGATCATCAGTGGGCATCTCAGCTCTCTGGTGTTCTCTGGAGTGTTGCTGTAGCCTAAGTGGGCCTTTCTCCTGACTTTAATACCTCAGATCTCATGGTAGGATTAATCTAAATCTCATGTTTTACAGATGGAATTGTATTGTGACAGCACTGTGAAGGATCAGGTTCTCAGTTTTACTCTATGTGAAGTCAGTGAAGCTCTCCATATGGCTGTAACAGTTTGCACACAGGCTGTTGGTTTAAAACCGGGGCCTGAATGTTATCCTAGCTCAAAACAGTGGGGCTTTGTGCTGGTTCATTAGTTCACAACGTGCTGCCAATTTGAGGATTGAGGTTTTAATTGGAATTTA
Source organism: Perdix hodgsoniae (assembly GCA_035772895.1). Taxonomy (NCBI): domain Eukaryota; kingdom Metazoa; phylum Chordata; class Aves; order Galliformes; family Phasianidae; genus Perdix; species Perdix hodgsoniae. Next base: position 6,407,584 of record JAPSGF010000008.1, read on the forward strand.
TTTACTACCTAAATTGCTGCTACAGCTATTACTATTTTTTTTAAAAAAAAAAAAAACACCACTAGGAATCTAAATAAAACAATGTAATAACTAAGAAGAATCAGAGATAAGAAAAGTCACTCTTCTCTTGTAACAGTCCCACCCATATATACACCCCTACCTTCTTTATCTATCTCTTTTCTTAAGTACTCCATGAAGGTGGAAAAAAACTATAAGCTGGAAACCATAAACAATGAAAACAGATGTTGCAATTCAAGTTATAGAAACTTATTTTTCTTATACTACCCAAGCCACTAATGCAGCTTAATTTTTCTTAATTCAATAGTTTCAGCATTCAAGTAGTGTATGAGCATAAGATATTCAAATCACTCATTATACTGGTTTCCATCAAAGAGTTTTTGTGCATTTAATCATTCTGCATCAGTTGTGTGCTGTCAATGTGAGTGATGTTCAACTCCCATGCTGACTCATGCGACTAGTATTAAATCAAGTGAGAATGTCCAAAAACAGGTAAGTCAAGAGACAGAGCTGCCAACAACAGAAGCAGTAAACAGAAGCAGTAGGAGCTATGTAAAAAGCACACCATCCTATCTATGTTTGTTGCTATTCTAGGAATGCAAAAACTACAGAGCCAAAAAGTGTTATGAATGGAGGAGCATGTTTCAAGCATACCATACAGAAAAGAAAACAGTAGTGTCTTCTAATGAGATATAAGCTCTAAGAATCAGTTGAAGACAATAAAGAAGAAAAAATAGCTCACTCCTTCTAATGACCACTAACAGCTGAAGGGGACAACAGTCTCTATTCTCAAAGATACTGGTGTCTTAGATGCTAACCCTTAAATGAGGGTGAGGAGGATTGAATCCTAATTCCATCCCTTTCTGTCACTCAGGTGCATTGCTTGCACCTGAGCTCCGAGTTAGCCACACCTTGTCCCTTAGCATTCAACCATTGGTTCAGGCCATGACCTGGCAATTCCACTGCACATACCTAGTAGGAAAGTTGAAGTATACAGACTTTCCCTGTTTTTCCATTTTATTTATGATGATTACTGAATTAAAAATAAATAAATAAATAAAAAGACAAATTCCTACCACTTTGCTGCAGACCTCAGGCTTGTCTGAGAAACACACTGCAGCTACAGAGATATAGCGTCAAATATGGACAGACTTGCTTATCTTTTCATCACACAGGTTGTGTTCTTGACTGCAAGGGATACTGCTTTGAGACGCATTAAGGGCTTTTTACTCCCTTTCCTCCTCAGGCGATAGATAACCTAATGAACAAAGTTCTTACCAGACAGAGAAGAGAAAGGCAGTTTGGGATTGAATACTCTCAGGATAAGAAGGGTATTTAAGTTTAGCCTTTACATTGTTTACAATAGCTTCAGCCCCTGGTTGACTGTAAGAAATACAAGTTGGATAACTACACAGATTTCTCACAAAGTTTTAATGCTTCGGATTTCTCGGGTTTCAGAGCAAGACTATGCATAGTTTATACAGTTACAATTAATGCTACAGAAATCACATTTTAACCCTCTGATTATATAGGCAACAACACTGTTATTTTAATATTTTTATTACCTTGTATTATTGATGACTATAACTGAACAGTTCAAAATTAAAATTATTTAATGCAATAATGGTTTTTAAAACAAACAAACAAACAAACAAACAAAACACATAAGCATTGACATAAAGAAGAGAGACTTAGTAGAAGGGTACTAAAAGACATAAAAGGTAATTATTTTTTTTTTTAATTCCCTCATCTATTGAATTCTAGTTATGCTCTTTTTTTTAATTTTATTTTTATTATTATTATTATTATGTCTAAATTCTTTCTTGTGCTCAGGTCAGGTTTTGTTCTGGTATTCTGATTTTGCAACGAGGTTAGTGTAGCCTAAAATGAGTTCTAATCAATACCAAACAGCTGCACTCCCCAGAGAATTGTTTATCAGGTGGGGTAACAGAATCACAATACTTTCTAAGCATAACTTTCCATAACACTAAAGAATAAAATAAAATGAAATAAAATAAAATAAATAAAATAAAAGATGGAGGGAAAATAACTGCTATTATTCTTATGCTTTCTTTTATGATATTTCTGTGGGTAAATCATCCTAAAAGTAGAAAGAGCCTCTTTTAATCTTTTTTACACTGTCACAATTGTGCTTGGAGATAATTCAAGAATTTATCCTTGTATTTAGGTACTGTACATATGATTTTGTAAAACTAGTTAATAAGTGAGGAGTCTTTCCCCTGAAAGTCACAAATAGGGGCCAACTTAACTAAGTGTTAGGAGGCAACAAGCCTCCTAAGGGTGGTGAGTTCTGCTGAACTTTATGAGTGGAATTAGGAGTGCTGCCAAATCTGCTAAAATTATTCCCTTATATCTACCTACTTGACTTCAGAATAACTGAAGGCCTGTTTGCAAACATGACCAGTGATTGAAGTCATGCACACATGCATTTTTAAGAACTTTAACAGTTGCATTTACGTCTAAATGAATTTCTGAATATTCAAATTAGATTCTTCTGTTTCAAAATAGGGCTGTGTGTCGTGCTTGAAATGTTGGACAGATGTATCACATTCTGGTAATTCTTTTGATTCGTTTAATGACTTTATCGAACCCGAACATACATGGCTCTTATTTTACAGCTAGTAAGTGGTTTTATGTGAAAAAAAAAAAGAGATCAGTTAGCCAATGCTAAAAATAATGCTCTGCTCCTTTCTCTGGAAAAAAAAGTGTATATTTTATGTATACCTTTACTTACACAATGTCACAAAATCTGCAAAGCATATTATACTGCTTAAGTAAGTGTCCTGCCTAAAACACTCAGGAGAATGAAGTAAAGGAGAAACTGACTAAATGTGGCAAGTAGTTCTTGGCAGGAGCAGATATAGGTTGGCTAACATAGATGAGAGTCATTGTGTCTACATACACATGAATATAAACATAAACACTGTATGTAAAATAAATATACATATAATGCAAAACATTCATCAAAATATAAAAACCGACTCTGGTATAATAATAGTCCAGCAATGTTACCATTAAAACTTTGACTATTCTGTTTTTAAGACTTTATGGTAATGAAAGCAAGTAACAATCTGCTAAAAAATATTTTTGCTTTTTATCAGCGTTCAAAGTAATTCAGGATTATATAAACCGCAAGAATTTTACTTTAATGCTCTTTTTTTTTTTTTCCTTTTTTTTTCTTTATTTCCCCATGTATTTTTTTTCTAGTAAAATAATGACTGACATAATGGGGACAGTTTCGCTAAATGTACTGTACTTGAGTGTATTAGTAAAACATAATATTTGCAGAGTGATCCAGTAGGCAAGAAGATCACTAGAAGCTTCTTAAATGTTCCTTACTGTGAAATTCAAGTAGTAATACCAGTAATGTACATTCAGCATGACTTAATTAACTTATTTTCATTGAATTAAACTACTCTTGTGCCACCCAAAATATAATATGTACATGGAGGATGTATGTTGATTATTAGTTAGGCATCAATATTTTCTGACTTAATACTTGCCTTACTTGTGTATGCTAAATTGTTTGATAAAGGAGTTAGAGGAGGGAAAGAGAAATTAAACTGCAACAATTTTTCCATCTTGGCTATAATGAAACTTGCACGCAACATACATTTTTTTAAGCTGTTTTCAGTTGGTATTTTTCACTTTCCTGTGGCATTGTCACTTAAACAATTTGCTTTATTTCACCTAAGGAAGAATTGAATTAACTTCTGAATGTTTCAGAGTTACAGAATAGAGTTATTACTACTTTAGGAGTGTTTAAAGATGCAGAGGAAATGTAACTGAATTGCAAAGTGTGGCTGTTATCCAGCCCAGTGTTTAGAAACACCTGGGAACATTTGAATAGTGGATAGTGGATGAGTGAGTCTACTTGAGTAGAATAATTATTTCAACATTCATTTTTAGAGTTATGTGAAAATGCATTACTATCATCATTATTCTGACATTATTTTACCAAAAATATTAGCTGAAATATTTTTTGACCTAAACTAGAGAGCTGGTATTAAATTACATTCAGTAAAATGCTTCTGCCTATCTTACATTTGTGTTTCAATAACACTTAAAGATGTTCAACACTCTATATTAGATAACATTTATTTGAGGAGTACTGTTCACTGTTTGTCTACTTAGAACAAGACATTAATTGAACAACATCTAATTTTGCAGTTCTGTCTCTTGATTTAAAGATGCACACTGCGTACACTATAAGGTTAGTACAAACCAAACAAAACTAACCAGCACATAGAAAAATAAGACAAATTATTTCAAAGCACTCTTAAAAACACTGGTCCTGTAGAAGAGTACGATATCTTGTGGCCAAAAAGTGAAAAGAACATTTAATCTTCTCTTCAATCTATTTGAATGCAAGCTTCTCTTTACCTGGGAATACAGAACTTGATGTATGTACAGTATGATGCATTCCACTGTACAATACAGTATTGAATTAGATCTGTTATCACAGGCTTGTGATCTGTTAGTAACTTGAATAATATATTCATAATATTTGTAATATTTCTGGACATTCTTAAAGATTTAAAATACCCCATCCCATTTATTTGGAAACACTCGGGTATTTCTGAAACAGAGTCACAGTTATTGATTACACAGCCCAAAAGAAATAGTTTCAGATGACACTTTAACCCAGACTACTCACCAATAAGCTGCAAGACGTATTCATTTGATCTTGAGACATCTGAAGTCTAGATGTCTGCTCTATGAGCACTTCTCTTAAGTTACATAATATGAATTTCATCTTCTGTTTTTCCAGCCATGATTAGCATTTAGGGTACTCCTCTAGGGTGCTGAAGACTCAAATTCAAGTTTCTCCTTATTATTAAATCTTTAAAGCGGTAAGAAATTTTAACATGAAAACACACTATGTCTAACAGTGTCGTGTTTCAGAGATGAGATGTTTTAATTTCTCCTTTGTTCACGACTTTCATTGTCCAAGAACTCTTATTAATATTTCATTAAAGAGGATTTTTACTTGTTTTATTCAATTGTTACAGAAGGTATGGCTTTTTAAAATTTATTTACACTGTGAAAATCTGAACAGAAATTCCTTAAAAACCAGTGATTAATTCTTCAAGATTATGTTGTACTATATGTGAGATAAGTTTTCTTCAGACAGTCAAGGGGTTTGAACCTAGATGATTGTTATGGTCCTTTTCAACCCAGGCCATTCCATGATCCAAAGGAGTATAGCTCAGCCTTGAATTCTTAAAATCTCATGAGAACAAGAGAATGGATTTGGAAAAAAAGTAGTCAATTCTTACTGGCATCAATTATTAGAAATATATTCACTATTTTTTTTTAAATTGTTTTTAACCTCAATTTGAAAGCATTTTCTGATAGGAGACCATATATAAATCTGTGTCAAACAAACAGACTGTTCTTTTTTTTTTTTCTTTGTTTAGTTTAGTTTAGTTTTGTTTTTAGTTGAAAGTAATCACAATTGTGATTGCATGGGGAAAAAAAAATAATTTAAAAAATGAGTTTTAGAAGATTAATATAAATAAATGTAATAGAGTCAGGAAAGCAGAACATATGCTAAATGTGAACAGAAGGATTCACCTGAGTAAGGAATAAGAGAGAGGACAAAGTATACATCCAAAATGCTAGTTATGTTGCTTAAAGCACTCCTAAAAATGTTCAGAAACTAAATATATGAATCTGGCTTAAGAAAATACATAGAACTGTCTGCATTAGATCATGAAAATTGAGCAAGTAAATTGCAATAGGAATTTCCATTCCTTTGAGAGGAACAAAGAAATCTTTCCATGGAGCTTATTCTTTTAGTTGATTCTTATTTTAAAAAGGTTTATTAATTTCAACTTAATAATTTCTGAACAAATTTAGAAGGGGGAAAAACAACAACAACAAAAAAAAGAGCAGTCTGTCCAAAAATGACCAAAAGTAAAATAGAAGAAAAGAAGGCAAGAAAGAAATTGAAGACTAGAAAGGAAGAAACTAGAATAGAAAGAGATGGAAAGAGAGTTCAAGGAACTTAAAACCTGAGGGATGAATGAAAAGATGAGAAACACTGAGTGCTTTTTTTATATCTGCCTAAAGCGAAGTTTTTTTTCTCTAACTGACAAATCTTGCAATGGTTCTACTGGTGACCTCCAGCATAATATCACATTTTTGGTACATGATAATTGCATAAATATAAACACAATCTTTAAACTTAATTGATTTCTGTCAAGACTTTACATGAATTTCTTCTTGACTTGATGGTGATCTGTATTTATACACTATGAAGAAAGTGCTAATAAATAATCAAGCAATTCCTAAATTATTCCTAAATTTGACAGAAGACAAATAAATAACTACAATTCCAAGCTTCATTATAATAAAGAAAATCACTGAATTACAGGATCACAGAATTGTTGGTGAAGGAAGGGACCTCTGAAGGTTACCCAGACCATCCCATCCCGCTAAATCAGGTTCCATATTGCCATTTGTTAAATTACATAGTTCATCAGCATGACTAGTCAAGAGTAGTGAAATGCATCTCTAGGTTGAAGACAAAAAAATCTTGTCAGAGCTGATTCTAAATCAGTGAGACAGCAGCAACTTAACTGCTACTGCAGATTTGCACCACTGTGAGAGAGAAATGAGGAATTAGCGTTCTTTAGGAACTCCTTTTCAAATTTTGGTCACAACACAAAATTGCGAAGCCATGAACAGTGGAAGACAATCCTTTTGGGTAGGAGTTAATAAGGCTGAAGATGAAATATAGATGCCATGTATCTGAGGGCAGCTCACAATAAATGTTTAAATCTTGATAAACTTTTTCACAAAGAAAGTCTCTCGATGTCCCTGTGTTAATGCGACACTTTATGCTTCAAGCTCTCCTGATCTTGAGCTGTATCTTCTAGAACTTTGGAGATCATTACTGTACTGAAAATTACATAACCTAGTATTACCTACGCATACTCCTGTCAAACTTGAACAAAACCACACAATTGTTATCCAAAAAAAAAAAATCAAACAACAAAAAAATCACAAAAGCAATTTTTTTTGTGCATTTATAGTAATCATCAAAGATATCAAAAAGATTTTTTTTTTTTTCCAAACAAAATTGCATTGCTGTACATGATCAGGAATATCCTGGGCTACACTCAGAGTGTGACATAAAATAACTTGCAATTTCATTCTACTTCAGAAAATTTATGAGCTTCTTATATCATACTAAAAATCTCACAGCTATAGAAACAAACAAAAACCCACCATCAAAACAAAAATAGAAATAAAATCAGAATTAAAATAGATATAAACAAAGATCTCATAAACATTTTGATAATGCAAAAACATCAGTGAGGTTTTCATCAAACTGGGAAGGCATCTTGATTTTACAGGAAGAAAAGACTTGTCTGATTAATGTCTAGAATGGAAGTAAAGTCACTGCATCTGTGACTCAGGTCAGGATTATTCTTAATAATCACAATTAATTTCTAGAGAGCAGCTTGTCTACAGCAACAACAGCTGTTCCTTTAACTAACTATCTGCATTTTGGCATGCAAGGGAAAGCAGAACTGATTAATTTTTGCATTACATTTCATTTGAGTCACAGTATAAAAACTAAAAGCTAAAGTCAGTCCTAATCAGCAGCTTTTGTATTATTTTTCTCTTCAGAAAGGTCTTCCGCTTTAATTTATGCATTCTTTTTTTCTCATTGAAGACCTTTCAATCTGTGAATAATAACTTGGGCCAAATAATGCTCCAGAAGTCTCAGAAGTTTTCTCCTTATTTTCAGTGGGAACACATTCAAACTGTTAAAGGCAAATGTGGCAGGTGGCTTTTTTTTTTCCTTATCTTATTCTTTTTAACTTGAAGTAAGAGTAGTTTCTTCATGTCTGGCCAAATCTTGCAGAACAAGTTCTGTATTTAATTAGCAAATAAAATTTTGTTTGAGCTGTAGTTGGGATGTTTAAAATAAATTTTATTGTCTGCAGATTATACAGCTCTCTCTGAATCAATCTCTATTAGCTCTCTTCATGCCCATAGGGAGTAATAGGAATTTCAAGTATAATGCACCTCATAAGAAGTGAACAAACATTTATTTACTTGAACTACGTCATAGTATTTCTATCTTCTAGCTGTAGAAGTTCCTAGTATGCCTGCCTCAGAAATAGTTAGGTGAGATGAATCCCATCTCAAACATTAAGGACATTCTTCATTAGGTAAGATGAATCCCATCTCAAACATTAAGGACATTCTTCATTAGAAAATTCTGTAAAACTGAAAATCATTGAATATGAAATGGACAGGGAAATAATTTCCATTCTACCTTCTGTCTGATGCATTTTTATGTTGGCACTGTTAAATTTTACTAGGTTATCTGGATCCACTTCTGTCATATGCTTGTTTCTAGGATGTGAGTGGAATGAAAGGATGATAGACAGCTAAAAATCTGAAGTATCATCTTATCTCATTTTATAATCCTAGTTTTTGATTATAAATTAAAACAACAACAAAAACAAATAACTTCTTTTCATGTATAATTCATCATAATGATTTCAATGACTGTTGAAGAATTATGGAGTGACTATCTTTTTGAAGCTTGAGTTGAGTTGAGTTAGGAAAATTAAAATCCATGGCAGTTGTTTTAAAGGGATGAAACTGCAATATCAGATATTACTAAGCTACAATATAACTCTTCAGGCTGAAAAATAGAGCATTTTCCAGACTGAAGAGGGTTTTTTGGCTATTGCTGAAAATCCATGATAAGCATTCTCTGCTATTATCTATTATCAAGTGTCACCAAGGCTGGATCCATTATCGTGACAGACTATTTGCAGCATCACTGTAACCACAGTGCTTCAACACAGGGAATCAAACCTTTTTTTTCTTTTTTATTTTTTGAGTGTAAAATGACTACATACAAATTTGTTGTGACAAAATCATGCTTACTAAAATAAACAGATAGTCAGATAAGTAGATAGATAAGTAGATAGCTCAAATATTTAAACTATAAGAGGCTGTATTCAGTCAACTGATTGCTTAAGGGCCATACACTGGAATAAAAAATGCAGAAGTTGGAAGGATAACCTGTAATTCGGGATTTTCTTCTCCTATTCTTTGACTCAACAGTTTACCTATGATTCTTTTGTCAGAATTTCTCAGATCTCATTTTCATCTCTGAACAAATTTCCATAGTTCTCTTTTTTCCTTCTATTACTTTATTTAATATTAGTATTGTCTGATTACAAATCTTCCACTGCATTTGTGGTGACAAATCTATGGATTAGTTAGATAAACAATCAGCCACCAAGACAGAGACAATTCTCTTACACACAAGCTTTATTAGATATATTTGTAATTTATAGAAATAGAGACCTTCATATGTAAAGAAACTTGTAGTGTCTTAAAAGTGACTGTTTTCCAGGTGGAAAACATGATTAAGGCAGCTCACGCATGGGTCGAAATACGAAACACTTACCATCATGGGCAAATCAGACTCATCTCAGGAAAGCAAACAAACAAACAAACAAAGACAAAACAAACAAAAAACTAAAACTCTGTCAGTTAAGATAGTGAGAAATAAAATTTTGACTAAAATTTTTCCCATCCCTCTTCTTCCTAGGCTCAACTTCATTCAACACTTCTCTACCTTCTCCTACTAAGCAACACAGTGGTATGGGAATGGAAGTTTTGATCGCTTAATAACTCTGCCAGACAAGGTAATTCATGTGGCCTCTGTCAAATGGCTCTCTGCTGTTTGTTCTTCCATCAGTTCTTCCCATGGTCCAGTGTGGAGTCTCCTGTTAGACACAGTCCCTCACAAACGGATCCAACATGAGTTATTCCCACAGGATATAGTTCTTCAATTACTGTTCCAGTGTGGAACCCCATGGGTACAGTTCATGCCAGGAGCCTACTCCTGTGTGGGCTTTTCAAGAGCTACAGCCTCCTTCATGCCTTATCCACCTACTACAGCATCAGGGAGATCTGCTCCCTGTAGTGCCTGTTGGTATCAGTGGGAGCCAGGCTTCAGCCTCCTCCATCATGGGCCTCTCCACGGGCTGAAGGAAACTTCTGCTCTGTGCTTGGAGCAAATTCAGCCAACTCACACTGACCTTTTCTGTTGTTGCACAGCATTTTCCTCCTTACTTAAATACGCTATCACTTTGCTGATTAGCTCAGATCTGGACAGTGGTAGATCATTTCAGAACAAGATGGAGTCTGTCTGTCGTTCTTATCTTCATATCAGGAAATTCTATATGATAAAAACCTTCATTCAATTTTGCTTTATCTACTAGGATTAACTTTTAGGGACCTCTTATTATGAAGTGACCAATAACAACATTCTTCCTGAAAATAAATTTTATCCTATTGTTCTCTGTAGGTCACAGTTTAAAAGAAAATAATCTGAGTTGAGATATATATATCTTCTATTAAAAATTCTTCATTTTTTTTTTCTCCAAAGTCTTTTTCTAACATTTCTCACAGTAAAAAAGATGATTCTCTTTTGCTTCTTAAAGTCTTATTAAATTTCTCACATGCACATACTGTTGGCATTTATCACATAACCATGATGTCTAGTACTGACAGATAAGAAGGTATTTTTTGCAACAATCACAGAAGCATGTGTACAATTGCTAACTATCTTTGTCCTCAGTTTATTTATGGGAAATGTGCACAATTTCTAGTGCTGATGCCATCAAGAATCATGTCCTACTCTTAGTCTTTTGATATGTAAATAAGTTCTTCTTGCTTAAATGATTTCCATACCTTTATATCCCATTACTACAAAGAGCTACCAGTTCAGCTCCCTCTAGAAATAAAAACTGGTCTGGTTTATTTTACTTGCATGTATGTCAGTGTGATGCATAATTTAATGTCCTGATTGTAGCTCTATTGCTCAATAAATACAGGATTGCCATTGTTGGCAAGAACAGTCCACAGACTCTACTAAGATAGAACAGACACCTCAAGTAAGAGATTATTCTTCTACAGCTTTGTCTGAAAGCTTGCTGAGGACCACAGATGGACAAGCCAGACAAGCCTTGGGCAAAGTTGGAGAAATTTTTTTCAGATTTGCAGGCCAGGGGCAACGAGAGAAAGATAAGTAGCAACTTAATGGACACGAAGCAGTCTTTTGTGTGATCTCATCTCGAGGGAGATAGCCATACCTGCATGCTCAGGGATGCTGCACATTGTAGGAATGGAATGTTCTTTCTGCATTAGATACTGAAAATTGATCTGAAGAAGTAGACCACAATGTATTTGTATTTTGTAACTTGTCCTTAGAAATAGCTGATGTGAAAAGGTAGAAATACCATACATGTTAGTAGTATATTTTTTAAATATAGCTGCTGAATTATGTGATTAATTCTTGCTTGCAAATCTACAATACTTTTTAAATGTTCCAAATAGTATAGGCATAGTATTACAGACTAGAAAACATATTGTAGGGATATGTTTGGATAAGAGAATCTCAGCAAAAGAAAAACAGACTTAATGAACATCGGAGAAGCCAGGGCCTCTACACAAGGCTGGATTGCCTTGCTCTGTGGTTAGGTTGGGATGCAACGGGCAGTCATCAAGATACACCCCTCTATTCTCCTTGCAGGCTTATCTCCATGCAAAGACGAGCAGATGTCCAGAAACAATGACCAAGTGTTGAATGAGCAAATGTGAAAAGTTAGCTATATGTGGTAAGTATCCATATGTTTAATTGAGCATTGAGTAGATTGTGAATCTAAAGTACTCAGCCAATCAGGAACCAGGGGAGAAAGAGATAAACATCAAGCAATAGGGCATAAAAGATTTAATGCTGTTTTCTAATCACTCTCCTTCTTGCAGGAGGCCCACCATTGCAATTGTGAATAAAATCTGCTTCGTCATAGATACCATCCTGATAAATTATTTGGATATTCCCAACAACATAATTCCTACCTAAAGGCCCAGAAATGCCATGATGGCAGAAGAAGAAGGATAAAAAAGGGACCTACAACCAAGAGGCTGTTTTAAACCAGGTGCCTCATGATGCGATACCTGACTGCTGATGGACTCTTCTGGGCCTGCTACCTGAGACCTGCTTCTTTCTCCTGGACTCACTATTGCTGTACCTGCTTGCTGTGAGGCCAGCTATCCTGCTGCTGCTCTCCCCTGAACTTTTGCTTCTATATTGGACTCGGACCATAGGAACATTGTGCAATAAGACGCTGCTGGACCTTGGTGGTGACTATCCCCAATTTACGTAACTCTAGCTCCTTTCCTATCATCTGCTTTCCCTTCTCCATCACCCTAATTAGTAATAGTCACGAGTATTCTCTTCCCCATCTCCCTTAGTTACTAGGATTTGTAATAAACTGGTCAGAACAACATTTGAACCATTGGATCTTAATCCCAAGTCGGGTATGCATATATTAAAAGAGCTTCCTCTCTCTCTGATAATCAGAGTGAGATGCCTCAGGCCAGGTACTATCTGGCTTTATCTGGATTAGTCTTTACTGTATTGGAACTTTATCTTAGAATTATAGAATTATAGAATCACAAGGTTAGAAAGGTTCTACATGATCATCTAGTCCAATCATCATAGGTTAAATGTAACTAGAATTGTTAAATGAGCAGATATCTAATACATAGTTTCATAGAATCATAGAATCATAGCATTATAGAATCGCTGGAGTTCAAAAGGAGCTCAATTCACCTAGTTTCAACCACCATGCCATGGGCAGGGTTGCCAACCACTAGACCAGGCAGCCCAGAGCCACATCCAGCCTTGCCCTGAATGCCTTCAGGGACGAAGCATTCTCAGCCTCCGCGGGCAACCCGTTCCAGTGTTTCACCACCCTTTGAATGAAAAATTTCTAATCTAATATCTAAGTTCTAATATCTAACCTAAATCTCCCCTCTCTGAGAATGATAAAGTGTCTAGTGTGTACAGTTCACCATTTATGTTAAAATTAACATTAATGTGGACTTTCAGATCAGTGAAGAATGATCAAGGTGTAAAGCACACTGGAAGCAGAATAAAAATCTTTTAACACAAACAGCGGAGAAAGGAGGAAGATGTCATTATCAATATCCTGCACATTCTGGAGAAGATAAGGAAGAAACAAGCATAATTGCCATTTGCCTCCCAGGTAAGACCATCTTGATCAGTTTCGTAACATGCCTCACCTTCATCTAAAATTATCAACCTCAAAGAAAGCTGAAAATAATAGATACTTAAAAGTTTTTTGTTGTTGTTGCTGTTTATTGGTGTGTAAAACTTTTGTCTGTAATGGTGTTAGTGAGATCTGTTTTGCATTCAGAATAAGAGAACTACTATAATCAGAACTACTATTAATGGCTGTATTATATTTCAGTTATACTATAAAAACTGTTAATTAGTCTAAGAGTTGGTTTCACATGTTTGCTTTTCCCATAAAATGACTGAGAGAAATAGGAAAAACTACAAAAAAACGTGATAAACTTTCCACGGGAATATTGACTGTTAAAAGTTTTAGGGGGATCTGTGTAATGTGGACAATTTGTTGCAAAAATCAAGAGTGGAAGCATCAGAGTGAATCATTTTCTTAGATAGTGACTTTGCACAAACCTGTTCTTGCTATTATTGGCTAGTTAACATTCCATCTGCTTGTCTATTGGAGAAGAGTAAGAGGAAGAAAAGACCTCATAAAGTAGAGTAAATAAGAGAAAACATTAGTACTAATGTCCAAACCTTATTTTCTCAACTTGTATAAAGTTTTCAATTTTAATACTCACTTCTTATTATTTGAAAGGACCTATGTACGGAAAATACAAAATGTTAAAACCAATATATAAAAAAACAACAAAGTAGAAATTGAGATTTAATGGATATGAAGCTTAAAATGTAGGCAGGACTACTATAATAGGTCACTATCCAGAAGTCTCTTATAAAGTAGACTAAAAATGACAGTTTGATTCTTTACCCAAACTGAAGCTCCTTCACCAATCCAGGGGGTGGAGGTGAGAGTGTAGGAGTGAAATTGAATTGTGTGATTTTAATGACTGTCTTTTTATATCTCGCTATCCAAACCTATTTTAATTGGCAATAGAATAAATTATTTGTCCTCAAGTTCAGTCAGTTTTGCCCCTGACAATAACAGGTCACCCTCTCCTTATCTATTTTTTCCCCATGTTATGCTGAGGAGAGGGAATGAACAAGTGGACTCATCCAAAGGTAACTTAAAATACATAAGGAGGTGTTGAGAAGACTCAAGGGAAAAAATGACAAGGAATACAATACTTTCTCTTTCTTACATGAGGAAAGAGAAAGACAGGACAGATATCTTCTCTTACTCTTGAGTGAGACAATAAAGTACAGCAATACAAGTTCTGTAGCTTGCTACACAGTCGATAACCAAATAACGAGTAATTTCTTTTAACTTTATGACAAAGTGTTTGAGTACCCATTTAAAAAGGATCAACCATGACTTTAGTAAAATCATAGAATAATTTTAGTCAGAAGGAATCATTAAAGGTCACCTAGTCCAACTACCCTGAAAAGAAAAGGGACATGGACAGCCAGATCAGATTGCTCAGTGCCTGATAATGACTGGCCTTAAATGTCTCCAAGCATGGAACATCCACCACTTCTCCAGACTACATGTTTCAGTACTTCACCACCCTCATTTTAAAACACGTATTCCTTAAATCCCATCTTAATCTCCCCTCTTTTAGTTTCAAACAATTTCCCCTCATCCTATTACAACAGATTCTACTTCTTTCTTGTAGCCCCCCTTTAGATACTGAAAAGCTGATATCAAATATCTCTGGAGCCTTCTCTTCTCCAGAATGAACAGCCCTAGCTCTTTCAGCTTGTCCTTGTAGGTGAGGTGCTCTGTCCCTTGGATCATTTTTTGTGACCTTTCTCTGGACACATTCCAGTATCCACATCTTTCATATACCAAGGACTTCATGTCTGATTGCCATACTCCAGGTGATGTTTCACCAGCACAGAATAGAGGGGGATCACTTCCCTCAACCTGATGACCACTCTTCTTTTATGCAGTCTGGGATACGGTTGGCTTTCTGGGCAATGAAGGCACATTGCTGGCTCAAGTTGCTGAGTACCTCAGCTTTCTCCTTGTCGGTTGTTACTAGCCTACCAGTATTACTCGCTAGTGAGATTGCACCCTGTAGGACTTTCCTTTTCCCATTTATGTAACTGTAGAAGCCTTTCCTGTTGTTCTTTGTGTCCCTTGCCTAGTCCTGTTCTGTTTAGGCCTGAGCCTTCTTAACCCCATCCCTACAAAGCCTAACAGCATCCTTATACTCGTCACAGATTACTTGTCCCTTCTTTCACTGCCTGTGCATTTTTTTCTTGCTCTCCAGTTTGACCAGCAAGTCCTGGTTCAGTGATGCCCAATTTTTGCCTTCCTTTTCTGACTTCCTACATTTGGGGATGGAGAGTTCTTGTGCCCTAATGAAAGCTTCCTTAAAGGTCTGCCAGCTCTGTTCTACTCCCTTGTCTTTGAGGACATTCCAAGGAGTTTTGTTGACTAAATCTCTGAAGAGATGGAACGTGGCTTTCCTAAAATTAAGCTTCCTAATGTTTATTCTTTGACTGTCTGATATCCCTCAGTGTGAACCACACCACTGCTTGGTCACTAGAACTCAGGCAGCCTCCAATTCTGATGTCACCAGTCAGATCACTTGCATTGCTGAGTAACAGATCCAGAATTGTACCCTTATTGGTACTGTCTATTACCTGGCTTAGGAAGATATCCTCAGTACATTTCAAGAAATCTCCTGGATTGTCTGCAGCTCACCATGCTACTTCTCCAGCAGATGTTAGTGTGGTTAAGAGCCTTCACAGTTGCACAGGAGCAATCACAGTGCCTCCAGTAGATAGAGGAAGAAACCTTCATCAACTGGCTCCACTTGATGAGGCAGCATATGGTAGACTCTAGCCACAAGGTTCCCTTATTTGCTGTGGTCTCTAACTCTCCATTCTTTAGGGACAGTTCTTCACACTTGATTCCTTCCTTAGCATGGAGGGCAACACCGCTACAAGATGAAATTCACAAATTCCTCAACAAGATGAAAGAGAGACTTATGATGTGTAATAAGAAGCTTTATCCACCCCATCATGTGTTCCCACAAGCTAAATGACAACTAGATATTATCTACTGTTTATCGTACTCATAGTAGAATTTGTAATGTTCGTAGTTGTTAAATAGTACTCTGTATATATATATAGTATTATTAAGAGATAAACTTACGTTTTTGAGCAATTTTCCTGTTTAAGTAGATCCCATTATTCTTTCTGGACACAGTGATGGGACTTCGGCTAGAGTCTCTTCATTCCTACATTTCTAAAAGATTGGATGTTTTGTTGCATCTGGCTGGCACAGAGTTAACTTTCTTCACAGAATCACAGAATGTAGGGGTTGGAAAGGACCTGTAGAGATTATTGAGTGCAATCCCCCTGCATAGCGGGCTCCCTACATCAGGCTGCACAGGTAGGCATTCAGGCAGGTCTTGAATAGATATTCAAGATACTCTCTGGAGATCCAGAGAAGGAGAATCTGCAACCTCCCTTGGCAGCCTGTTCCATAGTTCTGTCACTCTTACTGAGAAGAAGTTACTTTCCATATTGATGTGGAACTTCCCCTGCTCAGGTTTATAGCTGTTTCCCCATGTCCTGTCCCCACAGACCGCTGAAGAAGGGTCAGTGGTGCTGTTCTTTGTATCTGTGCCCAAAGCAGTGTTGATAACACACCAGTGCTTTGGCAACTGCTAAGTAGTTCTTGCACTGCATCAAGGCTTTCACTCCCTGCCCCTGCTAAAACCTATATAATCTGTGAGGAGTTAGGAGTTCAGAATGCCAATTCAGCAAAGCCATATTGACCAGAAGTATTTTTTATACCACATGAAATCATGCTTACCAAAAAAGGCTCAGAAAAAGGAGGAGTAATGGCGAAATGTTCTTTGTTGTTGCATTGGAAATCTCCAATTACCATTATGTACAATGAAACTTCACTTTCCAGGGCATAACCATATATCTGGCTGCCAATGAAAAACGGTGAGTAGTTTCTCTTTCTGTTTTTGCTTTCAGAGTTAAACTGACATTATCACAATCCTCAAATCCTACTTACTGCTTGCTTGTGCCTGAGATGAAATCTCCAGTCACTAGAACAATTCACCAGAACTCAACTCATTATTTGTATTCCTTTGAGGTCCTTTAAGAGAGACCAGATTAATTATCTCATCTAGGAAGATTTGTCTGTAGTTCTTGTTTTTTTTTTAAAAAAAAAAAAAATATATATATATATATATATATATAAAATAACTTAAATGGAGAACGTATACTGTTGTAACACTCAAATGATAATGAAATTTAAATCGAAAGACAAATGGATTCATATGTTACTTTTCCACAGCCAAGAGGGTTGTTCAATCTACAGCCTTTAAAATATTATTGTTAGTTCTTAACTAAATATTCTTTGCTTTAAACTTGTGAAATTTTATGATCATCATCTTCATGATCTGCATATTTCTTCTGGAAGTCCTCCCAAGACAAATGTCCTTTACCCACATAAGAAAATCTAGGAACTTAGTTTACTAGTACCGTATTCCTTGGTACATAAAATGTGGGTGTAAATTATCTGTCTGACTTGAATAAATTAAACCCTAACCTAGATACGTAGACATGTAAAATATGTAGTATGTAGACAAAGCAATACATAGTTATGTATAATCAATAGGTCTTTCTTAGAACATTATTGATTAAAAATTGTAAATATTTCTTGCTTAGGGAATTATGCATGTTTAAATGATTAATCTCCAGATATATGTGTGAATCCTATAGTAAGTTGACACGAAGGCTGTAAAGGCTAAAAGGAGATGGAGAAAATGGAAATTTGTTTTGCAGAGAACAATCTGTAATGACTAGTCTGTTGATATAAAACTTTGAAAGTAGACAATTTAGACTGACATTTTAGATATACAGATTCTGAAACCTTGAGCCAGTTATTCAGAGGAATCAAATATCCACAACTCCTAATTCATTAAGTCCTAAGTCATTAGAAAATGACTGTGAAATAGCCCAGCCTGAAGGATCAGGACTTTTGAGGTGAAAAGCCAAACTGTGCTGGATTTGTTATCTCTATCTCTAGTTTGCACAATGTAGAAAAAAGATTCTAAACATCATAAAACTATGCTTACCTGATTTAGTAAAGCTGAATTTTCTTTGCAGAATAGGAAAAAACAAAACAAGAACTACATTCGGTTTTCATCATTTAAATAATAATAATAATAATAATAATAATAATAATAATAATAATAATAA
>JAPSGF010000008.1:6425909-6450828 GCA_035772895.1 Perdix hodgsoniae
AATAATAATAATAATAATAATAATAATAATAATAATAATAATAATAAAATAAAAATGAAGAAGAACAAAAAAAGAAAAAAAGAAAAAGGAGAATTTAAAAGCGCACTGAGGAAAAAAGTACAGCTCTTTATTGTTTTCATATATGACAGTTATGACCAGCAAAGTAGGTCAGGGCCTGTAGCATCAGATGCACAGACTCAGATGGGAATGATCCAAATCATTTATTAAAAATTCTCACATCACTTATATACCTTCACAAGTTTTCTTTTTCTAGCTTTCCCATCCACCCCTGCAGCTTTCCCATCCACCTTTACACGTCAACAGAGCATTCTACGAAATACTCTTCAACCGTCCATGCAGGTGCTTATCCAGTCAGAGCCATGAGATGTTCTTTCTTCTTCTATAGGGTTCCTTGGTTTTCATGCTGTTTATCTTGCTTCACAGCTGCTGCTCTAAACAGTTTTTCTTGTATTCCCACAAGGGGCTAACAAATATCATAAATAGGGAACAATTGGAGATGAAGAAAAATATAATTTGGAAGTTTCTGGATCAACAAGAAACAGCTTATGAAGCAATTCAGGCAGCCTAATCAGCCACTTTCTATGGACCTGACCTTGGAAACAGATCCAATGGCCTCATATGACCTCACCATCTTGTTTATCTTCTATGACAATGTGGAAATCAAAAATGAGAATTTGCCTTGAATCTTCTTAGTAAATGCTCTTTTATCCAGCATGTATCAAAGTGTTTTATGGTATTCTTTTTTTTTTTTTCATACAATTTCATATGCTCCTTTCTGTCAAATCAGTTTTGCAAATTTATTTATTTATTTATTTATTTATTTATTTCAAGCAGCGGTTTTCAGCAGGAAGACAAAAATCTGTAGGAGACATTGTTGAATATTGTGTTTCTTCAAGAGATAAAATACACACAAGATATTCTGAAACAGCATATTGTGGGAGAGTTCTTATTGATGTTGCTACAAATCCAAGAAAGGAATGAATAGTGAATACACGTCTTAAACTATGAAATATTTTCTATTAACTTCAGTTCACTTCAGACATTTGTGTTGTACTATCTACATATGTAGTGCCATGGAGTTAACTAGATCAATCCATGCCCACAACAGGGGGGCAGTAGGTCCCTGGGCCCTCCCCGGCTCCACAAAATGGGAAGGGATAGGAGATGGGAACTGGCTCAAGGAAGGAAGAAAAGCAGTGACAACAATCTATGGAGGAAAACTTATTTTACTAACTATGATATTGGAATGCAAAATAATATAATACAATCCAATTGAAATTGAGACTAATAAATCAAATAAGATAGGAGAGAGAGAGAGTTCCTGAGACTGAGTCAAACCTGAAAAGCTTGGAACAGCTAGGAAAGCACCCTCCAGCACCCACTGCAAGGCAGTAAGAGAGGCTGCCCTATCCGGAAGGGCCAGATCCCATGACTTCCATAAATGTATAGGGATAGGTACCCAGAATTGGAGCATTAACACTTTAAATCCCAGTGCATTACATGATGTTATGATGTGGAATACTGAAAACAAACAACAAAAAAAACCCATGATAGTAGAAAACCCATAGATGTTCTTCAGAGAAGACTGCATACTTCAAAAGTATGTCTAAAGCCTAATTCATCTGGCCTCGAGTTTTATAGTTTTCCTAATTTTCTCAACAGTATTTCAATCATATATTGAAAGAGTCAACCTAAAATGGTTACACAGGAAACCCATCCTGATGCTTTCCTATGCAGGATACTATAGGGAACATGCTTTAGCAGACACATAGTCCAGAGGTCCCTTCCAATCCTGACAATTCTGTTATTCTGCAAAAAGTTGAGCTAGAACTCTGTGCGCAGTGCTACAGTCAAAACTGCACATCTTTCTGTCATCTAATTGACAAAAAAAAAAAAAACAGAGAATACTATTTGCTTCCTTGCAAATAGATTCAAATGACTTAACTTTATGTAATGCCATGGAAAATGCCTACTTCCTTTTGTTTCTCTATAAATCAGTAGTGCTTTGTAGAAATTCAAGAACATTCTGGATATGAAAGTGAAACGAAAACAAACACAAAATGAAATGAACACCCACATCTTGAAATCCTATATCAAAGTGGTACCTCTTGGCTGTGCTGATTAAAAATAAAGAAATAAATCACATCTGGAAAACAGTTATTTTCCAAACATTACAAGTGCCTTGAAAGAGGTAAGCAAGATATTTTGAAAGTCCACAGAAGAGATATCAGCTCTTCTGTTTTACATAAAACCTTTTCATGTCACTTTCTACTTAGTGGTTTTTGATAAACTTCTTAAGTTGACTTAGGTAGTTCATGGTCCTTCAGAGGCAAAGAGAAATATACCTTCTTTTATGAAGTACACGATGGTGTTCACAGCAGCTTTCTTGTTATCAGATTCAAGATAAATAATGGCAGCAGATGCAAAGGCTCTGTAAAGTAAAATATCTCAATGTATTATACATCTGTGGTTCAGTCTTGCAAACTTGCTTTTATGTGACTAATACTACTTAAACAAATAAAGGTTATATTTCCATGGTAAGAGAGCAAACCTGAGAGTGGAATTAACCTGCACTGAAGAGAACCACATGCCACCTAATTACCACAAAGTCTCTGTCTACTTGAATGGTAATGGTTTTTCTGAAGCAGAATGAAAAATATTAAGAGATTAGAAAAAGGAGAAGATCACATGCTTCTTTTCTTGCATACTTCTTTTGTTGTTTCTTCCAGTCTTCCTTCCTACTACTGTTTTGTCTTTACAGACTGTGGATCAAAGGATACATAGCTTTGCTTTAAGTTACCAAACACCAGCTGCTTAATTGTAACTGCCTATGTGCGTGCAATAAGCCTGTAACAAATACAATCCACTTGAAATTCAAATGTAATTTGATTTCTTGCAGCACACAATTGAAAAGCATAAACTATGACAGTAAAATACATTACGTCTTAAGAGGATGAAAAATGACCTTATATTATCATGGCTTAAGTGAGGTATAGTAGTGTTTTAAACTGCAGTAATTTGCAGGTGTGCTTACTCCAGGATTGCCTTTTTTTTTTTTTTTAATTTATGTTTATGTTTATTTTTATTTATTTTTATTTTTATTTTTAAGTAAGCTTCTCAAATATTTGCATCCCCATAAAAATTCTGTTTAGATAACAACAATTTGTATGAAAGACAGAAAATAATCTAAAACAAGCCTTCTTTGTATCACCATTAAGGAAAATTCGCATCCAAGGAAGGCTTGTCAATTTTATTGATAATACTCAGCCTGACTTCTCTGTAGAGCTTACTGCTAAAATAGTTCAGAAAGAAACATTACACAGCAGCTAAAAGACAGGAAAACTAAGACCTGATTGAAAGACACTGAAGAAGGTTTTTTTTATTTGTTTGTTCATTTGTTTTGTTTTTGTTTTTGTTTTTTAACACCATTCATTTGGAGAGCTAAGGAAAACATAAGGCCTGTCTGTTACCTTGAGTTTGGAAAGGGTACCAAAAGAAAAGTTTAAAAAAAAAAGAAAAAAGAAAAAAAGAAAAAAGCTGTCAGCCTTCTCTAGCTTGTAAGATATGTGAGAAGCTCAATTTTTTTTTGTACCTGGAAAGGCATAGAACCATCAATGTTATATAAACCATTCTGATCACACAGAATAAGATACAACTGCTCAGAATTATCCATCACTTAACCAAACAAGCAAAGCGTTATCTGACAAATATCTCTAATTTTCATTGTTGTTGTTGTTTGTTCTAAACTACCTTAAAAACATGAGATAATATGTGTTTTGGAGGAGTTTTCCAAAAGCTTGTTATGGGTTTTTATCTCCACATTGTGACTGAAAACAAAGAGGTTAGCATCTGACTTTTCCTGAGACTGAAAATGTCCTTTAAGTTGCATCATATATTTATTTGTGATTCATTATTAATTCAATGAAAACTGTGTAATTTATTCTCAGGTACTCCTTTTCTTTTGTGCCAAGATAGAGGTGGAAGAATACTATAAAGCATTTACATGAATATTAGTTCATGTTCTTAAATGAGTTCATTTCACATTTTCGTGATTTCTTTGTGCTTGCTTTCTGTCAATGTTGTTGTGATAAAACCTTTCTATTGATAAAATTCATGAAATGTACCTTTAACTTGAATGCTCTTTTACTGAATGTGAATTTGAATTGCATAAACAATAAGTGGTGTGAATTTCAAATAGGTGAGTTAAAATTGCACTTCAAAAACATACCTCTCAGCATGCAACTGAGCATTCCTACATAATGAAATACAGTTATTTAGTGTGGAGGAAGACAAATCTGATTCACTGACTATAAATAAAAGTTACATGGAGGTCAAACAAAGACAATACTCTGAAAGTTATAATACAGATGTTAAAACATATTTAAAGATGTAGATCAGGTTTATGGTTTACATTCTCAAATTACGTTATTACTCCTATTGTATTCACAATAGACACCAAATAATTTTGAAAACTTGAAAAGATCTACTGTGTATCTGTTTTCATCTTTAAGGACTCGAGATGGGATTAATCTTAGAATAATTTCTAGACAGTAGAGGTCTGGGCATCATCAAAGGGTGATTTACATTGTCTGTTTAAGATGTCTGTGTTAGATGCGATGAATCCTCTTTTTTCTGCATTGACTACATGTCATGACTGGCCTCAACTAGACATCTCAAGGCAAAAAATATATTTTACAAATCTTTACTTTTGTAGAAACTCAAAATGGTATAAAAGTTATAAGATACAGTGAAAAAATGATAATACTTTTCCTTTTTATTTTCCTTTATTTTTGTTTGTTTTGTAAACGAGAGATGAAAAACAACACAAGTACATATAACCATAAGAACATAAAAATAAGAACATATTCAGCCATCCTCTTGCAAATTATGTCAGACAAGATATACTCTCTGGGTAAATGAATAGCTTACAAATAGTGAATATTATAAAAGTTTCACAATTTCTGGTAAAACAAGAAGAGTAAAAACTTGTTCTCATGACTATCAATAAGACTATTCAGAATTTAGTAAAATCTTCATAGGAAGTAGTCAGAAAAACACAGTAATTCATGGGTCTTCTAGAAGAAGTTACAAGATGAAAGTAAAAATGAAGCTTTTCTTATTTAAAATTATTGATATTTTTTAAAGCTAAAAATAAGTAGTAATTTGAGCAGAAAAATTGTGAAGCATGCTTTCCCATTTATAAGTCAAGACACTGTTAATGTATTTATATCTATGCATATCCTCATGCTGTGTCAGTTTTTCCAGCAAGATCATTATTCAGGATCTTTACTTTCCTGTATTTACCTGCTGATTTTCACTTTACTTGCCTTTTAAACCTCTAATATTGTTTTCTTTGTTGTTGCTGAAATTGTAAACTTATGAAAAGATTTAGGATTGGGACAAAAAGATACATGATAACGATAATATAAGACTGTCTTCCTCAGGAAATTAAGCATCAAGATGACCTTTGATGTTATTTTTGAGCATCTTGTATTGTTTCTTATGAAGAATCATAGAAGAAAATCATATTAAAGTTTAATCTTTCTGTGTAATCACCATCTGGGTCCTGCAAACACTGGCAAAGGTCCCAAACAAAATGTTGCAACCTAGAATGTTCAGGGTGAAAATCTGGCTGCATTGAAGTCACTTGTAATGTTTTTATCCATACATATGGAATAAGGGATTCACTCCAATGATAACTATAAACCAATCAATAATATATCATTAAAATATTTTAATGTTAAAAAAAGAGTAAAGGATATAAACAGACTTTCTTTCTCTTTATACATTACCTTAAGCAATAATACGTCCTCCTATGACCTCAAATTTGAGCTCCTGAGCAGTTCTGATTATTTAGAGCAGACTTACCATAGAAAAGGCTTGCACATCTGTCATGTTCTTCTAAAAGGCAGATTTAAAGCCTATACTGTATTTATCATGCTAATTCACTTTGAAATCTATGTTGAAGGTCCCTCATGCCTTTCAAAATGAGTTTGCATAGTAAATTTTGCAGGAGTCGATATGGCCCACAAACATTATCCCTGAAGCAGCATTAACAATTAGTGCTGTAGGAAAGAATGTAGTACATATACTGTAAAATACACATGCAGTGACAAAAAGAAAGGGAAAAATGAAGTAAAAATGAAGCATTTTTTCTTTTTGTGTTCCACTGTTTAGTTCTCAGATTGTGGTTTTTCTTCTTTTTTTTTTTATAACATTATTTATTTTTTAATGTAACACCTTCAGATGTTGTAAGTATGATTTAGTAATTGTGTGGGTAATCTTTCTACAAAAGGCAAGCTTTCTTTAAAATTAAGCTTTTTCACATTTAAATATAAAAAGTGATTTTTATTGTTTTATGATTTTATTGTTGCCAAACAGACTATATTGACACACCACCACCCATCATCAATGGCAGAAAGATGACAAATAGTTGTTTAAATCAGTATTTTATATATTGTATATATATTACAGCTACACATAACCACATGAAATAGACCCTTTTTTTAGTACTTGCTAGAGAACAACGTTATTGTTAGTTTGAAAAATGAATATGCCTCCCTCATGTATGTAAAGTGCTATTAAAGTTATCTTTCTGGATTAAAGAATACAATAAAATGATTTCAGGTTTTCTAGCTGTTCACTACTTAGGAATTAAAATAATATTGAAATGCAGTAATTATCCCTTGCTGCCAATCATTACAAGCTATATAAATTTAAAGTTAAATTTAAGAGAAATATAAGTGTATTTAAGTGTGTAAATGAACAGTCAGGGAAGACAAACAACGTTAATGCTGTTCCATAGTGGAAGTTCTGGCTATATCATAGCAGTCTATTTTCCCAGGGTAGATTGAAATCATTTTTAAAATATGCATTTATTTCATTTCTTTCCTAAATGAGTCATTTAAGGGTGGATTAGAAGTTATTTTGTTGCCTTAAATGTATTTCAATATCAATTTTGTACACATTTTGCATACATAAGGATTCATGAAACCTGCTCTGCTGTTTTGATTTGTGATCTTCATTCACTCATTTCTTTGTTTTACTCTAGATGTCTTTAGACTTCTAGAGTGTTAATGAACAACTAGTACAGATTTTAAAGTCCCTGGGTTCCATTGTTTGCACAATGTCTCCTAAGTAGCAAAGAGACCATTGAATATTATAAGACAATGAGTAATTAAAAGCATCCTTTCAAGGCTTCAATGTTTAGAGCTGAGGATGAGTTTTGTAGTTGCTGGTAAAATGTATATTTATCATTCATGCCCTATACAACCTGGCCTGAAACACCTCCAGGAATGGGATGTACACAGCTATTCTGGACAACCTGTTCCAGTGCTTCACCACCCAGCAAGAAAAAAATTCTTTCTAGTGTCCGTTCTAACCTTACACTGTTTTGTTTACAACATTATCCCTAGCCTTATTGCTACAGTTCATGATAAAAAGCCCGTTCCCCACTTTCTTGTAGTCCTCCTTTAGGTGCTGGAAGTTCACAGTGAGGTCTCTCTGGAGTCTTCTCCAGGCTGAACAAGTCCATTTCACTCAACCATTCTGGGTAGAGGAGGTGCTTCAGACCTCCCTGCATCTTTGTAGCCCTCCTTTGTATCCACTTTGACCATATCCTTACGTTAGGGTTTCCACAGCTGAATGTAGTACTCTAGGCAGAGTCTCACAAAAGCAAAGCAAAGGGGTACAATCACCTCCTTCAACCTGTTGGTCATTCTACTTTTAATACAACCCACAATACGGTTGGCTTTCTGAGCTGCAATTGTGCACTGCTGGTTAATTTAACATCTGCCTTTACCTCCAAGTTATTCTCCACATGACTCAATCCACCACTGATCACCATTTGAAGACATCAAGCCATTTACTACAACTTTCTGGATGCAAACATCTCTTTTCTTCACCAAATAATCCACCCTTCAAATCCACGTCTCCAATTTAGAAATAAGAATATGATGTGGGACCTTGTCAAAGATCTTAGAGAAATCCAAGTAGATGATATCTGTTTCTCTGTCCTTGTCTACTGATAATCACTCCATTACAGAATGCAAAGTCATGCAAAGTTTACCCTTGGCAAAACTCTGTTGTCTGTTTTGATTCATTGTCATGGTTTTATGATTTTTGGTCATTGGTATTCCACATCATAATATCATGTAGTGCACTGGGAGTTAGAGGTAATGTTCCATTTCCGGGCTCCTGTCTGGAAGAGAAGAACATTCCCCAGAACACTTTGCATTCAGAGAGATATAACCCCTGACAAGGTCACCTGAATGTACTTTTTTCCTTTGGCTTTCCTCCCTGCTGCTCGACCCGAGTGCACATCTAACCTCAGCATATATTGAGGCCTTCAGTTCTCAGACATTCTTTTCCTCATTATATTTGATTTATTAGCTTCATTTCTAAATCTATTGGATTATAGTGTGTTATTTTGCATTCCAATACCATATTTAGTAAATTAGTTTGCTTCTCCTCAGATTGTTGCTACTGTTTTTAATTATTTGGGATCACCTGTTTCCCTTTTCCAGAGGCCCAGAAATCCGGTGGATTTGTGAATCCCTTTGCACTGCTAGTCACAGAATTGGGCCAAAACAGCCTGTAAACCATTGACAATCATTTTCCTATATGCCTTCAGAAAGCTTCAAGGGTGATCTGTCTCCACAGCCTCCCTGTGCATGGCAGAGGCTGATTGTTCTGTAATTCTCACAGTCTTCCTTATTGTCCTTTTTTGAAAATTGTTGTGATATTCTCCTTCTGTTAGTCACTAGGGGCTTCGTCTGACTGCCATGACTTTTCAAAAATGACAAAGAATATTTTGTCAGCTAGATTAGCCAGTTTCTTCTTCAGGAATGAAACTCAGTGGACCCCAGGCAGTCTCAAACACCATCTTCTCTTACAGTGAAAGAGACTTTGCTCCACCAGTCCCTGCCATGAGATTTAGGAACGTGAGGACTTGACAGTTATGGGAAGAAAAATTGCCGGTAAAACTGAGGAATAAAATTTCCTGAGTAGCTCAGTCATCTCCATGTCTGTTGTCACCAGCTCTTTTATTTTGTTTAGCAAGAAGAGCATACTCTCTTTAGTGTTCCTTTTTCTGGAAAATGTATGTATAAAATCCCTTATTCTACTTTTTGCAGTTTGCTCTAGCTTTCCTTGGTTTTCCTTGATTCCACCCCTACACATCTGGGTGGCATCCTTATACTCCTCTCAGACTACATATCCCTGCATATTCCTATGCATTTCAGTATCACATTTATGTTTGTCCTGCAGATCTTTACTCCTTTCTTGGTTTCTTACACACGAGATTAAAGAACTCTTGTGTTCTGAGAAACTAGTCCTTAAAAATCTGCCACATCTGAACAGTTCCTTTTTCCCTAAGAACAATTTTGTACAAAATCTCATCCTCTAGTTCTTTAAACAAATGGAAGGCCTGTCTCCTAAAATTCAGGCCATGATTTTGCTCTTTGCCAAGGAAAATCACGAACTCCACTACAGTTTGATGACTGCAACCAAGACCGCCTCTAATTTTGACCTTTTGAATTAGCGCATCTCTGTTTGTGAGCATCAGACAGTTCTCCTCTGGTTGGACTAGCTATTGCCTGAACCAAGAACTTTTCCTCAATGGATTAGAGGAGCATCCTAAATTTCTTGCAGCTTGCTCAATTGCTTTTCCAAAAGATTTGCTACCTTAAGTCAAAAAACAACAATATCAGATGTTGACTGATTGATTGATCAGGACAATAAAAATTCAAAAATATGCTACACCTAGGCCAAAATTTTGTTGTGTTTTGACAAAATGTCATCCTTTGGGTGAACTCTGCTCATTATGCGCTCATTATATTACAAAAACATGCTACCTGCCTCCAAGGTGCGACTACCCCTCACTGAGAATGCACTCTGATTTTTTTAGCCTATATCTTAAAGATTGAAGCAAAAGAACTTTACACCAATCAAAATAAAAGTATGTAATAATTAGAGTCACTCAGGCTCTACCAGTAGAATAGCTAGTATGAAAATGAGTTAAGAGAGGGGAGAATATTAGGGAAAATGCTATTGCAGACAAGTAGGGAAAGCACGTTTGACTCCTGAGGTCAGTTTATGTGTGGAGCCTCTCTTCCCTCCCATAGGGACACCTACTGGGTAAGATTTATACACTTGATTATGCTGAGCAGCCTTCTCAGGAAGTTTAGCAACCTCTATGGAGTTGTTATATAACTTAGCACGCTTGTGGCCAGGCTGCATTATTCTTACTTTGTATGTGCTTTGTATTGTTCTTTGTTAATCTCACATGCTTTGCAGACAGTCAATAACCACCAGCAATCCAAAAGAATCTGTAACCTGTTGCTAACAAACTACATTGTCAAATAAGTTAGCTGTGTGAGTTCTGATTGAATGCCACTAGACAAATTATGAAGGTGTCAAGACTCAAGGACTCAAGGACTCAAGAACTCAAGGAACAGTGCTAGACAAATTGGGCAGTGAGCTATTTGTGAATCCATAATCAAGATAGTTTAGATATTGAATGTGAGCAGAGTTATAGTGCCAAACGAGGCATCACTAAGAACATTGCTGATTTACATGACAACAGACCCTCCGAAAATGTAATACAGTTCTGCCTCACAATCAGTACATAAGTTCTATATTTGGGCTAATGATTATAAGATATTTTGTGTATTTTCAGGTCTTTTTTTTTTTTTTTCCTCATTCTCTAACTTTTAATCTGAAAAAAAGGCAAAAATGGTGCCCTTTTTCTAAGTTTCTAATTGTTTTCTTAGATGTCGTTTGATGATATGGAGGAGGTGTTTCTTTTCAATTACTGTGGAAATGATCACACGAAATATAGGTGAAGGCATCAAGTCTGAGCTGAAACCATTCAAATTCAGTTCATCTATTGTTATATATTAGAGGAAGTAAAAAGAAAATAAGCTATGTTTAGCTCAGGATTTTGTCTCTCATATTATAGTGATTAAAGTGTATTCTGGAAAGATATTATTTCAATAATCGAGAAAGCTCATCACAGCAATAAATTTTATGTTGTATATATATTGAGCTATAGTTAGAAATCCTAATATGCCTGCTGTATAAAAAACAAAGAAACAAAACAAAACAAAACGTTGTGAAGGAAAATAAATATTTCATCTTTGCAACTGAAAGTACAAAGGAGAAAGATCTGACGTATTTTATACATTAGCTTTACAATTTTTAGTTTTTGTATATTTATATACACACGTGGATACGTATGTGCATGTATTATGTATGTGAACACATCTGTGGACATGTGTAGGGGAATAAATTAATAGAATTCTTCATTTATGAAAGAGCATAAAATAATAACTTCATCCTCAATAGCATCTTTCTTTAAATTACAATCAGCCCTGCAAAGATTCATTAGTTTTCTGTAACTATTATTTATATTGAGTTGCAACTGGTTATAGATATGTAATGAATATCATTAAAATACAATAAAATTTTTCATAAGGAATCTCAATTATGTACAGTGTATGTTGATTTACTGTATATTACAACTTCTGTAAAACATTCTCCAAAATTTTAATCTTTTTTAATGTTCATTTACAAAATGAAAATAAAAGGCTTATAAATAATGAATTAAAAGAGAATACTGAGCATCTCAATAAATGTAGAAAGAAGTGTTGTGTTTCAGTGTCCTCCTGAAAAATAAGTATTCTGTAGACATGAATGACTGATCACATCGCATCTTTGCAATTTTGTCAACTGTGGTGGGATGTCTGTGAAGGAGAAAGTAGGCAACTCAGCTTCCATTTATTTTATGTGGCAAAATTTTTGTGGGGGGACTGCAGTGGTATTCTCTGTGAGCAGAGCCCAGCAGCCTCCCCATGCTAGATCAGAGGCAACTCCAGCTTTTGCAAAGGGACCTGACAGTGCCAAAGATGAGCCATAAGAGATGCTATCTGCACATCCATAAGAGCAGATTTAAAAAGGGAAAAACTGCTGCACAGCTACAGCTGGGGAGGGAGGAGTAAGAAAATGAGAGAAGCAACACAGCAGGCACTGAGGACAGTGAAGAAGGAAGGCAGGAGGTGCTCCAGGAACTGAGCAAAAGTTCTCTTCAGTAAGGGGGAGCCCACAGGACAGAAGTGGATGAGGCCTGAAGGAGGCACAGTCCACGGATACACCCAACAGGAACAGCCCTAGGCTGGAGCTGCAGCCCACAAAGAGGACTGGGAGAGCTGCACCTGTGGGGACCCGTGTGGAACAACTCCTGAAGTATGGGTGTTGTGGTATGGAGCCATGCTGGAGCAGTGCTTGGAGAGCTGCAGCCTGTGGGAAGCCCATGCAGAATCAGTTTGGGAAGGATGGCATCCCATGCAGAATGCTGGTACAAGAGGAGAGAGTGACCATAAAGGAGCAGCAGTGACAAAGTTTTATCGGCAGACGCCTCCATCTACAAGCTTTCTGGTTTAATAGAAGAAAAAAATCATCTGACTTGAATGACAGATTTTGTAGGTGTGTCTCTTCCAGTTCTTGGTCAAAGTTTCATGACTGCACTGGGAATTGAGATTGCTCTTTTCTTTACAACAACCCTTCCCAAAGTTGGGAAATGCTGTTGAGCTTTTTTTGCTCTCCGATATCCTGGTAAATTTGTTTCTATATACAGCAGAGCAAAGTGATGTTCACATCTGCCTCTGAGGCAATCCGAGAGAAAATCACATTCCTTATGATTTTGGAGTTACTTTTTCTATTTATATAATGCATCCTCCATAAAAGGGTGTTCGTATATCCCAAGTACTGTATCACACAACAAATAATGAGCTATTTTCTGTTAGGTCTCTAAATAATTTTTTTTAAGAACCTCATTTTATGCAGAAAAGTAAGCCAGTCTCTACATGAATTTTCTAAGAATAATTCTAAGTATTATTCAGGTAAGAGCAAACACTAGATGATGGCACAGTATCTTTATGAATCTGAAACATATTGATATTTTGAAATTTCCTCAGACTTAAGTATCATATTGCAGAGGACACACATAAAAATAGTGCATCCATTACTATCATATTCTACAGAATTTTCTTACAAGAAAATGAGGTGTTTTTTATTAAAGAAAGAATGTCTGCTTAGAGAAAATAATATTACAATTAGCCCAAACTCGGTCACATACCACCATATGTGATATATATGTAATATATATCTGTGTACCCAATTATCAAAATATTTAATTATAGCAATAATCTTAGTAGTATGTACCTATAATCATTACAGCAATATTAACAAGATTTTATACTATCATTCACAACTTGAAATTCTGAAACTTAGGAATAAACTTAGAGAGAAGAAATATGTTTAAATGGAAGACAGTGCATGAAAAACACACATCAGTTTTAAATGCATTGAAGTTGTTTTGTAAATGTAATAATTAGTCTTTCAGAAATTATACATCTGGTACAGGTATTTTATTTCTGCCAAGGAAAAACTGACTATTTGTTACTTATTTGTAGTTCCCACAGGACCTTCTTTAGGTTGATCATATAAACTGTAGGAAAAAAAAGTCTAGACCTAAGTTGAACTCAAATGTACTGTTTCAAGAAATTAGTTTTTTGTTGTTGTTGTTTGTTTGTTTATTCGTTTGGTCATAGGTAATTGCAAACTACCAGTTAGAAAAAGTGCAATGCTGCTATTAAAAATAAAAAATCCAATACATTCCAAATGTATAAAGCCTTGTATATATCCAAAATTTCATACATTTTATATAAAGTCCATAAACACAGTAGTTTTCTTACTAGAAACAAAAAATTATAGGAAACTGTAGCCAAAGTCACTAACTCTAGGACTAATGTTAATATATTCTTGCAATCTGATCTATTCATTTTGCTTATAGACTATATTAATGAGAATTCACCTTTATTTTTGCAAATACAAGAGCAAGTATATTTTATATACTGCAATGTGGCATTAATTTCCTGGGTGCAAAAACGAAAGAGTTCATTTAGACATCTCACTATACTAGAATATAAATTCAATTCAGCTAAATTAGTTGGTAGCTCCATTTTTAACCTAAAGTAAAATTCCAATGATGGATAATTTGACTCTGGCATACATTTTCATCTTCCAATAATCATTTGATAAGTGTTGTCTACCTTGGAAATTGTATCCAAATTGATGCATTCAAAAGACATTGATTGGCCTATGCCTCATTAATCTGCCTAATCCCTTTCAAAATTCATTTAGACTTCTAGTCTCCACAACCTCTACTGATGCCACATAAGTAGGTACTGAGACATACAATATTTATTCCTTTCTGTTTTTCTGACATAGTAGGAGTTTCCTCTAGAGTTTCCTTTCAGTGCATTTCCTAATTAATCTTTTATATATTTTCATCTTACTGCTTTCCCATAGCTTATATTCATATTCCTTTCTGTCATATCATCTCCTGCTCCAGGGAAGCATCATTATCACATCCCAAAACATCTTCATCAGATTCTCAAACAGTGCTACCCAAACTCTATTTATTGTCTTTGACCACTTATGATTTCCACTAGTAAACAAGTTCATCAAAATTTTGTTTAGCTTTGAATTACTTATTAGGTTGATTGTGCTTTTACAGATATAGAATTTATTTTGCAAACAATCTAGTCAGTAATTGCTTTGATAAGCAGATGAAACTTTTCAATGAGATTTTTTTTTCTTGTATCATTAAAAAAAATTGCTGCCTCACTACTCACACCTTTAAGAATATTCAGAACAACATGAACAACAGATACCTGAGTCTAGCAGTCACCTTTGATAATAATATAGTTTATTACTGCAATATATTTTATCTCCCTTAACTATTTCTTAAAGAATGAGAGGATTTTTTTTTACTTCTATTTTCAGATAGCTTAATTTCCTTAAATCTTATTATAAAACATCTCGTGAAAACTTTTTGAAAATCCATGCTCACTAAATACACTTGAATAATCTCATCACACTTCTTGAGTACTGTAAAATAATTCCAATAAATTTTTGAAACATAATTTCCTTCTGAAAGATAGCTCTATTGGTCACTTTTCTTTTTGTTATACCCCTTAGCTTGTTACATCCCTTAGCTTGTAATTCTCTACTAATTCTACTGCTAACTCTAAGTTCTATGTATTTTACATACGTAGACATTAAATTGGCAGATCTGAAATTTTACAGACCATCCTTTGTTGATTCATTAGAAATTATTTCACTTTTTTTTTTTTTTTTTTTTTAATCAAGTTATGTAACAGACATTCAGGATTTTTATATTCCAGTTCCATTCCATGGGCAATCAAATGTGATTTAAGTTCTAAGTTCTGTCAAGGTATGATGCAGATAAGGATGATAAAAGAATAAGTGGCAGTCCCTGCTTTCAGAGGGGTGATGCTCCCTTTTTCACGGAATCATAGAATCATAGAATGATTTGGGTTGGAAGGGACCTCAAGGATCATCTAGTTCCAACCCCCTGTTAGAGGCAGGTAAATCTCCCACTAGACTAGGTTGCTCAAAGCCCCATCCAGCCTGGCCTTGAACACGTTGAGGGAGGGGACATAAACAGTTTTGCTGGGCAACCTGTTCCAGTATCTTACCACACTCACAGTAAAGAATTTCTTCCTAATATGTAATCTAAATTTACCCACTTACAATTTAAAGTTGTTTTCCCTTGTTCTGTTTCTACATGCCCTTACAAAAGGTCCATATAAAAGAGCCCCACCTCTAGCCTGTCCATGGAGGTACTCTAACCCTCCAATCATCTTTGTGGCCTTCCTCTGGACTTGATGTCCTTCTTGTGTTGGAAGGCCCAGAACTAGACTCAGTACTCTAGGTGGGATCTCATGAGTGCATGGTAGAGAGACAGAATCACCTCCCTCGACCTGCTGCTCATGCTTCTCTTGATACAGTCCAGGGTACGGTTTGCTTTCTTGGCTGCAACCACACATTGCTGGCTCATGTTGAGTCTTTCATCAACTGACACCCCCAAATTGTTCTCCTCAGGGCTACTCTCAAGTCATTCTTTGCTCAGCCTCTATTTGTGCTTGGGATTGCCTTGACCAGATGCTGGATTTTACACTTGGCATTATTGTTCTTCACCAGGATGGCACGTGCCCACCTCTTGAGTCTGCCCAGGTTGCTCGGGATGCTACCCCTTCCCTCTAGCATGTCAGCTGCACCACTCAACTTGGTGTCATCTGCAAAACTGCTGAAGATGCAGTTGATCTCACTGTCCACATTGTCCACAAAAATCTTAAGTAACACTGGTCCCAGCACGAATACCTGAGGAATGCCACTCATTAATGTTATCCTTAGTCACTGATTTGTTGACCATGACTCTCTGAGTGTGACCACCCAGCCAATTCCTTATCCACTGTGTGGTCCATCCATCAAATCCATTGTTCTCTAATTTGGTAATCAGGATGTCATGTGGGACACTTTGCTTAAGTCTAGATAAATGGAATCAGTTATCCTTCCTTTATCTACTGACACTGCATCTCCATCAAAAAAGATGCCACCAAGTTTGTAATGCTCAGCTTGCCCTGCGTGAAGCCATGTAGGTTGCCACCGATCATTTCATCTTTATTTTCCATGTGTCATAGGGCCTTCAGGAGAATCTTCTCTATGATCTTGGGCCTGTAGATCCCTGGATCTTCTTTTTTAGCCTTTTTGAAAATTAGTGTTATGTTTCCATTTCCGCTTTTCCAGTTACTGGAAACTTCACTAGACTGCCATGACCTTTCACATGTTGGATAGCTCCTTGGCAACTTCATCTTCCAGTTCCCTCAGATGGATGGATCTCATAAGGTCCCATGAACTTGAGCACTTTCAGATTCTTTAAGTCTCGAACCTGATCTTCACTTAAAGCAGGTAGATCTTCCTTCTTCCAGTTCTCAACTCGAGTTTCTGTAACATGGGCAGTGCAAGTAAAGCCCTTGCCAGTGAAGATTGAGGCAAAAAAAATCATTGAGTATCTTAGCTTTTTCCATATCCCTAGTGGCCATGTCTCCAGCTTCGTTCCAGAGAGGGCCCACATCTTCCCTGACCTTCTTTTTATCACTGATATACCTCTAGATTTTCATTTTGTTCCCCTTTATGTCTCTGGTTAGATTGAATTTGATCTGGGTTTTAGCTTTCTAACCTGATCTCTGGCAGCTTGGACAACTTCTTTGTGGTCCTCCCAGATAACATGTTCCTGCTTCTCTATAGATATTTTGCACCAAAGTTGAGGAGCTCTTTGTTGATTCATGAAGGCCTTGTGGCATTTTTGCCTGCCTTCCTATTTCTCAGACGTACTGCTTCTTGGCTTGGAGGAGATAGTCCTTGAATACTGACCAGCTTTCTTTGGCCACTCTTTCATTAGCAGTTTTTACCCCATGTCATTCTGCCAAGTAGTTCCCTGAAGAGGTCAAAAGAGGTCCTTGTTTTAATGTTTATCTATTTGATAATTGATTCAAAGAATATAGCTTTATTCATAAACCCATTAGTCTCATTCATGCAATGTGAATAGCGTCTAAGATAAATTCAGTTTTAGCAGATTGTGCCTCAGGCTATCAGGCTATATTGCCCTGACATATATATGCAGAGTGGTATGAGTAAGTTGGCTCCTGCATCCTTAAGAAGAAAGAATAAGATAAATAAATAATTAAACAATAAAATGATAAATAAATAATAAATAAATAAATGAATAATAAATAATATAATAGATAATAATAAATAGATAATAAAAAAGATGATAAATAATCACAAAATCATGAATTGATTGGAAAGGGAGAATCATGATTTTGCTAGAATTCATTGTTTTGTGAAAATCAGAATGTTAGACAATGATCAATGATTCTATCAAATCTATTCCTGCCAAATAAATTTACAATTTTTTCGTTTTTCTTTACTTCCCAACTCCAGCAATGCTCAGGCTTCCAAATCAACTAGTTGCAAAGTCTATTCCATAGAAGCTTGCAGAAATTGTAGCAAATATCATCCTGTTTTTGTCATTTCTAGCTCTTATACTCCCGAAACAGCTCGTTACAGGAATTGTCATGTGCCAACTGGAGAATAAGAAGGACTACCAACCAGGTTTCCAGGGCTGACAACCGTGAAACCAACCAACCTGACATAGTCATCACCTTGTTATAATAGATTTCCACACTTTCCTGCTTGTTTCAACTTCTAATGAGAAAAAAACAAATATTTTAACCACTAAATTGTTTTACAAACTAAATTTTCTTATTTCCAATAGCAATCTCATAACTTTTAAATACACTTTTTGGTACATAAAAAAGGCTTTTAAGTAGATGGAGAAAAAATTTTTACACGGGCAGATGTTGATAGAATAAGGGGAAAATATTTAAAAATAAAAGAGAAAGGATTAGATTAGACGTGAGAAGTAAATACTTTACTCAGAAGGAAGTGAGGCCCTAGAGCTGGCTGTCCAGAGAAGCTATAGATGCCCTGGAAGTGTTCAAGGCCAAGCTGTATGAGACCCTGAGCCAATGTGATCTAGTGTGTTGCATTCCTGCCCATTGATGATCAGGATTATCTTGAAGGTCTCTTCCAACCCAAACTTCTTTCAAATTCTTTGAAAAAAAAGCATCCTGGACTTGGGCCTGGGTAACTTGGTTTAGGTGTCCTTGCCTGAGCTGGAAGTTTGGACCAGACGGCCTCCACAAGTCTCTTCCGATCTCAACCTTTTGATGATTCTGTGAAAAAGATTTATAGATACGTAGGGAATGGTGTAGTAGGGCCTTTTTTTTTTTTTTTCCCCCGATATCTCTGTGAGGAAGGTGGAAGGACACAAAGCAGAGGGAAGATGCAGATATAAGAAACAAACAGGGAAAAAAAAAAAATAAGAGGCATACACTACCAGAATACTTCCTAACTTCAGAAAGTTTTCAATGTAAGCACTGTTCTGTAGTCTCTAGAGACTTTATAGATCTCCACAGGCTTGTCTCAGTTTTTTTCATGCCAGATTTCCTTAGACAGTTCACTCGAGCCTTTAAAATAAATGTTCATAAGGGAGATTGTATGATACAGTACTTCATTTTTGTTTCACTATCCCAGTATCTCAAAGGAAAAATAAATTAATCTATTTTACCTATCAGCCGTGATGTTTTCAGAATATGTTGTTGATGCTCTACCACTGTGCTGTTGTATAAATAAATTACCATAACATCAGAAGTTAGGAAGGGAAAAAGTAGATGGTAAGGTAAGAAATACTAAGACACAGTAAAATATTGTAAAGGCTCATAAAGCTTCTGCTCAGCTTCTCTCCTTCTTTTGTTATACAAATTTCTGTTTTGCAGTAGAGCATCTATGTGTATAGAGAATCAATCGTTCCAATAAGAAAAAGTAATCCATTCCTCACAGCGTGTTAAATGTGGTCTGGAAAGCTAAATATTCTCCCAGATCTTTCAAGTGGTTGTTGCTTGAAAATGTTGCTACTTTTGTTTCTGTTTTGTCTTCCTACCCTCTTAATTAACTGTTAATTGGTATTTAAGCTGGAATCTAACAGAGTTGGGGAAAGGAAAAAAAACAAAACACTGTAAAAACAAAAAATAGAATGAATGTTTCATTCTCAATAGACTGTTTTCTTATCTGTTATGGGTAATCACGTAACACGGCAGCATTTGCATGAAAGTGCAAACTCTTAGCTCTTTGTGTTCACAGCCTTCTCCCTCTTTCTGTATGTGAAAGAAAAGAAAAATGGCATAAGATGTGTGCAACATAAGATTAATCACTCTCCTACACCTCTTGCACAAGGCAAGCTGTAAGTCTTTCCATGTACTTAGTGGTAATAGTCTGCATTTAAATGGTTAGTTCAAGACAAGTTTAACTTTTGATGTATTACCTTGTCAACCTCTTCGGAGGCCTCTACATAACAAGGATGCAATGGGTCTTTTTTTCACCTTTCTGCATCAACTAAACAGCTGGCACTTTAAAATCCTTTTGTGATGATACAGTGAATGATCAGCACAGATAAACACCCACTGAGTGCCCAGCTTTCCAGTAAATCAGAAATAGGAACACAATGGGTAACTGCATTTTCTAAGTAAGACTAAGTAAATGTCTCGAAAATTCAATATGAATCATTAGCTCCGGGGCCCTGGTGTAACAGGTATCAGCATCATATATAACCTTTTGCATAGACTGATCAAGCTCTGCAGTAAAATAAATAAATAAAAAGTTAAACCGCCTTCTGTCTTTAAATAAATAAATAAATAAGTTAGACTGCCTTCTGTTCATACTGCCTCTGTTTTTAAAGCTTGTTACTCTGACCAGAAAAAAAAAAAACAAAAACAAAAACCTTTAAATTTACATCCTGTATTCACACTTTATAGATGCTAGAGCATCTGTAACTTTTACCCACAGTAAAAGCTTTTTTTGTTTGTTTGGTTTTTTTGTTTGTTTGTTTTGAGGAAGGTAGGTCATTTCAAGGGTGATTATTACAATGGTCTAGTCAGATTTATTTATCTGGAACTGAGTTATGGAGAGGAACATAGTATTCTTCGAATTTTCAGTGCTACGTAAGCATTACATGGGAGATATATTGCAGCACAAATACATAGAAAGTGCATTATCTCTGGTTATTCTTCTCTAATTTACTGTCTTTCATTATACTATAGGATTTCACTATTTTTTTTCTTATATTAATGTATTCAGTCTGTTGTGAAAAATACTTTTAATTATAGTACTACACACAACTACTTGACCCATTTGAACACACAAAGAGACATATCAGACCAGAATAACTTATTTGACTTTCCTTCGTTCTTTTTAAATAATATTCTCAAAATAGTTTTTATTAATATTTCATATTGTTGATCCCAGTAGAATTCCTTTCTTTTTGTTTTAGAGAAAATTATTAATATAAGGTGATACATGACCAGAAATATGATGGTGTCAATTAGAAACATTAATTAACAAATTAATTAGACACAATATGTTTCTTACCCCCATGAGAGAGGAGTTTTTCTATCCTGCTGGAAAACATAAACATACTAAGAAAGAAGAAATATATGCATATCTGTCCCCTAAACAGTTCTACCTTAATATACTTCATCTGGGGTTTATTTCTCCAGGGTAGACACAAATTGTTTTCTTAAACTGGCTCACCCGCCCTTAGTCCATGGTTTGCCAGCATAATTTACTTTCACTTTCTGTCCTAGTAACTGAAGAAATAGCATAACCACTCATGGCTTTGGCTCACATAGAAACCTAAACCACTTTGATGCAATGGAATAATTTATTTTGAGCTACATTTCCTCAGGCCAGATGCATAATAAAGTATATTAGATGTTCTGCCCTCTGTCCTGACAGTGTATTTTCCACTGTGTATATACACTGAAAATCTCTTTCCTGAATTGACATGAGTACTTCCTTAATGTTATGAATGTGTATGTATTGTAATGTAAATAAAGGAAGAAAGCAAAGAAAATGGAACACAATTAAGAAGACATTATTTTCCCACATGCTTTGAGGGTTTTTTTTGTTTGTCCATTTTTGTTCCTTTGCAAAATGCAGGGATAGAATGAAGAAGTCCTAGAAAATAATTTTCTTTAATTATTCTTTGAACATTCTTTTCACAGTAATAATCAGAAAATTATACTGTATTGTAAAATCAAGAGGACTTCCATATTTATTTTATTTTTGGTTTTATAGTTATTTATTTATTTAGTTATTTATTTTAATTTTGCTTTTTAAAGAAATATATGTATCTCTTAAAGAGGTAATTTCCCCTTTCCTATCCTTTACCTCTTTTTTTTTTTTTTTTTTTTTCAGAAATAAATAAATAAATAAATAGATAGATTGATAGATAGATAGATATGGTGATGATCAGTGAGAAATTGGTTGATGGGTCAGGCCCAAAGGGTTATAGTAAATAGGACTGCATCAAACTGGAGGCCAGTGGTGTTCCCCAAGGCTCCTTTTTAGGGCTGGTTTCTGTTTGTTTTCATAAATGACTTGTATGTAGAACTAGAAGGTGTTTTGAACAAATTTGCTAATTATACCATATTAAGAGGCGCTGTTGATGCCACTGAGAGTGGATACCTTGCAGGGAAATATGGACAAATTAGAGAGCTAGGTAATAAGCAACCACATGACGTTTAATAAGACCAAGCTCTGTATTCTGCATCTGGGAAGGGGCATCCCTGACTTTACATACAGACTGAAGAATGAGACGCAGGAGAGCAGACCCACTGAAAGAGATCTGGGGGTCTTGGTAGACAGTAAGTTGATCACAAGTCAACAGTGTGCCCAGACAACCAGAAAAGCTAATAATGTCATGGAGTGCATCAGTCACAGCATTGCTAGCAGGTCAAGGGAAGTGATTATCCTGCTCTATACTGCACTGGTGCAACCTTACCTTGAGTACTGTGTGCAATTTTGGGTGGCTAAGTAAGAAAAGGACATAAAACTATTATAGAGGGCTATAAGTAGGCTGAAGGGTCTGGAGGGAAAGATGAATGAAAAGAGGATAAAGTCCCTTGTTATTTTCAGCTTAAAGAAGACTGAGGAGAAGCTTCATCATGGTTTATATCTTCCTTTTGAGGAGAATGGAGGGGCAGGCACTGATCTCTCTCTCTGGTCACCAGTGATAGAACCTGAGGTAACTTCATGAAGCTGCAACAGGGGAAGGTAAGGTTGGTTATCAGGGAAATGTTCTTCATCAGAGGGTGGTAAGGCACTGGAACAGACTCCCCAAGGCAGTTGTTACAGTACTGAAGTTGCCAGGGTTCAAGAAGCATCTGAACAATGAACTCAGTAATATACTCTGAATTTTGGGTG
The DNA here is from genome assembly GCA_035772895.1 of Perdix hodgsoniae. Taxonomy (NCBI): domain Eukaryota; kingdom Metazoa; phylum Chordata; class Aves; order Galliformes; family Phasianidae; genus Perdix; species Perdix hodgsoniae. The sequence goes on from JAPSGF010000008.1 coordinate 6,448,683, forward strand.
GTCCAGTATGCATTCAGGAGTTGAACTTGATGATCATTATGGGTCAATTCCAACTTGAGATATTCTATGATTTTTACAGTTGAAAGAATATGTCAAAATGTTAAGGGAAAACAATTAAGGAAATTAAAAAAAAATTGAATTCAAGTGAGAAAAGTACAAGAAACAGCCATTTTTAGAAAGCCACAAAAGTTTGCCATTTTCACATTATAATGTTTAAGTAATTATTAAAATTGACTATGGAGAAGAATATGCCTATATGATAACAGTGGAACTATCAACGTTGGAACTGATCATACTGTCAATATATTTTCTAATAATCACTTAATAAATAACTAAAATGCTAGAAATTAATCCTATGCTTTGTGCTTTTTTGTTTCCTTGTTTATGTCTGATTTTTCATTGAGCCCAACTATAATAACAATGAAAAATACCAGAATATTTGTAATCAATATAGCTTAGAAACAGGTAAAGTAACAAAAGATCAATTACAGAAGGAATTAAAAATTAATAATTTTAAAACTAAAGAAGGATAGTAAATACATTAATTTATACCTTAAATACAGACGGATACTTCCCTTTTCCCCATGTAACCTCACTAAGGAAGAACCATATAAAATGTTTCTGCCTGGGAGATTCTAAGCCTTTTTTTTAAATACCACAACTAAATTATAATGAATAAAAATCTAAAATCACTAAGATTTTTTTTTTAATGAATCTAAAAAGTTTTCTTATAGATTTTTCATAAATTCATAATATATCTCTATAGTTTTTACATGTGGTAAATACTAATTGGAATTATCATCATCATCTTCATCCAAACCAACAGAGTTTTTTCACTGAAGAATGTACTGCATATCATGTCTAAAGTAACATCTGACTCAGCATCATGGTTTTATGTTTTTTTTGGTTATTGGTATTCCACATCATGACATCATGTAGTGCACTGGGACTTAAAGTGTTAATGCTCCAGTTTCAGGTACCTGTCCCAGAAGGGAAGAAGAACTACATTCCCCAGAAGACTGTTTGCTGTGTTGTCATCATTTCTGCTCAGGGGGAACAGATATAAGTCCTTGGTAGGTCATCTGACCTTCTCTTCTTCATCAGGCTTTCCTCCCTGCTGCTCAACCAGAGTGCATATCTCAACCCAGTGTTATGGTGAGGCCTATCCACCTTTCGGACACTCTTTTTCATTATATTTGATTTATTAGCATTAATTCTAAATATACTGTATTACAATATGGTATCTTTTATTCTGATACCAAATTTAGTAAATTAATTTGTTTCTCCTCAGATCGTTGCTGCTGTTTTTAATTATTTTGGGGTATCCAGTTTACCTTTTCTGGAGGTGCCCCTCTGGTCACGGAACAGAGCCAAACAAGCCCCTAAACCGTTGACATTCAATAATGTTTGACCACAGAAATAAAATACTATCTACTTTTGCAACACTAATGGCTGTCAGGTAATAGACCAAGATAAAAACTTCATTTTTTAGCAATGTACCCAGGTATCACAGCCTTGCCATTTATGTAAGCAGCATGTCACTGCTGTTTTTACTGTAATAAATTTACCTGAAACAAAAGTTATTAGTATTCTTAAATATTTCAAATGGAAATGATCCATATGGATAAACCAAAAGGTTGCAGCTAAACAGGCTGAATGATCATGTTTTCATTTATGTAGCAAAATCTAAATTCTTCAGTCCTTTCATATAAACTTTCCATGATCATTTGTTTACTGAAATTATTTTGAACTACCAGTAGATTTCTCTTAATGTTTGTGTCAGCTTATTTCTCTTTGTACTGCAAAAACATCACTACTCAGCAGTGAAAAAGTTCATGTTCAAGTAATCTGTTGTGTCACAGACCCAATTATGTGCTGTAGTCCAAAGCTGCGTTGCCCTTTCATAAACAACATTGCTAAACAGCACTTGTACTGAATCTGTCCTCATCTGATACAACTTAAAGAAAAGAATAGGTGCCCTAAAAACCTATTCTTTAAAATTGAAAAGGAACAAAAATTTCATTTTATTAAAGAAAAAAAAAAAGGGGGTGGGGGTTGGGAGTGGGGGGGGGGGGGGGGAGTAGGGAAGGGGGGGGGGGAGGGTGGTGTTTTTTGTGGTTTGTTGTTTTTTTTTTTTTTTTTTTTA
>JAPSGF010000008.1:6450928-6474242 GCA_035772895.1 Perdix hodgsoniae
TGTTTTTTTTTTAATTATGTTGTTTAGTTTTTGGGTTTTGTTTTCATTAAAAAAAAAAAAGTAAATGTTTTCTATGCAGCAGGTGCTTAGAACAAATACCACATAACTTGTCTTTCAGAGCATCGTTTACCTAAAAACTATTGCTGTTGTCTCTCTCAGACATTCTGAGATTAACTTTTCTTTCTGTTCTCTCTGCTTTTTCATAATGTTGAAAGCTGGACCTCATGCACAGGCAACCTTGCATGAAGTTCTGCAATGAGCTAATAGTCCCTTCTGGTTTGCACTGTGATGTTTTCTACCTAATATATAAATATATTATTATTATTATTATTATTATTATTATTATTATTATTATTATTATTTAATTGTCACGGCGTTAACTAGATCAATCTATGCCCGTGACAGGGGGGCAGTAGGCCCCCACCCCTGCCCCACACAAAATGGGAAGGAAGGAAGGGAAGGAAAACAACAGCGGCAACAATATATGAAGGAAAACTTATTTTACTAACTATGATATTGGAAATGCAAAATAACACAGTATAATAAGATCTAATTGAAATTGAGACTAATAAATCAAATAAGATAGGAGAGAGAGAGTTCCCGAGACCAAGTCAAACCTGAAAGGCTTGGGATGGCTAAGAAAACGCAACCTCCATGGGCCCACTGCAAAGCAGTAAGTGAGCGTTCCCTCCCCCCGGAAGGGTCAGATCCCATGACTTCCGTCACGTACAGGGATAGGTACATGGAGCTGGAGTATTAACACTTTAGTTCCAGTGCACTACATGATGTGTTGATGTGGAATACTGAAAACCAAAAAACGTAAAACCATGACATTCTACCCCTTATTCTACATCACTACATCATGCTCAATATATATATATACATATATGCAAACAAAATGATTAAAAGTGCACTACACACACAAGTCTATACACATATACATAGAATTACTGTCTGCACTCCCCTAGCATCAAGTTTCCTTGTGGTACACATTGAACATCCCCGTTTCTTTGCATTACCCACCAAGTGGACCCTGGTCCCTCGGCAAAAACAGTACCACGGAGAGGTTTGCCCTTTCCAGAATCTGGAAGAACCCAAACCGTTTTACCCAACATGCTTTTTACATGTACAACAGGGACTTTATCTCCCTCTACGGTATGTAGGGAGCTGGATCGGGAAGGACCGTGACGACTGATACATCCTCTGGTATTAACTAACCAAGTGGCTTCCGCCAAATGCTTCTCCCAGTGCTTAAATGTTCCACCACCCATTGCTTTCAGCATTGTTTTAACAACAGATTCCATCGTTCAATTTTACCAGAGGCTGGTGCATGGTAGGGAATATGGTAAATCCACTCAATGCCATGATCTTTGGCCCAAATATTCACAAGAGAATTCTTGAAATGAGTCCCGTTATCTGACTCAATTCTTTCTGGGGTGCCATGTCGCTACAGGACTTGTTTCTCAAGACCCAATATGGTGTTTCGGGTGGTAGCATGGGGTACTGCATATGTTTCAAGCCACCCCGTGGTTGCCTCCACCATGGTAAGCACATAACACTTACCACTGCGAGATCGTGGCAAGGTGATATAATCAACCTGCCATGCCTCCCCATATTTGTACTTTTGCCATCGCCCTTCCTCCCAGAGTGGTTTCATCCTCTTGGCTTGTTTAATTATGGCACACGTTTCACAGTCGTGAATAACCTGTGCAATAGTACCCATAGTTAAGTCCACCCCTCGGTCTCGAGCCCACTTATATGTTGCATCTCTCCCTTGATGGCCCGAGGTCTTGTGAGCCCACCGAGCTAGAAATAATTCACCCTTGTTCTGCCAGTCCAGGTCTATTTGAGCCACCTCAATTTTGGCATCTCAGTCCACCTGATGGTTATTTTGCTGTTCTTCAGTAGCCCGATTCTTGGGCACATGAGCATCTACATGGCATACTTTCACGACCATATTCTTTATCCGGGTAGCAATATCTTTCCACAGTTCAGCAGCCCAAATAGGTTTACCCCTTCTTTGCCAGTTATTTTGTTCTCACTGCTGTAACCACCCCCACAGAGCATTTGCCACCATCCACGAGTCAGTGTAAAGATAAAGTATTGGCCACCTCTCCCGTTCAGCAACATCTAAGGCCAGTTGGACAGCCTTTACCTCTGCAAACTGGCTTCATTCTCCTTTCCCTTCAGTGGCCTCTGCAACTTGTCGTGTGGGGCTCCACACAGCAGATTTCCATCTGCGATGCTTTCCCACAACACGACACGATCCATCTGTAAACAGGGCATATTTTTTTTCATTTTCTGGTAATTCATTGTATGGTGGGGCCTCTTTAGCTCGTGATACTTCTTCTCCTGGTGATGTTCCAAACTTTTTACCTTCAGGCCAGTCCATGATGATCTCTAGGATTCCTGGATGGCTGAGATTCCCCATCCGTGCTCGTTGTGTAATCAACGCAATCCACTTACTCCAAGTGACATCAGTTGCATGATGAGTGGAGGGAACCTTTTCTTTGAACATCCAGTTCAGCACTGGCAGTCGAAGTGCCAGAAGGAGCTGTGTTTCAGTACCGACTACTTCAGAAGCAGCCCGAAGCCCCTCATATGCAGCTAAGATCTCCTTTTCAGTTGGAGTGTAGCTCTTCTGACCCCTTATATGCTCTACTCCAAAATCCCAGGGGTCGGCCTCGAGTCTCTCCTGAGGCTCTCTGCCACAAACTCCAAGTGGGACCTTTCTCTCCAGCAGCAGTGTAGAGGATGTTCTTTATACCCTGTCCTGTCTGTACTGGCCCCAAGGCCACGGCACGGGCTATCTCCTGTTTAATCTGTTCAAAAGCCTGCTGCTGCTCGGGGCCCCATGTAAATTCATTCTTCATTCGCGTCACATGATAAAGGGGGCTTACAATGAAGCTGTAGTTTGGAACATGCATTCTCCAAAAGCGCACTGCACCCAGAAAAGATTGTGTCTCTCTCTTACTAGTTGGTGGAGACATAGCAGTGATTTTGTTGATCACATCTGTCGGGATGTGACAACGGCCATCTTGCCACTTTATACCTAGGAACTGAATCTCCTGAGCAGGTCCTTTCACTTTGCTTCGCTTAATAGCAAAACCAGCACGCAGAAGAATTTGGATTATTAGCTCTCCCTTTGTGAAGACTTCTTCCGCTGAATCGCCCCACACAACGATATCATCAATGTATTGCAGGTGCTCAGGAGCACTGCCCTGTTCCAATACAGTTTGGATCAACCCATGGCAAATGGTTGGGCTGTGTTTCCACCCCTAGGGCAAATGGTTCCAAGTATACTGAACGCCCCTCCAGGTGAAAGCAAACTGTGGCCTACATTCTTTGGCCAAAGGAATGGAGAAAAAAGCATTAGCAATGTCATTGGTGGCATACCATTTGGCTGCTTTTGACTCCAGTTCATACTGGAGTTCTAACATGTCCGGCACAGCAGCACTCATTGGGGGTGTGACTTCATTCAGGCCACAGTAGTCCACTGTCAGCCTTCATTCTCCACTGGCTTTACGCACTGGCCATATGGGGCTGTTAAAAGGCGAGTGAGTTTTGCTGATCACTCCCTGACTCTCTAGTTGACGAATCAACTTATGAATGGGGAGCAAGGAATCCCTGTTGGTGCGATACTGCCGTCTGTGCACTGTTTTTGTAGCAATTGGTACCTGTTGCTCTTTCACTCGTAGCAACCCCACAACAGACAGATCTTCTGACAGGCCAGGCAAAACAGACAGCTGCTTAATGTTGTCTGCGTCTACAGCAGCTATTCCAAAGGCCCATCGATACCCTTTAGGATCCTTGAAATGTCCCCTTCTGAGATAATCAATACCTAGTATACATGGAGCCCCTGGGCCAGTCACAATGGGGTGTTTTTGCCAGTCTTTACCAGTGAGGCTTATCTCGGCCTCCAACACAGTCAATTCTTGGGAGCCCCCAGTCACTCCAGAAATATGGATTGATTCTATCCCCTCATGACTTGAAGGCATCAGAGTACACTGTGCACCAGTATCCACCAGTGCCTTATATTTCAGTGGTTCTGATGTGCCAGGCCATCGAATCCACACAGTCCAATAAACTCTATTATCCCTTTCCCTCCCCTGACTGAGGGCAGGGCCCCTCTATTCATTACCTGTAATAACCGGAGCAACTGCACTGGCGGTTGATCTGCTTTGTAATTCTCTCACTCGTGCTCGCAGTAGAGGAGTAGGTTGTTCATGCCACTTCCTCATATCTTCTCCATGGTCACGTAAGTAACGCCACAAGGCAATTCGTGATGTAGGATTCCTTACTGGAGCCGGAAAGCATTTGCCTTTAACAGCTGAGATTTTTGATGGTGCACGTGAGGGAAGGGGTTCATCATCCTTAATTAGTTGGATTCGCAACAATTTGATCAGCTCCTTCACTGGACTCTTCTGATCATCCTGATCTTCATCAAGCATTTCTGATACTACTACAGGTTTGTCACGATTAATCAGTGAAGACACTTGCTCTTGCATTTTATTCAGTGAAGACGCTTGCATTTTATTCAGTGAAGACATTTGCTCTTGCATTTTATTCACTTGGTCCGTTAGTTGAGAGATGGCGGAAATGGAAGCACGAGTTACGAGTAGTTGCTGTTCATAGCTTTGGAGCTTAAGAATCAATTCAAAAACTACGGGCATTCTCTGCTGATCCTCATGTCTCTCACGCGCAGACATTAGTGCAACAGAATATCTGTCTGGTGCTGTACTTATGAATTTCTGCCATATATCAGACGTCGTCCTCACTTTCTCAGGGTCATGGTCTTGGTGTGGGTCATCAGGAACAAAGTTGGGGTCATACAGCATTTCCACCACAGCCATTTCCCTCAGATGCTGGATACCCTTTTCAACTGTATCCCATCTTCTCATCGCAGGCTTCAAGCTGTCTTTGAAGGGTTACCTTTCCTTCACGGCTATTAACATTCTTTCCCAGAGGGTGGCAGCCCCATCCAAACATTGACTAATTCCTCTGTCAACAGCTGGATCTCTGGCAATGGCTCCGAGTTGGCGAGCTTCATTACCTCCTAGAGACAAGCTATTGGCCCCGGCGTCCCAACAGCGAACCAACCAGGAAACAAGAGTTTCACTTGGGTGCCGTGTAAACTCCTTTCTTGAGCCTTGGATTTCGGTCATCTTCAGAGGCCGACGAGTAGTAATAGAGATTTCCTCTTCATCACTCTCCTCTTCATGTCTCCTATTTTTTCCTTTTGCTTTTCTCGATGGTGGTGGTTCTGAGGTGGGCCCCTCACCTGGATCTTCCTCCACTTCCTCCTCTTCTTTTTTCCGTTCCAGACGCGTGGACACTCATTTCCATTTCTTGCCTTCCACTGGAGCAACTGTTATTGTTACTGGTGTCTCCTGTAACTGATCAGATGTGACTTGGGAATTCTTCCCTTTGGCCTGAACCTCAGCTCGGAAACTCCAGAACAGTATTATATAGGGCGCGGTAAGCTCAAGCCAAACCCCAAATAAGTTGTGCCTCCTTAGATTTATGTAAGCCGCACTGTCCCTGACTCAAATACTGGCTTAGTTTCTCGGGATCCCATAGTCGTTCAAGAGTGAAATCCCATGACATTGCGGGTCCCCACGCTTCTAATATTTTTTTTAAACCTCCCCATATCCCCTGCCAGTCAGCATTCTCTGGTTTTGGAGGAGACTCCTTCTGCTTACTACGCCTATAGTAGACCACAGCCAGGTAAACTGATATGAGCAGGGCCACACTCATCAACATGAGCAGGGTTACGCACACAGATATGAGCGTTGACTGACTATCCGAAGAATGTCTGACAAACTGATAGGAAAATCTGGGAGTTGGTCTGTACATTGTGTGGTTTGTAAAATTGGCCATTCCATCTGGGAAGTAAATGTCAAAATTCATATCATGCCACATTCTATATAGGTACCAATATAGGTACCATACAGGTGTCTCTATCCATGCCCTTACCCAGTTATATATGGACACAATTGTTCAACCAAAAGATATGACATTGATGAATGGCCAGCAGGTCATGAGTAACATTATAACTTTCAATCCCTTACTCAGCACCCCCACGAAAAAGAATGGGTTCATCACTGGTGTCTGCTAAAAAGGGGTTAATAAATTGAAGCTACCAAAAGGAGGGGAACAAAAAACAAGAGGCACTACCCAGACCAAGCAGTGCTCAAAGTTTACAAATATCCCAGAATACTGGCAGTACACCTGGTCTTTCAAGGTCAAGTTTTCCAGCACAAATGCCTGAACTGCTGATAATGCTCCCTAACAAAGCTCTCTGAGAGCGGAGAATGAGATTTGTTCTAAAAGCTAAAAAAACTATGCCCGCATTCTCCACCAAAAATCTGTCATAGCGTTAACTAGATCAATCTATGCCCGTGACAGGGGGGCTGTAGGCCCCTGCCCCTACTCCACACAAAATGGGAATGAAGGAGGGGAAGGAAAACAACAGTGGCAACAATCTATGGAGGAAAACTTATTTTACTAACTATGATATTGGAAATGCAAAATAACACAATATAATAAGATCTAATTGAAATTGAGACTAATAAATCAAATAAGATAGGAGAGAGAGAGTTCCCGAGACCAAGTCAAACCTGAAAGGCTTGGGATGGCTAGGAAAACACAACCTCCATGGGCCCACTGCAAAGCAGTAAGTGAGCGTTCCCTCCCCCCGGAAGGGTCAGATTCCATGACTTCCGTCACGTACAGGGATAGGTACATGGAGCTGGAGTATTAACACTTTAGTTCCAATGCACTACATGATGTGTTGATGTGGAATACTGAAAACCAAAAATGTAAATCCATGACATTAATTCTAAGTAATTGTACCTTAAAATCATTAGATCTTGTTTTCTGGTAATACTCACACTCCTATTAGTGACAACTGTAATTTTTATATTTCACCTTTCTTGCTGTTTGCTAAAATTTAGAGAATTATGAGAAATTATCACTATCTATTTAAATATCAACAACAGATTCAGGGGAATTTATTTTAACATGAACAAACCTTTTAGCTTTGTTTTCTCTAGTACATTATCTGCTTCTGCTTATGAATTTATGTGTGATCTTGGACTGAAAGCTCATCAGATTGATTTATTCATTAATCTATATCATCTTAATCAATACACTTTAGTAAAACAAACCAATGAACAAATGAGAAAACCCCACAACAGCACCAGAAATGCTCCTTATTAAGGAACCTGTGAACTTCTCAAAGCCTCATAAGCATCTACAGGATATAATTTGAACAGATAATAGATATAAAAGACAAAGCCTGGCCTTCTGAAGTAAATAGCAATGTTCCCACTGACTTCATGGAGTCCAAGATTTCATGTCCAGATCAGGTTGCATAAATGTATAAGGAAAAATAAATAATAACAAAAAGTCTAAATTGGCAACTAATATTACTCAGTATGAATAATTCAACCAAGTCTATTTAAGAGAATTGTCCAGGAAAGATTTATACCATTCATTTTAAAAGAAAGTAACACAAACTTGTAATAAATGAAGTGATGGCTTTTTTGAGCTATAGCTGTATAAAAATATTTCCCTCTGGATAGAGGTGTTACCTTTATTGTGTAATAATAGTCTTCAATCTTGGGCTTCAGGCATTTCATCAGGATCTCAGTAAATTGTCTACCTTTAGGACAATATTTTATCATTATTGCCCTTAAAACTAGTTACTATTTATGTGACAGAACATTTATAGTTTTGATGGTTTGGCTCACTGGAGATAGTCATGCTACCGAATAGCCAGTAGTGACATACAGTTTCTTACATCAAACTATTAGAAGAATAAGCTGTTTTATATGTAAGAGACAGAGTGTTCCAAGAATGCTAAATCAGTTCATTGTGATGTTCCATAAATCCATAGAATATTTCTAACTCTAATTTCAAGAACGGACAACAATGGGAGGAAAAAAAAAAAATAGAGAGAGGGAGAACAAGAGAAAAATTCAAGTTAAATTCATTTTTTCCTCAAAGGAAAAAGTGGGTGGGAAATAGAACTAGTGAGTAAATAAACTGAAGGAAAAAGAATGTGAAGTTCAATCATCTACAAAATTTCTACAATTTACATCTATAAATTTCCTACTCCTCACAAGCATCTTCAGAATCCAGAGTTCAACCACAGATTTGCAAAACTATGAAGTGTTCTGGACAGTTAATATGAAAGAAGTACATGAGAAACAAACATATAAACAACAACAGCAAACAAGAACATGATCTTATAATTAGTTTAACTGTGGTTTACTCATATCTTAGTGCCCATCTACAGAATATTCACTCTCCAGGTAATTTACTACATAGAAAATATCAGCAAGAAACATGTAACCATACCATTGCACTTCTGATATTCTCTGAAATAAAGTTAATTTAGTATGAAAGTGACTACAGTTCTAGTCACATCTAGAACTGTAGTGAGGTAATGTTAACTAAATCCTTGACTACTATAGAATTTTCATAGTGACAGAGTATACTATTTCTTTGTGAATACAGAACTTAAAATTACTACACTAGCATATTTTTACTTCTTTTTCTGTTTTCCCCAATTTCTGTTACAATAGGTTTACCTCAGGATTTTTTGTATTTGGATGTGAATTTGTCACCCACAAAAACTTCCAGTTCTTACAAATAAACCAAGTTCTTTTTAATTTGATTTTAAGAATACACCTCTGTTAGTCATTCTTCAGGTTTGAAAACCTTTCTTTCTAACCCACGAGCAATACCAGAATATTAAAATCTATACATATATGGTTTTCAGTACTTTTTCACAACTTAAATAGTAAGTAGAATTTCTCTTTTCATGTGTTTAGAAAGAACATAGTTGAGTTTTTCTTAAATTGTTACATTTAATTCCTTGTTTTGCATTTCTTATTTAGAAAAATATTTTGGGTAAATAAAGGCCATTAGTCTTTCAAGAGATGTGGAAGATTTTTGCCATTAAGGAGAATAGGAATGAAAAGAGTGGTCTTGCTGAAGAGTGGGACCAGAATTCTATTTCAAGTTTATAATCTATTGCAGGAAAGAGAATAAGTAGAAACTTTTAAGGAATCCTAAGAGCATTTTTTTGCAGAGGGAAAGTCATGACCTAAGCAGTGAGAGATTTAGACTATCAATAGTAATTCTATTCAGACCACAGAGAAATTAAAGGCATGGGTCTCTGAAATATTTCAGCTTGCTCTGCAGAGGTGACAATCTTTCCCTGATTCTGTGGGATGTCTTGGGGGCTGTCATTCTCAATCAGCTGTAAATGTTTAATGGAATGTTCAAGCAAGAAGCAGTTTAAGTTCTTTCTTTACTTTGCCTAATTGAAAGTTACGTCATTCATTTTCATTCTCTAAATACCTCTAACATAAAATCTTGTTTCTCTTCTGCTTACTGCTTTGAGTTATTGATATTATTTGTTGCTCACTGTGAATGCCAAGGCCATAAGTTAGATTTTGGCAAGATAAAAGTGTTGCTAGTACAGAGAACAACAATAAGTAGAATATTTTTGAATTTGGAACTAGTTAGATTTATCCCTTTATAGAAAACCTTTACTTTTGATATTTTGTTTTCTTTTAATAGCTATTTTTCAATCTCAAGGAACAAAATATACAGAAAATCTCTATATTTCTTTTTTAATAATATACACACAAAACTTCTATTTTGGAAAAAAAAACCTAAAATTTAGATTTAAAAAGTACTTTAAAGAAAAATGCAAATTCATTTCTCTAAGTTTTTATCTTGTTTTGTTGTGTTTTGTTTTTTAAAAACACTGCTATTGTTTTATCTATAAATTATAACTTCATCAGTTCTTATTTCATTTGTGTTTTGTTTTCAGTCTTGAAATAGTTTTGCCCATATTTCTGTTCTGTTCTCATTCTCCTGACTCAAAATTATTCTTAAATACTTAATAATTTATATAATCTGTTAGAGAACTAAGAAAATTTCCCTGCTGAACTACGAAATCTATCACCAAATTTATCATTTTTGTCATTATTATGTTCTAAATTATTTAAAAGGGATCACTGTTATGGTGGTTACATTCCTGTATTTATTGACATACAAAAAACATTTCTTTTAATACATCCTATGCAATATAGTGTAAACAGAACATTAGAGAAGACATTTTAATGAAGAGACATTTTAAGACAGCTTAAGGAAGAAAATGGATATAGTTCCATTTATGAACTACTCTACTAAAAGTAGCCGTTAGTAGCACTGCAAATCTATTTTTTTCTGTGGCAAATTAAAGGTCAGGATAGAGCAGGAATACATTAATATTACATTGTTGATCTGTACCCTGTTAACTGAAGTTTCCAGTACACAGTTAGTGCTTGTAGTGACAGAATATTGTTGAATGTAGTATAAGTATAGCAATAAAATATAACTCTCTGATACTGTGTTCATTTGCATATCAAATGTGATGAGGACTTCTGTCCTACTCATATTAATTTCAGCAGTACTGCATTATCCAAGTAAGAACAGAAATGCAAGGAGACATTTTTGCTAAACTGTTTTGTTACTTTGCCTTTCCACCTTCATTCAGTTCATTTCTTTTCTTTGTCAGCTTTTGACATACAGCATAAAATTTTCAGAAGTGCCTAAGGACCATATTAAAAAAAAAAAAAAAAAAGGACTGTGGTATCTGAAATGAGACTTATTCTACAGATACCTACAATGAAGAGCATGATCCTGAAAAGAGCAGCGCAACCTCTGTAGGCATTATATGATTCAAATGTAAAGTTTTCTAGGCAATTGAAATATATACCCCAAAGTTCCTAAATCTTCACAGACTTGAGTTCAGTATCTCAGTTTTTCAGGAATACAAAAAACAGACATTCCTCTACCTAAATCCCTCTGGAGTTGGTTCTGAGAAGCAATCTCAGAGTATGCATAATACAAGAGAAACAGAACTGACGTCTTTCAGTCTGCCTTAGCATTTTCTGCTCCCCTCTGAAATATTGGTGGAAGAGAAAGAACTCTTCAGTTTTTATATTCTGATTAGAAATTTCACCAGGCTTCTTTTGCTATCTCAATTTCTTAGCTTTGTGAAGAAAAGATATACCACTAGATGACACACCAGGCAGGGAGATCACCTTCTCTTTTTCTCTGTGGAAGCCATGACACAGTTCAGACCCTGATTCATTTCACCATAAAGAGGTAGTAAAATAATCTATAAGACAGCAGTTACTGTGAGCTTAAATCTTTATTTCAAGGACCAATTAGTATTTTATACTGAAATTTCCTGGTTTCCAACTTAAAACAAGCTTCATTTTGATCTCTCTTAAGCTTTGGAGTGATGCTCTCTTGTTTAGATTTTGATTGTTTGTGGGGGAAATATTTTCATAAATCACTTAGGGACTCCTGAATGTTTAGATTTGTTCATAAAATAAAGGATATATAAGAACAGCTTTGACTGTACTAACTATATTAAATAATATACTGTCACATAGAATTTAACAGTAATAATATTCAGTATTAAGAATCATAGAATCATAAGTTTGGTTTAGGTTGGAAGGGACCAAAAATCATTTACTTCCAAAGGCCCTATCATGGACAGAGTTGCCAATGGCTAAATCAAGCACCAGATCAGGTTGCCCAGGATATAAATTATACAAGAAATATTTCATAATGTATTGCATTTTCTTTGGAATCTTCAAAATTATTTGCTTTAGATAATTTAGGTTATCTTTCCTCTCTCATTTTTCTGCATGGTTCTGTCAGTAATACAAGAGGATCACACAGTGAATCTCAGACACTTTGATGCTGCAGAGGCAGTAGCAGGTTCTTCTGTCTCCTTTCAGAGAAGCTAAGCATCATCCAAATACTCACCTTGATCACAGAACTGGCAATGTCTGCTGCCTGAACCTGTCAGCTCCAGGTGGAGAGGAAGGACAGACAGATTTTGTGTGTGTGCAGGGGCAGGGGACAGTGATGGGTACAGTATGGGAACTGCCTATTTCTAGCAGTCAGTATATAAACCATACAAATGAAGACTGGGCTAGCAATAATCCTTCGAACAAAGCCAAACTGATTTTGGTGATAGGAGCTGTCCTGTCCTAAAAGCTGCTTGTAAAATAGGGACATTACTGAGGCTTTTAAAACATTGATTCACACAAGTGTGGATTTTTAAACTCCACCAGTAAGACACAGAATCAAATTACTTCTCTTTATGAGAAATTTATAATTCCTTACTGGACTCAGTGTGACTTCCCTTACAAAATTTGTGTAGACATTAAGTTTTTGTTGTTATTTTGAAATATTCAAAGCTGTATTACTTTCCTAATAATGAACAAAAATCAAAAACTTTTCCACAGCAACAGATGAAGCACAGTGGAAATCTTTTGCTGGCCCAGAAACTTTGATGTTACAATAAATTTTATTCCCTAGTACCGTCTTTGTTAGTGGAGGGATATTTATTACTGATGTGAAGGACAGCAAGACATTTTTATCCTGTGTGTAGTCAATTGTAAATAATAATTATTATTAAAAAAATATGACCCTGAAATAAAATATGTGCTGCATTTGTACTTTCTGATAGTAAATTCCAGAATGAGCTCCTCAGGATTCTCATGAGTAAGACCAGTATAATATTAGTGTTGAGATTTGACTGCTCAATGACTTCAACACAGCATGAAACCAATCGGAGGGGGAGAATGATCTTAAGAAACTAACAAACTAACTAACTAAAAAAGCAATGAAGTCAGGGAGTTTGAGAGTGAAATTTACAAAATGATTTCTCATGCAGTTCACCCCTGTGTCATTCCCTCCCATGAGTGTCAAGCAATGTTATAAAAGGAGTTACAATAACAACGCTAATTAATTATAGTGAGATTTCATGTGTTGCAGTAAAAATCTCAGCCACAGTAGTCCCACTTTATGTCATAGTCAGTGGTGTAAAGCAGAGCTATATGATACTGAGATCAAACGTAGCACAGTAATTACCAAGGAAGGCCATCTTGTGTCAAGGCAACAAATTCATATCTACCTTTATGTTTTGAATACATGAATGACCCTAAAAAATACTGAAACTTTTTGCACAGCATATTAAAAAAACCCAACAAACTGAAACTGTGTAAAATTGTGAAAAATGGTAAAAGCTTTGCAGAGCTATACCTCTTAAAAAAAGCTTGTTTGTCAGGGATCCAGAGTTCTGCTGGATCTAAGTCAGGGGTTTAGAGACACCAGGAATTATGAAATGAATGTGCAGTTTGTCTTGTGATAGATAATGATTTAATGCTGGTCCAATCATAAGACTGAGACACATTAACATGAATTATTTGAAATCAGTGAAAATATATCTGAGAATTATATAAACAAAAATTCTTACCAAACATAACTATGCTAAGAAAGTATTAATACTATATAAAGATAAATGTTTGTTCAGGGAAAGTTAATACTCTTTTATCATGATTGCTAATGTGTTAAATATTTTTAGTGTTGTTATTTTGTTGATTTTGTGTGTTTTTTCTTTTCCATCTGAATAAACTTTGAGATAAGAGAGTTCCAGTTTAAAGTTGTGTTGCTCACAATGTGAATTAATTCTTATTGAATAAATAGTAAATCTTAGAGTTATTTTAAAAGACTTCATATTTTTAGGAGATAATATTTTAAGTGGTGCCAGTCTGTTTACTTTAATTTGTCCAGAACTGTGCAAAATAAATTTATGTGCCAATGACCTAAAAACTGAAAGATGGAGGAGAACGCTCATATAAAAATTTCTACACTGAGCAAATAATTGCGTATATATATACACGCACAGTATATACAATTTCAGGGATGCTTTAAATATTTTATTTGTATGTGTATTTAGGATACCCATTTAAGGTGATCTTCTCATATATCGGAACCTATGTTTTCACTTTCTAAAAGTTGAAATAGATGTATCCTATTCTATGCTCATTGGATTGTTTTCTGCAAGCTTATTAGTCTGTCTTGGGTACATTTTGGCTGCAATCATCAGCAGCATTATAGCCTAAATTTTCATTGCAGTAGTGTAGGAAGCAGCTAATCAAAAGTGATTAAGTGAAAAAGAGACAGAAGCCTGTAGAATAACCATGTCAGTTTTAGTACTTTTTTAGTTCTGTATTGGACACTAACGTGGACTTGATCCATTTTCAAAAGTGATGCATATTTCACTGTTTTGATCATTCTTACTCTCAATAATATTGTACTTTCTTATCACTGAAAAAACTATAAAATAAATTTTTTAAAAAATGTTAATGGATGTAGAAAGACACCTGCAAAATAAAAATAATATCTCTAAAGGTCATTTAGAAATGTAGCATAGATGTGCAATAAAAGTTTACAAAATCTGTAATCTTAGGTTGTTGTCTTTTCATGCACTGAACTGTGTTTTTCCATGAAGTCTCTTACTGTGACTTTTAAAAAGTCATACAGGTTTGGGGTATTTCAACTGTAAGTAGGAGTTAACTTGGAAGAGCCATCATGAAAAGACTTATCAGTGGATTTCACAACTAGAACTGTTATTCTCCATGTTAATAATGGCAGAAAACTTCATCTGTCCAGGTGGCAGATTTTGTCTATGTTTGGACACTTTCTCCAGCTGATAACACAACATGCATATTGGTTTATTATATATTCACATCTGATTTCAGATTCCAGCCATCAGAACCACCAGTAAGTCTAGGGAAAACAAACAAACAAACAAACAAACAAATAAATGAAATTACTTGAATGGTCAAGGGACAAGTTTCCAAAGGCCTAACACAATGACTTTTCTTTTGCTAGGAGAAAAACCTCAATAATTCATTAGTTCATTGGCCAACATTGTCTGAACATTTTAAGGTATTGGGATGCATAATTCTCTAGTGAATATGACTAGAAATACTGACCTGCTTGAAAAGTACACTTGATACTAGTAGATGTTTACTTCCTGAGACCAAATCATGGAGCAAGCATCTTCTGGTAAAATTAACTTCCAGCAAAACTTAAAAGAGGAATCAAATTTATGAACTTCAAAAAATGTGTATGACAGGTCAAAAGACTTTATTCTTCTGATCAAAACACCCGGAGATTTTTCCCAATGAAGTGGGCATGAAGCAACTCATGGAGATGACAAGTTAATTGTCTTTGTGCTGTCTTATATTATCTTACCTGTGCATTAAAAACTCTTTGTTCATTTATTCAAATGTCATCTGTCTCAATATCCAAGCTTGACCAGTATCAGAATTAAATTCATATATTATTACATTTATATTTGCATATATTTGCATTTATATATAGCATATATATTGCAAATAGGAAGCTTCATCTTCAGCCAAGGACAAAAAAATGATACCTAATGTTTTAATCTTGCTCAATATGCCCCCTGCCAATCATTTTTAAGGGTATTTAAATCTTAAGATACTTTGATAATCAGTACTCTGAGATTTTACAAATCTTTATAAAAAATCAACCTGCTGCCCATTTCTCAATAATCTAGCTGGCTGAGCATGAAGTAAACACATTTGCATGTTCCATGTTATTTTATTTGATGACTGATGAAAACAGCCCTGCAGAGAAGGACTTGTGTGTTCCGGCGGATGAAAATTTGGACACGATCCAGCAGTATTTGCTTGCAGCCCAGAAGGCCATCAGTATCCTGTGCTGCACAAAAAGAAGGGTGGCCAACAGAGAGAGAAAGGGGATTTTCTCCTTCTACTTTGCTCTTGCAAGGCCCCATCTGGAGTACTGCATCCAGGTCTGGGGCCCCAAGTACAGAAAGGATGTGCAGCTGTTGGAGTGGATCCAGAGGAGGGTCATGAAGATGATCAAAGTGCTGGAGTACCTCTTTTATGAAGAAAGGTTGAGGCTTGTTTAGCTTAGAGAAGAGAAGGCTCCAGGGAGACATCATAGTGGTCCTGCAGTACTTGCAGCGAGCTTACAGGCAGGAGGGGGACAGAATTTTTACACAGTCTGACAGTAATAGAGCAAAGGAGAATATCTTTGAACTAAAAGAGAGGAGATTCAGATTAGATGTTTTTTTAGTCAGAGAATGGTGAGACACTGGCATAGACTGCCTAAAGAAGCTGTGGATACTGCAATCCTGGATGTGTTTATGGTCAGGTTGGACGGGATCCTTGACAGCCTGATCTAGTGGTTAGCATCCCTGCAGGTAGGGGGGTGGAACTCTATGATCTTTAAGGACCCTTCAACATAATAAATTCTATGATTTTATGACCAACTTCAAAATGTTTTAACCTGTTATGAAACAATTACATTGAATCACAGCAGACATGAAATTGTGTGCTGCAAGGAAAGGGTTCTATAGTTGTTGTGTCTTGTTGTTGTTGTTTATTTGTTTTTCTTTATTGTAAACTGATTTGTTGTTGTCTACCTTACCATGAACTTTCCTAGTTTTGACCTACCACACTATCACACTGTAGATTCAGACCTATTAAAAATAAATAAATAAATAAATAAATAAATAAATAAAAGAGGGAAATAAGATGTCTTATTCTGCAGTTTGGGAAAGAAAAAGCCAAGAAGCAGCACTTTGTAGAGAAATGCCCTCTCTGGAGCTTCAGTAGCATGCAACTGATATTGAATACTGCCAGCAAAACACCTGCTATTTGGCTTAACAAAATCTGTGCTTACTGGGTACGCAGATACGTATATATGCACTTTTACTGTATGGGTTTACTGGTATTTTTTTCAGTCTGCAAACATTCAGTTTCAAGCCGCAGTGGGATTTGTTTAATTCTCTTAAAGTTATCAACATTTTAATTTCCCTCTATTCTCCTATATACTATTTACTGAAAACTGCATATTTTGGCATAGATTAATGAATCTGCTACAGAGGAGCAAGAAGCCCTAGGTGACTCGTTTACCCTTCCCCAGTAGGGGATCAGCTGCCAATTGCCCCCACTCTGTGATGGCTTGTCCTTCTTCTCACCTTGTCATCAAGCCAAGACTGAACACTGTAGGAGCACAGGTAAGCATCTGCCTCTCTAATCTCTGCCAACAGCTCTCCATTATCAGCTGCCAGGGGTTCTTCAAAGAACTGTGCACAACTTCCTCCAGATGCATACACCAAGTGCTTTTAAGTCTACAGTAAATTCTGCTTTTGCAACAGAGGGAAATCTCAACTGTCAAATCTTTTTCCAGAGTTTCATTTCAACTCACCATGAAAGACAATATAAGTTTGTGCACTTTTTTTCTCCATTTTAACTAGCATATATTCCCAGATTGACTAAGTGCACAAATTCCATAAAAATAATAGAAGTATCTTTCTTTATGAGATGATCTTTGCAGCACAAAATTAAAATAAGATAGCAGCCATTGGTTGTCTTTAAGATATTATTCATTCATTATTCCTTAGATAAGTGGAGAAAAATCCCTTACCATATATCATAATTTACTGCAGAAATTGAGAAAAACAATTATCCAAATTGCTTTATTAGCCTGTGATCATGTAAAAGTAAGTGCTCATGTTTTTCTTTCTACTTTCCTGAAGTCCTATTGACTAAATGCAATTATGCTATTCATTAACTGCCAACAGCTATGCAAAATAAAGTTTTTTAAAAATATTAAAATTCTAAAATAAATACAAACAGCTCCTCCTTTAATAACAACAAACTCTCAAGACCTAACAATCAAAACCAAGAACACTCTAGTGATCAGAACATTTTGATTGTTTTCTGCTGCAGCTCTTACCTTCAACCTGTCAGGGACTGAGAAACAGAATATCTTAAATTATATTTGAATGAGCATTTACAAATGAAAAGGAGCCTCAAAAAAGATAAATCCACCTGCCTTCAAATTTAATTGCTTAAAAAAAAATACTCATTTATTACTCATCTATTATTGTGAATATGCATCTGTACTTGAAGCATGTTTAGGATAGTTTTACCACTTTCTCACTAGGCATATTCTCTCTTTGGTCAGAAAATTAAAAAATGTTTCTCAGTAAAAAAATTTTACTCTCCCTACATGTTCTGAATGAAATAATTCTCATTACAATTCAAGAATCTCAAAGTTCTTATCTCAAACTTGAATTTATTTCCCGCAGAAATGCTTTAGCAAAGATGGGTAGCCAGGTGTAAAGTCTCTGATAGAGACATCTATATTGATATATGATTTCTGATATATGATATATGTTTCTCAACTTTCAACTTTTCCAACTGGAAGCAAATAGACCTTGGGAACAGCTGATGTCTTTTTAGCTAATTCTCTAGAACGAGAGGGAATTGCCAAGTTAAGATGCCATATTAGCTGCCTTCTTCAGAGCTTTTATTGTTGTGCTAATAATTCTAGTTAAAAACAGTTAATGATGTAGGAGCTCAGTAGCATTACTTTGATTTTGTGTGTCAGTCTAAGACAGTTTTCTTTTCCTACCAGACAGATAGACCATTATATGTTAATATGATTTATAATTACTCAGTAACAAAACAGTAGGAAAAAAAGAAAATAGTAAGACATAGTCCAGTCTTCATTTCTATATAGTTCAGGCATAAACAGTAATTCACAAGACCATATTTATGAGACATATACTTTTCCTGGTAGATTTGCATTGATGTTATTTGACATATAGAGATTATCCCAAGGGCTGGTTTAGTATTCACAGAAAATAAAACAAAAAGCTTGCCTATTTCTTTTATATTTTGTTTTCTATTAAACAGTTATTTATTGTTAAAAGGTGATAGTGAAATGAATCACTAAGGCAATTATGTAAGAGCTTTTTCTGATCTTTATTACTCACAGTGTTGTTGGCAGACTGCTTCAAAAAGTGACAGAAGAACATTATGTAAGGAAGTATAGTCAAGTAACATTACATCATATAGGCAAAGGTGGAGAGTTCAGTTGGTGGCACTCGGCAGGTTGGAGACCAATGACTGTAGATGAAAAATAATGAGTGTCAAAAGACTAGAAAGCAGAAGGGCAGTGTTCACACAATGCCTGGTAAAAGAGGATGTCTCAGTGGGTAGGCAATGAATTAGATGAGCAAGACATAGGCCACTGCAGTATTTATTTATTTATTTATTGCTTTCATTTTATTGTTTTACATACACATTTCAGGATCCATGATCCTTAACAAAACAATTTACAAAATATACTTTTGTAAAATAATGCTTAGGGTAGGATTGCATACTTTTCCCCAGCCCCTCTTATTAGCTTTAATATTTTCTCCACTGTATATACTTTTAAATATATCTTAATTCTGAAAGGTTTTATATGGCTGAAGAGGATGGGGACTGATAGAAATAATATTTTTAGGTGAGTTTGCTCTTGCACATGTACAATCTGTGAAATGGTATTATGAGGAAATATTACCTATTGCATTTTTTTGTTTTAAAACAAAACAAAACAAACAAAGAAACCAGCACTTCTGTCACTGTACTTCTGTCAGTTCTATAATAATGAAGCACTTTAAAAAAAAAAAAAAAGTCCTTAGAAAATAGCTCATCATTTCTCAAGCATGAATTATCTATGGCCCTGCTGTTATCATGTATTTCATCTCAGAGATATTCTAATGAGACCTCCTACATGACATCTTTTCTTATGTTATACTCAGATTCTAGTCGTATTTTTCCTCTGTGGGTGTAGTTATTAAAGTATTTATGCACTGTCAATTTAGATTTTTTGAAGACAATAAATGCTTGCTATCACTTTTTTAAAGCAATAGCTATTTCATTACAGAGATTATCAAAACAAAAATCACTTCAGAAAAAATATTTACTTTCTTCAAGGCAATTGTATTTTTGGCAGTTTTTATTCTTATTTGGAATTCCTGTTTCCAAGTAATAATGGGGAAGAACCAAAATACTGATAACATCAAGTCAGAGCTGGAGGTGTTTCATTCACTGTCTGTACAATTAAATGTACAACAGAAGAGAAGTGAAGGCATGCTTTGAGTCCAGCATCAGCAAAACTATGCCTATGAGATCTCTAAACATGGTAAGAAAAAAGATTAGCTGTCACCTCTTTAAGGATAATACCGGAGATAAAACATGGTCAACTATAGATATGTAGGTACTTAGATAATACCTGGTTTTCTCCTCTCCTTAATTTTATTAATATTTTATTAATAAATTTAAACATACAGATTGAGGTATTTGCAACAGGAGCCTTGAAATTATCACAGAGTCCCTTTAACCATCAGGGCAGTAATGTACACTTAAACAAAATTAGGCTCTAATTTATGCAGGTTCTTCTTTGGTTTGTGGCAGCACTTAAAGTCTGTAATCCTGTTCTATGTCCCTAATGCACACGATATTAAATATACAGGAATGAAAAAAGGTAGTTCATATTCACGAGAAAAAAAGTTTAATGAGGGGACAGAGGGTGAACAAAGATCAACAAGAACAACAAGTTAGAACAACAGCAAAAACAAACAAAATACGAGTAGAACCAAGCAATGTTAAAGAAGTATCATTGGTCAGTATAAGCTCTGCATGCAAGCAGTGTCTGATTTTATCTAATGACTTTTTCAGGTCAGTCTTCATTCTTCCCTTACAACTCGTTTTGAAATTGCAAATCTTCCATTTGTTATTGAGGTAGCAGATACCTCATTTGGAGACTTCAGAGGCTAAAAACACATGCTTATTTTTCTAGCCTTTTTCCTTTTCATTAAAGTTGTTAGTATCATGTTTATTTCTAGAGCAGTTTGTTCTAAACTGCTACTCTGGGCATTTTGAATTCTGTCTTCCCACAGTCTGATCAAATACAACTGAAGTCTGATTTTCATGAAGTGCTGCAGTAGGTCACATTGAAGTATTAGTCTTTTCAGCTTCTGAAACAAAAATAAATTATTATTATTTTTAAATTCTTTGCTTGACATGACTCACAAAGATCTACTTAAAGGAAATAATGTTTAAAATTTGAATGTAGGGCACAGATCAATTATTTGTGCAAGTGTATATCCTTGAGATATTATGTTAATGAATGACTAAACAATCTGGGATCTATTCTGACAGAATAATTTGCTTTAATCCTTAAGTCTTTCCCACCACTATTTTTATGTGTTTTGTAATGTTGAAGCTGAAATACAGCCAGGAACTGAACTGCACTCAGTTGTGTTGCAGTAAAAACATTTACTATGTGTCTGTAAGCTGGCTGTAGGTTGGCTACAGCAGTACTCTGAGGGTTGCATGCTTTTTTTTTTTTTTTTTTTTTAAATTTTTAATTTTATATACTTTCTGCAGATTCTCAAAAGCTGAAAAATTATAGGGATTGAGTGAATGTTATTTCAGCACAGATTACATGGTAGAGCTAAAGAAATTTATGCTTCTGATTTCAAATAATATAAGATATGCAAAAACAAAAAAAAAGGAGAGAGATGACAGAGAAATATTCAGGAATAGATACTTGAAAAAGAGAATAAGGTTTTAGAGAGTGATTGTGAAAGGCAGTTAGAAAGCAGTATGGAACTCTGGTAATGGAGAGACATCATGGGGAGAGGACATGAAGAAACAACTTCTTGATATAAAGTGTTAGAGAGATTTAGGGGAGGAAAAAATGTAAGAGTTAAGAAAGAGTAAATCTGCAGGAAGAAAGAATTCAGATATTGACTGAAGATTAACAATAGGGGAGGTGAACAAAAGATGGGCTTTTATTGTAATTGCGAAAAAGAATTGACAATACTTCTTTTCACCTTTGCTTGCTATGCCTCTTACATTCTCTCTCATTCTCTTCTCACTTACCTCAAGCAGAGTATTGCTTTGAAAGGTGGTGAGAGATTTCATGTGGCATCTGAACTGGTATCGTTTGGATAACACTGAAACGTTAGTGTGAGGATCTCATAGTAACGAGATCAATGAGTACTGAGAACATTAGTACAAGAAAATGCAATCTGTCTCAATAGACTAATGAAATTAAGATGTAGGCTGAAATAGAGCAAAATTTGAAGAGTGCCTCCCTAAACTAGGCAAACTTGCATAAGTAACAGATTTAACATTTTTCAGACCCTAAAGGGCACAATATTCAGACCCCCCCCAATTTAAGAGTTTTTGAGTATCTCCCTGACTAAAGGGAAAAAAAAAAAAAAAAAAAAAAAAGTTCCAATCTATAAACTGTTCAACATACCCTATGTACCAGTTTCTCATGTAATTTCATTTGTGTAGACATGCACAGACTTGTTTGGAAAGGCCTTGGCCATATGCTTGTCAGGCCCATTTAATTGCCTGAGTGTCAAGCCTTCAGCCAGGGAGTCATATACAACCACACACTGTAATTCATATCTCTGGCAAGAGTACAGATTGAAATCTACCACTTTCCATTAATCATGCTGTAATTCTCAAATCGTTCACTACAGTCATCAATCAGATCTACATGTGCATTGCAATTCGCAAAGGGTGAAAACATACCTTTTTTGGTTGGTCATATTAGATGTGACATAATCAGGTCTCTATCTTTTACCTTTTTATAGACATGTTTTATCAGTGCAAACATGTTCATGGAATCGTTGTGCTCATCAGAGTTTTAGGTAAAAGAGCAGATTACTTTTCCTACAGGAGAAAAGCGAAATTACATAGAAAATATATGCCTACTTATGGATGTGCTCTTTAGTCTTCTAATGTCTCTTGCACTTTGAAGTTTGTACATCTATGTAAGATTTTAGTGTAGGTATCACTGGCTATGGCAAGATGTTCAGTTTCAAACTAAAAATAATGATTAAGGGTTCTAAATCTTTTTTTTTTTTTTTTCTTCTTCCACATTACTTGAAAATTGAGATTCTGATGTTTATTTCTAATGTATGATGTAATGCACATTACATGAAGTAATTTGTGGTGAACAGTTCCTTGAAAGTAGAGATTAAGCTGCACATGTTCACCATACCATGCTTGGCCACTTTAAGTCCTCAGTGCACTTTTATGAATGATGAGTGAAGAGAGGGAAATGTTATTATTTGTCATACTGTATGGGATTTGGCTAGGCAGCAGATGAAGTTGTTTTTAAAGACAACGAAAAAGGTAATAATGTTATATTTTTATATTCTGCATTTTAATTAATATAATTAATTAATGATTTATAAATTAATATAATAAAAATATTAATTTTTATTTTAATTAATTTTAATTAATTAAAAATAAATTTTATATTTATGTTATATAATTATGGTTTCAAACTTTTCATGTACTTTCTTATTAATTAAACATTTCCTTGCCAATGTATTTTTCAAATTTTATCTTGGACTATCTTTTTTCATTTAAGTATAGCCAGAATTGGAGGACAAATATTTCCAAAGAATCACAAAAGAACTCAGCACAATTTGCTTCAACCCAGAAAATCAACAGCCTGAAATACTGCAGACTAGCAAGGAATCAAGCTTCATCCCAGTGCTCTGATAAAAGATTTTTTA
>JAPSGF010000008.1:6474642-6509940 GCA_035772895.1 Perdix hodgsoniae
GCTTACTGTGAATGTATTTATACAAACCTATTGAATCAAACTAGATTACACTTAATCACCATAAATGACAACCACGTCCTTGCTTCTTAAAAGGAATTTACATGGATCACATCAGTGTAACAATCCAAAATGAAGATTGATTGGTGTAACTGTGATCCTTGTACTTTCCTGCTCGTCATGCTTTAATCCCATAAGCCATGAAGATGCAGGAAACAGATCAGCTGCCTGTTTAGATTTTACCTAGTTATACTTCCTCATGTAATCTTTATTTTTGCTTGACAACAAGTAGTCTACAGTTTTAATGAAGACAAGAACATATAACAAGTAAAACAAGGAGCGAGGAGCTAAGTTTTTAAACACAGAATGCCTTCTTTATTTCTAATCATATAATTATCTACCTCTGCTTAAATAGCTTACCACCATTTAAGTTAAGAAATTAAATGGTCGGCAAGTGAAGCATGTGACTTGCAGGTACTAGAAATATGCACACGTGAGATAGAAAGTCATTAAACACCTGCATACTATCTATTCCTCTAGAAAAGAGTGAAAAAAATCTGCTCAAATGCATTGGTAGTTTTAGGAAAGTCCAGTTTAATTAATAAAGAGTAATCATGTGCTTTTAATGCCAATATGTAAAACCTATGGTTACATTTTATACACTATTTTTACCTCTCTATCAGTGATCAGAAAAGGATTGACTTGGAAGTACTGAAAGACGATATATATGTATTCTCTAGAGATATCAGATTATTAAAACTACTGCAAAGCGATGAGTCTGAAGCCAAGGTCACTGCTATTGCCTGGTGTGGCCCCATACTTTGGACTCTGCTTCTCCCAGTTGTACCTCTTCTATTTCTCTCCTTGGTACACCTTTGCAGGCAGTTGCCTTGGAACTTTTCACTTTCTTCTGCTCTAAAATCTTTTCCCCTGTTTGCTTCAGTCTGTTTCTTTTATATTTATATATCTAAAACTATTTTTTTACCTTTTCTTTCTGCTTTTGAACATTTTCCACACTATAAGAGTGGAAAACCAAATCTTTGACAAGAAATTCTCATACATACCTACATTCATGACAAATGAAACAGAAGCAGAAAACTATTTTATTTTATTTTATTTTATTTTATTTTATTTTATATTTATTGCTCAATGTCTATGAATAAAAAAGATGAAGTATAAATTAGACCTAATGTTTGGGTTATTCCTTTCCTAAGTCCATTAAAAAATTTCTCTTCTTTATTTTTTAATTGGCGCCTACACAATTGCTCTTAGAAAAAGCCAATATAGAACAGTTGTGCTTTGGCTGATCAAATTTCACAAAGTTTAAAGAATTTTAAGAAAAGCCAATTCTCTACAGACAAAGAAAGGAACAGTTAAAACAAATAATACTCTTGCTATATAAAATGTACACATACTTCTTAAATTGTTTCTCATTGATCTCTGAATTCTGCTTAAATATCTAGACAGAAGACTGGAAGAAAGAACACAGGTTGTATGTGTTATATAAGATGTTATTAGGCCTTGAAGAGGTCCCTATCAAATGGATGAAATTCATTTGTTGTCCAGTTATTTTATGGCTGTCCTTTTAATTGTATGGTGTCTCAAAACAATTATTTTATTCATATTTAAACTACTTAAATGATATGTAAAAATTTTCCAGTGATGTCTATGTAGAGCCAGTACTAAAAGCCCAGAGCCATATGTAGCAAAGGAAAGACAGTGCAGCTGGGACAAGATCTTGAATCAAGAAAAGTAGTAATTATTTTCAACCTGCAAGACCATGTTAATATCTTTGAATAGTATGACACTATTTCACATGAGCAGTGTTGCCTTAGGTCTTCATAAACCTGAGCATTATTGCAATAAGGTCAGGTACATGGGCCTATGAATGCAATGTTAATGTAAAGTCACTAAAACCACTCTTCTTTGCTCTTTTTCAGTAAGGTTAAATTCCACGTTTGTCCCACCTAAGAACTGCTCTCTTCTGCTGTCCTTTTCTCTCCATTTAGTACTGAGGAAATTCACTACTTTTCTAATTTAGAAACCTCAAGCGAGTCCTTAGCAGTGGTAGTCCTATTGTTTTTTAGCTAATTTTAAGTTGGAATACCTTTGGTAGAATAATTTTCATGTTACATACATCTGCTAAGCCCAAGTTGTCACTTGCCCCATGTTTGCAAGTAGTCAGGGCCAGATGCAGACCACTGGGCAAGTGAAATCTTCTTCATTTATGCTCTGGCTATTGCACTTCTGCAACTGCTCCTCATATCCTTCTTGTGTAATCAGCATAGGACACAGAGATAAAAACAAGGGGATGCTTATTTCATAGGACTTGAGGACAGATCTTCCTCCAGCTGCAATGTCAGACAAGGTAGATTTCTCACATCTATATGCATAGTAAGTATGAAGACCACAAAAGTAGTGATGTTGAATCTGCCATCAAAAACTTGTTTATAAAACACTTATAATTTTTGTTTCCAATGTAAAAAACTATTTGTTCTACTTGTTAAGAGGATATCAACTATAACAAGCATTTTTACAGTTCAGTCTGAAAGCATACATCTTTTCAAAAGTGATGGTTGTTGTATCTATTATGGTAGTCATGACAGTGACAGAAAAAAGACCTTGTGATTCTGGAAGGCAGACAAAAGAGTCTGAAAAATTTCCCAAAAGCTCTAATCTCAGAACAAAAAATACCTGAGTCAGGAAAGTCTGTCCTCAGTCCTTTTTGATCCTACAATATATTGATATTGATTATTTGAATCACTTAAGCTTCAAAAGCTTCAGCTGGAAATGTATAAAAAACAGTTATAAAAATTCTTAGCAGTTTTTAGAAATCTCAGCTGGAGTCATACTTCCCCATCTGACTACATAACCACAGATGCTTTAAACTCTGTGAAGTTCCCTGTCCTCAGCTGGGATTTGTTGTGGAGCACAGATGCATGTCCTTGGGGCCGTTCATAGTGGCTATGGCAGATGCATCATAACCAAAGTCAAAGTTTTTCTCCTCCATGCCGCCTACTTCTTTTCCCCCCTCCCTCTCCATTATTTCTTTTTCCCTTTTTTTTTTCTCTTGTTCTCCCCCCCTCCCTCCCCCCCCAAAATAAAGGGAAAAGGTAGAAGTGATGGCTAATTTCATTTATATTCATGTTTATTTTGTCAACTAAATGGACTCATAGCAAACCCAATAAATTAAAAGCACTTAAGATATTCACCTGCAAAACTATTTAAATACTGTGGGTACATGATGCATCTGGAGCTCATATTGTTTGCGTATATAAGATATGTTGCCCAAATTAGTATTCTTGAGCTATTAGTAGGATATCTCTATGCTACACCTAATAGCATACTTCTGCTTTACTTGAAACATAGTTAATTATTATTTTCTTTTAAAACTGAAATAAAGATAAAAATTGCCTCAATGTCCTTTCAGTTTTTGCTAGTAAAAACTAAGATGTTAAATATGGACAGATCCAAGTCTTGCTGATAAAAATGCACATTTTTCCAACACCGTTGATCTGTGACTGTTATTTGCTGAAGGCATAGAGCTTTTCCAGTACAAGGAAGAAATTTTTGCACTGTAACACCTAGGTAAAACTGGTGGCCCATTTCTATCAACTTGTCCCCAGGAGACATGCACACATGCATATTGCAAGACAAGCATAAAATATTTCTAATAGTTTATACTTCACTTGCTTTTTAATTTTGGTATAGTTGTTTAATTTGTTTTTACACATGATATTCTCATTTGAGATTATGTAGTAGATTTTTGTTTATGAAAACTAAGTTCAACACAGTGTTTTTATATGTCCATTCCTTACAGATTTGTAACATTTTCAGTCAGCAGGATGTCTATCTGTCTGCAACATGAATGGCCAGACATTTATTGTAAAGAATGGAATGCACTATTTTGCTGGAATTGCATAAAAAAAGGTCTTTAGTGATATGAAAAAAGGCTCTGAGACCTTGGATGTCAGTTCTAGGAGAGATGAATTTATAGGCTGGACAATCTCTCTAGCAGAATTGACAATCGAGGTCCCAGAGGCTTTCTACATAACACTGATGATTTTCATTTTTTTTTACACAGTGCCAACAATATAGTGTTTGGTGCATGCAGTATTTTCAGCAATTTCACACTCACAGCACTATCAGCAAACATGGACTTAGAAAAATCTCCCCTCCACCTGTTATTACAGAATAACTTATTTTCTTAGCAGTAATTTGCTTAAGAAAGCAGGAAATAGGTCTTTGCAATGAGGGGTAAAAGAGATCAAATTTCAAAATCAAATGGTCATAACAGCTTTCTATTGAAACTTCACTGTGTTCAAAATTGGCAAATGAGTCTCCATTCATCTAAATTAGACTTTTTTCCTCTTTTTTTTTTTTTTTTTCCAGTACATCACTCACATCTCCTTTCTTTCTATTTCAAATATTACAATATCTCTCATCATTAATTACATCTGTGGGAGAAACTGTCCAAGCCTTTCCTTTGGAAAATACTCTGCACTGATGAGCTCTATTTCTTAAACAAGTCAATATGCATCTACAGAAGTTTGCCACTGATTTAAAAGGAAATTTCACTTGACTTCATTGATAGAGAATGATTTTACTACCTCAGACCAACTGGTTTTTTTGTTTGTTTGTTTTGTTTGTTTGTTTGTTTGTTTAACTCAAAAAAGAGGGACAACACACCAGGCTCTTTTATTTTCAATCCAAATAAATTATGCATTTCTATTATGTAGAATGCTGCATACTTCTGACTGCAGAAGTAGATCACTTAAAGAATTTTATTATTAGACAACTAGATTCTGCACACATTTGGAGATGGAAAAATAAAACTTTGTCTCATGTTGAAATTCTCAGTTGGCCAATGGAGACAATTACGTATCTCATATTTTTCAGATTAAGAAGTGCAAACAACAACAATGAAAAAGATTTCTGTTGTTCCTGATTTGCCATTTTTCATAAAGGTAATGTTGTTTTTAATGGTATTTTGGTGGAGAATAAATAATAAAAATACCTACCTCACCTTTGAAGGAAATTATTAACTAGTAAAAGGCTGAATACAATAATGTTAATATAGAAATATATATTCCAGAACTTACTCTGTTTCCTTATTTTTCCTCAGATTTTTCTGCCAGGTTGGAATATTTTGTTTAAATTTTGTATAAAACAGGCTTATAATCCAGTGTTTCTGCTGAATACAGAGACTTCAAAACTTCATATATGGATACATAACCATGCACTGTTAAAATATATGAAGTTATTCTATTCATTATCATTGTTCTGTTTCGGTGCAAATGCTTATGTTAATCAGTTACTTCAGAACAGTTGCCAAATGAGTGCAAAGTGTTTTCAGATCATCACAAAACAGTGCTGTAAGTGATAGTCAAGTTTGTATTTTTCTTTGAAATGTAACTAAAAAGTTGTTCCAGAAGTAGAGCCGTATTTTGCAAGACTGAAAATAATATACATATATATAATATTTACAATTTGTAATGGTCTTTCTGTTGGTGCTAGTTGATATCTACCTCACTGAAGATGAGTAATCAATTGGTCATAACGTTTGAAGTTTATTAATATTTAATAAAGTATTAATAAAGTTAAATAAAGTGTTCCGTGAAAAAATAAATAAATAAATAAATAAATCTTAATGATGCTTTGCTCTCTAGAAGCTGAAAACTGACCATGTCTGTCTATAAGAGTGATAGATGACATTTAGTATTAAACTTCCTTTGTATACGTAACATTGCTGGAATATCAGTGTATTTTGAGTTCAAATGCTAAACTCATCCTTCACATAATGCTTTAGAAACTGCTTAAATAGTGATCAGATTTTAGCCATGGTGGCTATAGAGGCAGTTGTTTTTTGATCTAATATCCTCCCATTACTTGGAAGTCCACAGCGTTTAGTGTGTCTTTAACATGGCGCAGGCTAGAAAGCACTCTCTTACCCAGCTCATTATTTTCTCTCTTCTACTGGAGTAGCTGTATTAACTTTAAGAAAGAGAAACCAGGAAGAAACTTTACCTATATTAGTTGTGCATATTTATCTATTTCTATCTATTCTTATCTATCTTCTATCTATTCTAAATATCTATTAAACTGTGATATACAGTCTCAACTTAATGTAGTGATTTGCACTTTACATTCCTCCCCCTCCTTCCTATTTAGGTGACAATCACCAGATTTAGATTCAAGATAAGAAAGATATTTTACTGGCAGCAATACTGTTTTTTTTAGGAGGCTCAATGAGTAATTGTGTGGGCAGCATTCAAATTGCCTGTGGGTCATTTTTGTGATTAGACTGCTGATAAGAAATCTTAGCTACCTTCTCCCCTTCTCCCTCTGCATGTCATTTGCTCTTAATTCAGTTTGATTCATGGAATGTATATATATGTTTTTAACTAGCAATGAATAAAAATCAGCTCCCGTAAACCTAGCTACTGGAAGCATGTCAGAAACAGTCCCTTAGTAAGACAGTACAGGAATATTTGTGTGTAAGGATAAAAATGTATAGGTTTCATGATGTTTAATATATTCCCCATTCTCATTTTTTCTACTCCTGCCTTTATTTTGGTGTGTACAGAAAGAGTAAGGCATGTATTTCTTTTAGATGAATAGGATTAAAATTTTTGAAAATGTCTTACATTACAGTGTAAAAGCTGTAATATGAAAAGGTCACAATCCTATATTTGGAATTACTGAAATGTTAGTGGATAAAGTTCATTTCTCATCCCCAAAGTCTTCATTTGTTGCTTTCAAAAATAATATTTGTATTTCCATTCTGGTGGAAAAACCTTGTCTCTTTCAGTAAAACAGAGATAGGAAGCCGGATAATCGCTATGCACTTGTACCCAACAAAGAGAGACAACAACAAAATACAATATTTTTGAACCAAAGCTACAATTATTTGTGAGGCATATTGTCAGAAGCAGGATGCAGGTTGAATTCTGTATTTGTTTTTGATGTTGTGAGTTTTCAGGGCAGAACACAGTACTGTTTTTAAAAAAGGTGAGACCTCTGCCTGGAGCTCATAGTGAGCTTCAAGTGAGCTTAGTAGCTCTTTATGTGTGATTTATAAACTGAAAACCTCTTTAAAAGACTACGCCTATGTCAGCACTGCTTTCTATGGTGTATCATGGTGATGCAACAGAATTTTTTGCTTCACACTTCATTGGGAACTGCTCTTTATATACCTATTGAGTGAATGCATTGGAAGGTGCAGACTGTGGAAGCAATGTTTCCCTCACTGTAAGTTAGTATTAGGTTCACAGCCACCTGGAGAACCTGAATGTACATAAGTCTATGTTTCCTGATGAGAGACATCCCAGAGTTCTGAGAGAATCAGCTGATGTAGTCTCCAAACCACTCTCGATGATACTTGAAAAGTCAGGTAAAGTCCCTGGTTATTGAAAAAAAGGCAATGACACACCTATTTTTTGGAAGAGTAGAAAGGATGTCCCAGGGAACTAATGATTTACCAGCCTTACCTCTGCACTGGGAAAAAGCATGGAACAGATACTCCTGAAAACTATACTAAGGCACATGGAAGACAGGGAGGTGACAGGAGACATTGACCATGGCTTCACCAAGTTCAAGTCCTGCCTGACCAACCTAGTGGCCTTCTATGATGGCATAACTGCATCAGTGGATAAGGGAAGAACAGCTGGGTGTAGCAACCCCCATTTTCAATCCAAGATGGGGAATGAAGGGATTGAGCACACACCTGTCAAAAACAACTTGCCAGTACTGGTGGATGGCAAGCTGAACATGAGACAAGCTGAGATCCCTCTGTTTTTCTTCATAGGAATACTGTTCCTGCTCTTAGATAATTTTCTTGTGCTTCCTCTGGATGCACTCCAACAGTTTGTGCTGGGGGTCCCAGGCCTGGACAGATTCATCTTGGTGTCATCAGCTAACTTACTGAGGGTACACACAATTCTGCTGTCTATGTTTTTGATAAAAACTTTGAAGAGCACTGGTCCCAAGATGGGGACCAGTTTCCTCCTGGAGACATTCAAGGCCAGACTGGACCAGTCTCTGGGCAACCCCGTGTAACGTCAGATGTCCCTGTTCATTTCAGAAAAGATGGACTAGACAACCTTTAATATCCCTTCCAACTCAAGGATTCTATGATTCTGTGACTCATAACATACACCCCAAAGTCCAGAAATACGGAAGTCACTGGGAAGGTGAGATAAGGATGCTATAGTTCCTGATTTATTGGGAAGTAAACTAAATGGAATCTGTATATACCCACATTCTGCTATCCCTTACGAAAGAAGTAAAGAAGAAATATATAGTACAGAAGGCACAAGCTGTATAGCCTTGAGTCATCCACAACATCCACAACTTGAGTGAAAGTTTTTGCCACAAGCTCGCACTAGCTGAACTTCACTTATAATTACATCCTAAGTTATGGAAGTATCTAGAAATATAGAAGGTTTTTTGTTGTTGTTGTTGTATTTTTTTTAATGTTTTTTTTCCTTCAGATCTGACATTCATTCCACCCTTTCCTAGATGATAGGACTGGAGTGTCTCCAAATGACACTACTTCTTGTGGACATATTGCATTCTCTTGCTTCCTGCTCTAACTAGGAAAACAGTTGTTCCAGATTTTCTCCATCTGTTCAGATGCCCTTCACAATTTTGAACCTCTGCTAGTGAACTGAATTCTAACTTATCTCCAACTACCCTTGTCCTATATGCTGGAAATGTCATCAAACTTGTGGCTTTTTTTCAGTGATCCCTCAAAAGTATTTCCTCATATATATATATATATATATTTGGTGTCTCTTATACTCCTTTCACTCTATAGCTGAGTTCCTACTTTCCAAACAACCTAGAAAATCTTTCTGCTTCATATTGGTCTGTACTCTGTGCATTATTCTAAAGGATGGATTAACTTCCTTCTGCAAGTGATACTTTTTTTATTATATCATACCTGATTGTTCACATCAAAGTCTAGAGTGAAGTCAGACTGATATCTGACAACAGGATGATTAGACAGTTTAGATTAGAAGCCCTAAAGATCCAGTTTTTGAAATTTCTTCTGTGATTAATATGTTTATGCAAGAAGTAAATTAAAATCTGAAGTGTTTTTTTTTTGTTTCAGTTGCTTGTAATAGCAATTGAATTAAATCAGTAAGCAGCACTGACAGCATGCTCATTTTAGGTGACCATTCTGAAGTTCATCCTGATAGAAGATTGCTGCATACTTGCTGCCTGGTGTTTGAATCTTCAATAATGAGACTGTTTTTGTATTGTTTCAGTACTTAAATATTTTATGCCTAGGAAATCTGCAATCTGGCAATTGCTAAGGACAGGAGAAACCATTGTCTTTAACATCTTTATTAATAATTTTGATGAGAGGATTGGATGCATCCTTAGTAAGTTTGTAGACAACACCAAGCTGGGAGGGAGTGTTGATCTGCTTGAGAGGAAGAGGGCACTACAGAGGGACCTGTACAGACAGACACAGGTCATGGTAAACTGTATGAGTTTCAACAGGGCCAAGTGTCAGGTCCTGCATTTTGGTCACAACAACCCCAGGCAACCCTACAGACTTGGGGAGGAGTAGCTGGAAAGCTGCCTGATGGAAAGGGACCTTGGTGTACTGATGGACATTCAGCTGAATATTAGCCAGCAATGTGCCCAGGTGGCCAAGAAGGCCAATGGCATCCTGGCTTGTATCAGGAATAATGTGGTGAGCAGGAGTAGGGAAGTCATCCTGCCCCTGTACTTGGAACTGGTGATGCCCCAGCTTGAGTACTGTGCTCAGTTCTGGGCACCTCAATAAAAAGGACATTGAGGTGTTGTAGCAGGTCCAAAGAAGTACTACAAGGCTTGTGAAGGGCTTGAAGAATATGACCTAATAGGAGAGACTGAAGGAACTGGGGATGTTCAGTCTGGGGAAAAGGAGGCTGCGGGGAGAGCTTATTGTTCTCTTCCAGTGCCTGAAAAGTTGCTTACAACAAGAGCAGGGTTGGTCTCTTCTCACTGGTGACAGGTGACAGGATGAGGCAAAATAGCCTCAAGTAGTGCCAGGGTAAGTTTAGGCTGGATATCAGGAAAAACTTCTTTACTGAAAGGGTTGTTAAGCACTGGAATAGGCTCCCTAGGGAGGTGGTTGAGTCACCATCCCTGGATGTGTTTAAAAACTATTTGAATGTGATGCTCAGGGACATGATTTAGCAGACGGTTTTTTGGGTTAGGGTTGTATGGTTAGGTTGCAGTTGGACTCGATGATCTTTAAGGTCTTTTCCAACCTGAGCAATTCTATGATTCTATGATTGGCATGATGGCAGCAAATGAAAGTAGTCTGTCTCTGAGGGGGAGGAGGATCTTAACTGAGGAACTAGCAGGACTCATTGACAGGTCTTTAAACTAGGTATGAAGGGGGAAGGGAGCAAAATCAGGGATGTCGAGCTTGAGCGGGTCATTCCAGGGCTCGTACTGAACCTGCTGGGCGACGACAGTCAAGTACAAAGGGATGGACTGGGGCAGGGGGGTGTTGGGGATGCTGCTGTTCTAGGGGAACCTAGACCATCTATAAAGGCAGTGCGACGGAAAGCCGAGCTGAAGTGCCTTTATACTAATGCACGCAGCCTGGGAAACAAGCAGGATGAGTTGGAAACCGTGATGTGCTCAGAAAATTACAACCTTGTTGCTATCACGGAAACATGGTGGGATGATTCCCATAACTGGAATACCACCATTGAGGGCTATCGGCTCTTTAGAAGAGATAGGCTAGGTAGGAAGGGTGGGGGAGTAGCCCTCTATGTCAAAGAGTGGATAGACTGTGAGGAGCTTCCTCTGAGAAACAGTCATGATCAGGTTGAGAGCCTGTGGGTTAGAATTAGGAATGGGTCTAACAAAGGCCAGCTGGTGATAGGAGTATACTATAGGCCACCTGATCAAGGGGAGACTGTTGACGAGGCTTTCTTGCTTCAGATGCGGGAGGCTTCGTGCTCACGGGCTCTTGTCCTGATGGGGGACTTCAACCATCCGGATATCTCCTGGATAGATCACACGGCGAGTTGCAAGAGGTCCAGGAGGCTCCTGGAATGTGTTGATGATAACTTTCTGGTCCAGGTGTTGGACAGACCGACCAGAGGTGAAGCGCTGCTGGACCTGTTGCTCACCAATGTGGAGGAAATAATTAATGGTGTTAAGGTTGGAGGCAGCCTGGGTTGCAGTGACCACGCTCTGGTTGAGTTTGTGATCTCGAGATCTGTGGGCCTGGTGAAGAGTGGCATCAGGACCCTGAACTTTGGGAGAGCAAACTTTAAGCTGTTCAATGGACTGTTGGCCGAGATCCCCTGGGATGCTCTCTTTAAAAACAAAAATGCTGAAGAGAGCTGGTTACTCTTCAAGGATGCCTTCCTTAGAGCACAAGAACTCTCAATCCCACTGAACAAGAAAGCGGGCAGAGGAGGGAGGATGCCAGCGTGGCTCAGTAAGGACCTGCTGAGGGAGCTGAGGGTGAAGAAAGGTGTGTACAAACTCTGGAAACAAGGGCATGCCACCTGGGAAGAATAAAGGGATGTTGTCCGGACTTGCAGATGTGGGATCAGGAAAGCCAAGGCACAGGTGAAACTGAACTTGGCGAGGGACTTGAAAAACAACAGGAAGACTTTCTATAGATACATTAGCCAGAAGAGACAGGCCAAAGCGAGTGTACCTCCTTTGGTAAATGTAAAAGGAGAACTGGTTTCAGCGGACGGAGAGAAGGCCGAGGTACTGAATGAGTTCTTTGCCTCGGTCTTCACTGGCAGCCAGGACTCCAGTACTCCTTCCGTCCCTGAGCCCTGCATCCCTACACCTCTGGGTGGGGACTGGGGTGGTAAATCCCCCCCCGCTGTGAGGACAGAGCAGGTCCGAGACCACCTCATGAGACTGAATGTGTAGAAGTCTATGGGGCCGGATGGCGTGCATCCCAGGGTTCTGAAGGAGCTGGCTGAGGTGGTTGCCGAGCCGCACTCCATCATATTTGAGAAGTCGTGGCTGTCTGGTGTGGTCCCGGATGACTGGAGGAAGGGTCACATCACTCCCATTTACAAGAAAGGGAGCAAGGAGGACCCCGGGAACTACAGGCCGGTGAGTCTCACCTCTGTGCCTGGGAAGATCATGGAACAGATCATCCTGGATGACATGCTTGATCACATGAGGAAAGGGCGTGTGATCCATGACAGCCAGCACGGCTTCACCAGAGGAAGGTCATGCTTGACCAATCTGGTGGCCTTTTATGATGGAGTGACGGCATCGGTGGACAAGGGAAAGGTGACCGATGTCATTTACCTGGACTTGAGCAAGGCCTTTGACATGGTCCCCCACCACATCCTTCTCTCCAAAATGGAGGGATGTGGATTTGATGGGTGGACCACTCGATGGATAAGAAACTGGTTGAAAGGCCGCAGACAGAGGGTGGTCATCAATGGCTCTATGTCCAGGTGGAGGCTGGTAACGAGCGGCGTCCCCCAGGGATCTCTCTTGGTACCGGTGCTCTTTAACATCTTTATCAATGACATCGATGATGGAATCGAGTGCACCCTCAGCAAGTTTGCTGATGACACCAAGCTGAGTGGTGTGGTTGACACGGTTGAAGGACGGGATGCCATTCAGAGGGACCTCGAGAGGCTAGAAAGGTGGGCCGGGTGAACCTGATGAGGTTCAACACGGCAAAGTGCAGAGTTTTGCACTTGGGCCAGAGGAATCCCAAGCATCCCTACAGACTGGAAGGAGAGGTCCTTGAGAGCAGCCCTGTGGAGAAGGACCTGGGGGTCTTGGTAGACGAAAAACTTAACATGAGCCAGCAGTGTGCCCTTGCGGCTCGGAAGGCAAATGGGATCCTGGGCTCCATCAGAAGAG
Source organism: Perdix hodgsoniae (assembly GCA_035772895.1). NCBI lineage: Eukaryota > Metazoa > Chordata > Aves > Galliformes > Phasianidae > Perdix > Perdix hodgsoniae. Next base: position 6,487,510 of record JAPSGF010000008.1, read on the forward strand.
GGGTGGCCAGCAGGGACAGAGAGGTGATTGTTCCCCTCTACTCTGCTCTTGTGAGGCCCCATCTGGAATACTGCGTCCAGGTCTGGAGCCCCCAGTACAAGAAAGACAGGGAGCTTTTGGAGAGGGTCCAGAGGAGGGCCACAAAGATGATCAGGGGACTGGAGCACCTCCCCTATGAGGACAGGCTGAGGGAGCTGGGCTTGTTCAGCCTGGAGAAAAGAAGGCTGCGGGGTGACCTCATTGAAGCCTTTCAGTACCTAAAGGGAGCCTACAAACAGGAGGGGAATCAATTCTTTGAAAGGGTGAGTGACAGCAGGACAAGGGGAAATGGTTTTAAGCTGAGGGAAGGGAGATTTAGGTTGGACGTCAGGGGGAAATTCTTTACGGAGAGAGTGGTGAGGTACTGGCACAGGCTGCCCAGGGAGGTTGTGGATGCCCTGTCCCTGGAGGTGTTCAAGGCCAGATTGGATGGGGCCCTGGGCAGTCTGGTCTAGCATTAGGTGGAATGGTTTGGTGGCCCTGCATGTGGCAGGGGGGTTGGAGATTCATGATCCTTGAGGTCCCTTCCAACCCTGACAATTCTGTGACTCTGTGTGATTCTGTGATTGTTTTATAACATTTACAGTGTTTAAAGAACAAGGGATAACATATGCTAAGGGATCTTGCACTTCAACATATAGTATGGAGGAGAAAAGATTATAGGAAGATAATAATCATAAAGACTGTTAAAATAAAAGGAATTCCATGAATATTCAATTAATAACTCTTGTCAGTACTGATGAACACTAAGAGATCTTGAGTACAGAGAAGTATGGTTTAGGTGAGGCTAAGACTGACTATACATCTCTGCACCCTTCAGATACTAATGCGAAAAAGTGTACATTAAAATTTAAGAGGACATTGTCAAATACGTTTCACATTCGCATTCATGCTTGCCTTTAACTTGTATTGCATAGTGGGCATAATTCACGGATCTACAGATCTGAGAATATCATCAAAAGGCATTTAATTTTTTCAAAGTGAGTTTTAATACTTCCTTTAAAATTAATCAGTATCTCCTGACAAGAAAGAGCACTATTCTGCATTAAATGTCCATCTAAGGCCAGACAAAAATGTAAAAAATATATGGGAATGTCCATTAAACAGAATGAAGATGACATTATATTGGGCCTGGCTATCTGTGCCAGTTCCTCTGCTAAGGCCCTGCATTTTAAGACAAGTAGAATTACATGGGATCTCTTATTTGTCTCTGTTAGAAAATTAAATATCTATAACTGAGCTAAACTTTTATTTTCAGAAATATTGTTATAACATGCAGTACATCTGTAAAATCATACATTACAGATATTATTTTGAATAAATCTTATCTGGGCTAGACTAGACAATTACGTTATTTTAAAAACATTGTGCTTCATACATAAAAATAGAGTGTTAGCTATTTAATGATAGCTTTTCTAATGATAATGCCTTGAAAATATATTTCTGAAAGATGGTAAAAAAAAAAGAGATGAGAGAATAGGTTAGGACCTTTGATTGGAATATTCTTCAGAGTAGATACTTCAAAATTTAATTGAGTAGGAAAAAAATGTCAAATGGAGGAGTGATAAAGCACATAAAAATCTGACTGTAAAATAACAAGTCTTTTGCAGACATTTCTCAATACGAAGGTCTACACGTGCCTGCAGTATACTCCAGTACAACAATGCAAATGCAGGTTTAATTTAACTTTCACAGTTCCCGAAAGAAGATGAGTTACTTAATCTTTATAAAGACATCAGTACTAAACAGTTAACTTCAGTTGTGGTCTTAACACTTCTGTCCTCACTAGCATTAGATGAAGATACATCATCTTGTTTCAACATACAAGAGTCTGGTGGGGCAGTAGGTCCACACACATACATGCTTTTATATGATCTTTACCTTGGGCATCATGTAAGTGTATTATACAGTCAGCATGTACTAGATATCTCAAAATATAATCAAGCAAAATAGCACCTTTTTCTTTTTCACTGTGGTAAATGAGTGAAAATGGTGATCAACTCAATATATATTCAGAATGAGTTCACAGTTTAATTTGGAATTTTTGCAATATATATAAAATTTAATCTGGCTCAAAAGCTTTGGTAGAAGTCTTAAATATCATTGTAAAACCTGTTTATCTCTTTTAGTTACAAAAATAAATAAATAAATAAATAAGAAGCAAAATGTCTCTTAATCCTTTTATTTTTTTCCATGTAAATACATGAGGTGATAGAGTTTACTATGTAAACGCGGGAAAACATACTAAACATGAATTGAACAGAAATAATTGTTTGTGTTCTTCCTTATTTGGTGTATCTTAAATGTAACATTTTTAACACAGCATGACTCAAAATAAATAAAAACGTGTTCTGTAACCTGAAGATGTTGCACATACCAAGTCACTAAGCAAATAAGGAAAAAAGAGAACCCCATGAATTCAGCAAAGAATAAAAATATCACATCAGTTTCACATACATTTTTTAACAATTTTTATTGTCTGTTGACGTAGAAAAGTAGAGTTAACATACCTAATTTATAATATTTGCCAGAATATAAATACTGAGTGAAATGATGGTTCTGGAGAGATTAAGATTTTAATTGTATGAAATTCAGTGAAAAATACAATATAAATATAAAGTATAAATAAATATAAATATAAATATAAATATAAATATAAATATAAATATAAATATAAATATAAATATAAATATAAATATAAATATAAATATAAATATAAATATAAATATATAATTTCATTTCTGGCTTTCTAATTTCTTTTGACAGAATTGTGTTTATTTCTGTTCTAGTGCTGTTAAAAGAATGAACTAGGGAAAACTTCCTTTTTTGTTCCTAGAATTGTTCTTCATTTTGCTTTCAAGAAACAGTCCAGAGCATAGCTGTTGTGCTTAAAGTACTAGTGGGATCTGTACTAGAATTTCTCCTCTTCTATCCAAAAAATTGGTAGGATTGGAAAAGGAGTTTCAAGTACCCAGCTGTGTCAGCATATGAGGCCATCATATTCTGGAGGTCTCCAGCAAGAAGCCTAACCTCCCATAAGATCAGATACCTTGTAGAGAAGGAGGTAGCCAGGAAGTAGAGTCTTTGAGTCCAACTGTTCTCAGATTCATAAGTTTAAATTGTGCCATAATATTTTTTTATTATCACTATAGTTATTCTGTTTTTGCAGATATACAACAGTAAAATAGTATTTCCCATCATTTCATATCGCCCCATACATATATTTTCATGCTGTCAAGTGTAGCTACTACTGGATATATACGTTATACTTACGTATGTCAGTTAGTGTATGTTTATGACTCTAGGTGTTGTTCCACTCACCTAGTTGCAATAATTGCAGATGCAGTGGACACAAACTTTTAGAATACAAATCTATTACTCCTAATATTTACCACAAGTTTATCAAATTTGTTTTTATCTGACTCACATCAGAAATCATGTAAATAATACGTCTGTTTCTGATCTAAAATGTGTATAGTTTTTCTACCAGACGTATTCTCATGTCTTTACTTACCCAAATGTTGAAGTACACATCACCCTAAAGTAGGTAACCAAATTCCCACAGAGTAAGTTGGGCACTGACTCCTTGATTCTGAAGTGAAGCATGGATAAAGAATTTTATTTAGTCACACAATTGAATATAATTAGCTGAAGAGAAAAGCATACCTCTGATTACACATCCCTTCCTGAAATATCTTTCAGTTCTAATTCAAGTCTTGTATCTTTGCCCAGTCAGTTGCAAAATTATATCATCTTGTAGATGAACAAATGAAGAATGAAGCCACAGAAGTTGAAAAAGTCTTCGTAGCTGATGTTCCTACCGCTCAGTGGGAAAATAAATAAATAAATAAATATATAAAATCAATTGCACAGTGCTGATCAAAATTCAGCAAACCTCTCTTGCTCTTCTTGGCTTCAAGTAATGACTGAACACGAGGAATCAACTCACAGGTGTGAATAGGGAACTGGCTCTTTAGAGCCCAAGCAAAGAAATCAGGAGGACAAACAGAAAAGACTTAAAGACAACTTCATGCTACATTTAGAATTAATGGTACAAATCGACTATCACAGGAAGTTTTCCTGGTGGCAGGAAGCCCTTTCAAATATTTCTATTTATGTAGTCGTCTTTTAACTCAAGCTTATTCAGGCTCCCATGAATCCTCTAGCTATGCTGCAGAAATTGTAAGAGTATGCTACCTGTGCAGGAATTGTGTCTGTTAATTTGGTAAAAAGAACACTGAAATAAGTTAAATATAAGAACTTCGCACATATCTACAGGTAACCCAACTAGGGAATAGATCCCCCAGTAAGGGAACTGGCAATTCTTGAAAAAAATGTACGACTTTCTCCGACCATTATTATTAACTCTGACACTTTCCTGAAGCATGATTTACTTGTGAATATGTACTGGGGGTCACCCAAGAGATTCTAGAATGTCAAGAGGCTGCCCTGGATTTGGATGCTTTGGTTAATATAAAGCTGATTACAGACAAATATGTGAATGTGTTATCAGCACACCAAGAATAGTCACAGTTGATGAAAAATGTAAAACCAAAACCAAAACCAAAACAAACAAACAAAAAAACCCCTAATTTTTATACACAAAAGAAACGGAGAAATTGTGTGTGATGCATCTTAAAAGAGGAGAACTTTTTAAACATAAAAAAATAAAAATTCATCATGGACTTAAAAAATATTGCAAACCCTTAGTTGTATCAAGAAGGTGTGCTACTCATTGGAGTGGCAGAGAACTTGAGAAAATACTTGATGATCTCTCCAGGGGAAAGACTAGCTCTTGATAGACTGTACACTACAGGAAAGAACTGAAAGTACCCAACTATCCTATATTTCATGCCTCTGGGAAAGGTTTCTCAAGCTCAGAAAGAGGATAAAAGAAAGGCTAGTTAGGGTCATTGCTTTTGTTGTCATAGACTGAGTAAAATGACAAATAGCATATAAAAATCCACTTATCATTATAGGTAAAAAATAAGCAAAATAAACTAACATAGTTTGTTTTGTGTAGAGCATCAAAAAACTGTGTATACTTATCTAGTTTCACATATATAAATATGTAAATATATATATGAGGAGCATATGAGGAGCATGTTTATTCTACCTTTAAGGACAGAAATGAAAAAAATGTAAAGGCCAACTATCCTCCTAAGCTTCCAGAAAAAAGCAGCAGACACATGTGAATGCCTTAACACCCCTCTCTTCCCCTCCTACTCCCTTAACCATCACACACATGAAAGCCTTGCCACTTAAACCCAGTACATATATTTGTGTTTGTACTGTAAGGATGACACAGAAACATACTGATTCTTGTAGAACTGGCTGAATGAATGATGAATAGTTTAATTCCTTGAGAGCCTGATTAGGCATATATATTACACAGCTTTGAAAATTTAGGAAATGTATTAAAGTTTATGAAAGCACAAAGTAGTTCCTGAAAGTCCATTTTCAGAAGGCTGTGCATAGTACTGTATTACAGAGATAAGAATAATATGGAAATAGAAAACAAATCATCCATGCCTCACCTCAACTTGAGGATAGAATTACATAGTTGGAATAAATCACATTTTTGTGAGTGCTTATCTCCCATTTATATATTTTATGAATGTAGATTTGAAGACTAATTCCCATAGCAGAAAATTCCCATAGTAACATAAAAAATCATCAGAGCCTTTAGATACAAAGCAGAAGGTATAATATTCTGATAAATAAATAGCTTAAATAAAGTGAAATGAAAATGATAAAACTGAGTCAAGGGAACTTGAAATGATTTATAACAGCTGAGGGTCTTGATCATAGAACTGAAGCATTCTCAGTTAGATTTAACTATATTTCACGGAATCACAGAATCATAGAATAGCCCGGGTTGGAAGGGACCTCAAGAATCATGAATCTCCAACCCCTCTGACACATGCAGGGCCACCAACCACCCCATGTAATGCTAGAACAGGCTGCCCAGGGCTCCATCCAATCTGGCCTTGAACACCTCCAGGTACAGGGCATCCACAACTTCTCTGGGCAGCCTGTTCCTGTACCTCACTACTCTCTCTGTAAAGAATTTCCCCCTGATGTCCAACCTAAATCTCCCCTCCCTCAACTTAAAACAATTTCCCTTGTCCTGCACTTATCTACTTTTTCAAAGAGTTGACTCCCCTCCCCTCTGTAGGCTCCCTTTAGGTACTGAAAGGCTTCAATGAGGTCACCCCACAGCCTTCTTTTCTCCAGGCTGAACAAGCCCAGCTCCCTCAGCCTGTCTTCGCAGGGGAGGTGCTCCAGTCCCCTGATCATCTTCGTGGCCCTCCTCTGGACCCTCATCAACAGCTCCCTGTCTTTTTTGTACTGGGGGCTCCACACTTAGACACTGTATTCCAGATGGGGTCTCACAAGAGCAGAGTAGAGGGGACTTTTTTCTCAGGTGGTATTCAAACTATTTTTCCTCACTCAGTCTCTCAGCTGGGAGATGTCACCTCCAACAGCAATTCTGCAGGATTTTCACCTGAAGATGGCCTTTGTGAAGATATATATTTGTATCTGGCAAGCAATGCCATTTCCTTTCAGAAACATTCCAAGCTTTTCCTTGCATGTCAAAAGAAGCGCACAAAACCAAACTGTTGCCAAACCCAGACTGTCTGTGCGGATGTCACAGTGAAGTATGCTACATGCATACTGTATGTGCATTTTTTATGCATGTCAAATTCTGTCAGGTTCACCTTAAAGAAATGCTGTATTTTAGAAGCAGTTACCTGTGGCCTACAGTAAAATAATATTTATGCTCTGCATGGGTCAGTCATTACAAGAGTTTACCACTATCAGGATAAATAAATGTGCTTTGCACATCACTGTTTCCTAAGTTTTAACTCATTCTAGGTTTTGCTATTATAAAATGACCTTAGTAATAATTTTTCAGTCACATTTATCAAAACAGCTATTTACGTTAATTCTATAAATGGTTCATATGTGACTTTATTTCTTATTTTTTATGTACCTTTCATATGACAGAAAAATTTATTGTCTATTTTCATTAATACATAGCTGAATGCAAGAACATTTTAAGTAGAGAAGGTCCTATAAGCCTCAGTCCTGAGGATGTACAAGCAGTACAAAGTTGATGGCCTGTTACTAGTATTGGTATTACCATCTTACAGGATAACATTTTTTCACAATCAAGGCATCAGGAGCACAGAGTGCAGATAGTCAGATGTTATCTTTCAGTCCTAATCACGCAGTAATATCTCTTTGGACATGCATTCTGTGTAATCAGCTGTTCATGATTTTCCCACTTAAGGACTCTTAAAGAATTGTTTCACGATATACAAAGACTTTCTGAAGTCCCCTGGATGTTGCCTTAGTCTCCCACCTCATCATCATATATATATATATCTTCACATATATAAGCTCTGAACCATGGTGTTTGGAAAATAAATCTGCACAGATGTTGCGGGCAAACACAAGTTCCTATGTTTGAACTGAAGTAGAAGAATATGAATCAACTTCTGCTCAAGTCTTTTTTTGTCAGTGTTGGCATTAATATATTATAATTTGCTTACAGTAAACCATAAAAAGCTCCAAAGAATCTCACTAAAAATTTGTAAGCCTTTCATGCTAGATCTGAATGACATAGTTTTACTAGGGAGCTTGCCTGCTTTTAACCATTTGTGTAGAAAGATGAGGTGCAGTGGAAGCATAGGGATAGATTGTATCCTTCTTTCAGATTATTTCCTAAAGAGAGCTGCTAAAGGACTATGATCATATCTTGTCAGTAGATAGAATATTTGGGAACTTTTTAGTCACTGTTCTATTACAGTTAATCTTGGCAAAAGCTCTGTGTTTTCATTAAGCTACCTCCAGAAATTCAAAGAAATGAAGTCCTTCAGATAATTTCAAGGACAGCTTCAACTATTTTGAAATTCTCAATGGCCCAAATAGTAAAAGACCAATATATTAGTAATTGCCAGTAAGGAGTCAGTTACAGAATTGTAAAACTGTCATCCAAGTCTGGAAGAAAAGTTGCTATCATAGTTCTCTACTTCCATAATACAGGAAAGAACTTACTTAAGAGTTGATGCTGCCACTTAAACTTCAATCAGGAATTTGTATTTGCAATTTTTGGGGGTCAGTCAGTAGCCTTCTTAAAATAAGCACTGATTATTACCTTAGAAAGTATTTCTTTGGGTTACAAAAATAAAATCAATGCAATATCCCAGAAAATGTCTAAGAACTGATTAGAAATTGTATTTCATACAAAAAGGAAACATTTGTTCTCTACATGGAAGTCTTGTAATAGCTTGTTACAACTTTTTTTGTCCCCAGAACTGTAAGAAATTGCCATACATAACAGAACCTGTATTAATTTAATGAATATTTTTGAAATAATAGTGAATTATAGTCTTTCTTTTCCCTTTCTTTAAATGCATCATAGATGACATTTTCATCTGCTTCGATGAGGTCACATCAAATTATGTCACATCATAGAATATGTTTAATCTAATGAAATGTGATATATGAGCAATCTCTCTACTTAAATTTTAAAGTAATAATTTAAAATAACAGAAAAAGTAAGAATTGTTATATTTCAGTCTGTTTTTCCAAATATAATTCTGCTTTCCTGTAGTGAACTGATGTCCCTATGATCTCAGAGTTGGTAGAGGTACTTCAACTCAAGCTATTTACAAAACAAAATTAAAAAAAAAAAAGATAGATAGATAGATAGATAGATAGATAGATAGATAGATAGATAGATAGATAAGAGGACTATTTCATTGAAATGCCACTTACTTTTTCTTGTAATGGGTCTTGACAGGGAAATGTTCACGCTGTGTGACTTTGAAAATGCCCTTTTCTGGCAGACAGTCTTTCTGACAGCGCTACCATTTGCTGGCTTTAAACAACAGGAACAGTGGCCAATTTAAAGTCCAAGGAATCAACCAATTTGAGATGCACAGGCTCCCTGTGAAGTAATTATTCCCTTGGATGGACATACTGTCTTCATTATTCCATAAATTTGGTGAATTTAAATATTCTATCACTGATGCACATTCTTTGCACTATTGGTAAGATATGTGGTGTGATTGTCCAAGACAGAAAATGCACTTCTTTCTCTGAATGCATAAGGTGATGTTTCAGCCCACCGGGATGGGAGTGGAGAAAACATATATACTAGTATTAAATCATGTCCTGTGGAGATGAGCTGGACAGGTTTAAAGAAAGAAGTTTTCAATAGTCTTTGAACAGGGTAGTTTACAGATATGAGCACATGCTTTACTCATTTCTTGTTCAAAATATAGATTCATTCTCTGCCTCCTTTGAGGCTTTTTATATTTCCTACTCTCCCTAGTAGCTGGTATCTTATTTTCATTCAAATTATTGGTTAACCTCAGTATCTCTGTAAAAAGAATTTTGCTTAAGCGTGCTAGGGATTCTTGTTATCTTTCAGAAAATGTTATATATTTTTATTCTTTATAAAATATACTATATGGAGCAGCAATAGAAGGCTAAGGAAAAATAAATCAAAGGAAAAAGAAAATAAAGCAAACTTCTATGTTTTGTAATGGTTATGAAATTTTTCCCTGAAATTCAATGGGGGAAGAAAAGAAAGGATTTTTAGTGTGCCTTATTGTAGATGTTTTCCACTGTTCAGTCCTTTTTTTTTTTTTTTTTTCCCCTGGTTCTCTACTATCAATACATGCTCATCCTATAAAGTGAGGTTATAACAATTGATACATCAATTTTCCGAGACTGGAATCCTCCTCCAAAGGAATGCCAACAGATAGACAATGAAAATCTTACTCAAGAACAGGATGTTCTGACTTTTATAGTTATTTAAAATGTAAACCCCTATAGGTCAAAGCTTTTGCAATGGACATTTTTAAACAGATAAGATCAACCACTCAAAAATTAAGCCTTATAAGTGTTAATCGAATTTGCGTCTGAACCTGTTTTTTAATCTAGCCTTGTCTTACATCCACTTCATTTCCTCATAGGTATGGATTTAAGTTGAGATGTGGAGATATCTAGGAAGGGAGAATTCTTGCCACTATATCATCTCTATTTTGTGCTTTTTACTGAGCACAGGTTAGATTGTGGGAAGTACACCATCAACATTTTCTCAGTGCAGCTCTTCCAAAAGATTACAAGCATCAAACTTTTTTTCTCTCTTACAGATTACAAATTTCCTAAGAGTAAGTTAGAATGGACAATAGTAGCTGTGGACTGCGAATTTTGAGATCTGTTAGGATTATACTTTAATTTATTCTATTGACTATAGAGATAGGATGGACACTTAAGGTGAAGTCAGATAGGGAATGCAAACTTATATAATGACAGAAAAATACTTTTATTGGACAGAAGACACAACTTCCAACAACTACTATGCTAGACTCTACTGAGACTTTTGTTAAACAGAAGGAGAAAAGAAGAAACAGACATGCAGACAGATGATCTGATAACTCTGCCAACTGCTTCTTCAGTTCTTTTAATAACACCTAAAGTAACAATCTGCTGTCTAGCTAACACTATCCAATCACATTCTGTTACTTTCTCTGTGGGTGTGTTGTGTCATATTAAAATAATTATATGTAAATCTGTGGTCTGGATGATCTGTATTTGATTAAAAAATAAACTAGTTTTGCAAGGTACGTTCAAGTCATAATTGGTTCAGCATATTACCACACTATGTTATAGGTTCTGATATCATAGAATCACAGAAAAAATAGCAAATTCTTACGTGAGAGATAGGAAATACAAATACTCATTATTGTGTTTGAAACATTCAAACAGCTAAGTGGTGACAGAGTCCTAAGTAAAATTTAAATGTATGGTACTTTAAATGTTGTCTATATTTGGAAATTCACTTCCACATAATTTACACAATGGCTGAAGTGGGAAAGGAGTTCTGGAGGTCATCCAACTTCCTACTCAAGCTGGGACACCAAGAGCAGGTTGCCCAGGACCATATTTTTTAAATGTCTCCAAGGAGAGAAGTTTCACAGCTTCTCTGGCCAACCTTTATCAGTGCTCCAGCATCAGTGTGGAAAAAAAGAGCATGTTTCTTATGATCAGAGACACATTCCTCTGCACTTAAGTTTGTGCCCGTTGCTTCTTGTTCTGTCAATAGGTATCACAAAAGAGCCTGGTCCCACCCCATTGTATATTCCTTTCAGACACACCTGTATTTATGAGACTCCCCTCAGCATTATTTTCTCTAGACTAAACAGTCCCGTCTCTCTCAGCTTTTCATCATAGAAAAGATGCTACAGTTCCTAATTATCTTAGTGGCCTTTTGCTGGACTCCCACCAGTGCATTCATATCATTCTTGTACTGGAGGGGCCAGAACTCTATACAGTACTCCAGGTGTGCCTATACCAGTGCTGAGTAAGGAAGTACATCAAGGAGAATATTGTCCTAAAATGTTTTGAACAAAGCAATGGACTTGAAGTTTGTCAAGTACAGTATATCAATAATATCTGTTGCATAGTGTAAATGTGCTCAATTTTCCTCAGCAATCTTTATGATTGCCAGAACTTTTAAACAGTTTGGTAAGAAGTTAGTTTAAACAGTTTAAACTTTTACTTGATATAGAATAAGTAATCATTTTTTCCCCTTTATTTTCTTTTGATATGAAGTTAGCTTTCCAGGGAAAATACGTATGTCTTTCTGGGGTTCAGAACAACTCATATTCACATTCAGAACAGCTCCTAAGACTGGAGGAATTTATCCAATGATAAATTAGTTGTTCCACATTTAACTCTCTCTGCGCTACACAATCCTGCAACAGAATCTCAGAAGGCTTTGAAATCTGAGAGAGATCTACACCTTAGATCTTCAGGCACAAATTGCATACTCTAGCTTCATTAAAACACCATTCTAGTAGGATAGAACATATACTTGTGTTATTTCATTTACTTTGAGCTATGATAAAATTTGCTTGGGTGCCAATTTTTCCACGTATATGTTCCTATATGTTCCTACACGTATAACTATGTGTTCAAGTGATTATATGCCTGTCTCCAGTAAACCACTTGATGAACTCCTTAATAATTTCATTTAAGTTAAAGGATGAAAGGATGAACTGTGAAATGAATACACTGTTCATGAAAATTGGCTCTTAGCTACAAGATAGAATCTGTTAAATCTTCATCCAACTGTCCATTCTCTTTCTGGCATCTTTTTTTTTTTGCCATTTCCTCGAAATTAATAAACAATAGTAAGTTAGGTTATAGAGTTTTGTTCTCAACCTAGGTAATTGTATGGAATAAACATAAATTGTTAAGAAAATAAGGTTGCTGATTACTCACAACCATATATATAAATGTGTATGTGTGTATAAGCATAATGTAATGATGTAGAATAAGGGGTGGAATGTCATGGTTTAATACTTTTGTAATTTTGCTATCAGTATTCCACATCATAACATCATCTAAAGTATGGATAATTCACAGAGGTTCAGCTCGCAGAAGAAGACTGCGTTTCCCAGAGGACATCACGGGCATGAGATAAGTCACGGGACAAGGACAGTATATAATCTCACTCCCGTGACTGAAATCTCACACTCTCTCGGATACTCGGAGCGTGGGGTGCATTCCAGCCATTTCGCCTAGAGCTTACAGTAGGCCTTTCGGTTTTTGGGACTCACTCACTCTCTCTCTTTTCCATGTATGGAAAAACTGAAATCTGAGCTTTATTCCACTTAGACTCAATTCTTACAACAAAGTGACACATTGGAAGCGCCCTGAGTAGAGGAACATTTTTTTCTTTTTAAAACAATGAAGGATTCAAGCATAAAATACACCTAATCCATTGGCAATCATCTTAAATAACTTTACTGCTACTTTACTTTACTTCTACTTTGAATTCTCTAACGGAAGAATATGAAATGTTTTTCTACTTCTCTTCATAGATCTATCTCTAGCTTCCCAACACAATACATATGCATATATGTTCATATTTATCTTGTTCAAAGTTTCACCTGTTTCAGTTGTGATGAAGACATCAAACTGCCCAGAAGGTGGCAAATTGTTTTAGTTAGATTTATCTAAACTTCATCAGATGCATTAGAGATTTACATTCACCAACCAGAGATGGAGTTCACCTAAAATCTGTTGAGAAGTTTGGTAATTTGCAACACTTTCTAGAAGTTCTGCCTCTACATAGAAGGAGCCTTCATAAATTACTTATGTCCTTGATTTTCAGATAAAGATTTTTTTGATAATGATAAATGTTAAGTCACATTAGTCTCAGTATTTCTATTTGTACGTACCTTGCTTGCTATGAGCATCAATATTTATAAAGACAAAACAGGGAGAAGATTCCAAGGTTGCAGTGTCTGGAGGTTTTTGTTTGTTGTTTGTTTGTTTCAAAGTACCATATCTTAAAATGTGTTTTATTACCAAGCTCTGAGCAACTCAAAGTAATTTGATATATTTCACTGCTTTAGGATCTGATCAAAACTAAAAATAAATCAATGGAAAATTTCCTACCAGTGGGCTTAAATCCTATTAATATTTCTACTGTAATACTTACTGCTTATTCTTTTCTTTGAAATATCAGAGGCTGGATAACATCTATTATTTGATTTTTTTTTTTTTTTTTTTTTTGGTTTCCAGCAAATAACTTAAAAATATATTACAGTTCTATTATTTATTTCTAATTTTATTATTAAGTTATTCTTGTTTAGATTTTGTTTTTAAGATGATCATTAAATGCACACTGACAGTGATAAAATGGATTGGAATACTTTCTTGATAATGATAAACAGTTTGAGAGTCAAAAAAACCTTTTAGATCAGAAATTTTTCACTGGCATTGGAGCACATACCAACTGACTTATTAGAAGAAGTATGAAACATATACATATATAAAAGTCTGGCTAGTATGCTAAAACTATAACAGTGTTATACCTACTCCAAAATATTTTAAATTGAAAATCTTCCATTATCTTCTCATTTTCGCGTCTGAACCTATTGTTTCTTTAATGAACTAATCTTTTCAGTATTTAAAGAGTCACAGCTACAGAGGAGAATTACATTTGAACATCATTATTTCTCCACAAAAAGTGAAGAATCGAGACACTTTAGCTTGATTTGAAGTTCTCTTCATCTGATAAAATGTTCATAGAACACATTTGCTGAAATCAAGTTATGATGGTGAGCCTGATGGCAGATCCATCTTTAATGTTATGTTTCCCAAGCTATTGGTAGTACAACACTTTCTTAATAGACGAAAAAGGGAATTGCTTTGCTAAGTTTATATTCATAAAAATCTGCTAAGGTTGGGGAAGGCTTTCATTGTTCATAAAGAAAGAGAATATGATTATAAAATCAAAATGTAGTGTTAAGAATTTTGTAGTATGCAATAGGAAAACACAGAAATAAACAAAATTAAAATATTCCAAAATTCCTAAAGTACTTTAGAACCTAAAGTCAGTGTTGACTTGTGCCTAACTTTCTCAGATTCTACATATCAGGAAAACAAGTGTTCTCATTTTTGTTTTCTGGTCTTTTAATAGTCATTCTGGATTCCTTGAATGGGATTTATCGTCTCTTCCTTAAACATCTACATCAAATGTGAATTAATCAACCAGATCTCCCTTTATAGTTGGTAGAGAATAATAGCCATTCTTGGAGCAGTTCGCCTGACCTACTTTAGGTGTTTTTTTTAGCATATGAGAAATTGTGACCTAGAAGTGCCTTTAACTTTCCTTTGACTATTAGGAAGCCTAAAGCTCAGGTACAGATATCCACAGTCTCAATGTGTACATTTAGCAAAATTAATTTCAACTTTTTCTCTGTTTTCACATACCAGATTTCACATACCAGAATGCATATCTGTAACTTTATCTCTGCAAAATATTTCTTATGTTAGCACTCGTGTTAATGCTTATACCTTCACCTTATTACCAGAAATATATTTAATTTGCAAAGGAGGAAAATACATTTGTATACTTGAATGTATTTGTTCCAGTGAGCAAAACTTTTAAAATATAAGACATGAGAGCTCAAAGACAGCATGACACTGTAAGTTATCATTAGTACAAATAGACTAAGTTCCCAGCTATTGGTTTTCTGGTAGGGGATAATGAAGAATTAGTTTTCTTTCATCCAACTCCCCTTTATCTATTTTTCTCTAGTTCCCAACAGTCGCATTCCAAAGGCAATATTATGAAAAAAATCCATAAAACAAGCAACAGGACAGAAAGTATTTATGTTGTCAGGAGCTCAGCTTGCATACTTCCTACTCATCAAGTGACATGACAGAGACACAGGCTTCTCTTGCTTTGGCTGACGCAGAAGGAGGGGTCACCTGTGGTGCAGTTTCACTTAGGACTGCATCTGTTCCTAGGTGTCCTAAGCTGTGGAAGATAAAGCTAGAAAAGAGAGGTAAACACTGTTTGACTGAAGAATTAAAAGTAACTAGTGACTTTTTCATGTCTTTCCTCATGCGCGTACTAAAATTTACTTTCTACTTCTTACTGTCCCACCTATTTTTTAAAAAAACTATTTGCATATCACCAGAGAGAAGTAAATAACATAAGCTGAATAAAAAGTGAATGAAAAGTGAGACAGGATGTGCTCTGTTACGTTGCATTGTAAAACATGCTTTATCAATTACTTTAGCTGCTTTTACAATAGACATGGTTTAACCCATCAGGCAGCTTAGCACCACATAACCATTCACTCAGTTCCCCACAGTGGGGTGAAGGAGAGAACTGAGAGAGAGGTAAAACTCACGGATTGAGATAGAGACCGTTTAATAGCATGGAAAAGGAAAGGAAAATGAAAACAACAATGATAAAAGAATATACAAATCAAGTGGTATGTCATGTAGTTGCTCACCACCTGCTGATAGATGCCCAGCCAGACCCTAAGCAGAAGCAATTCCCTGTGGCCAGCTTCTCCCCCAGTTTTATTTTTCAGCATGATGTCATATGATATGAATTATTTCTTAGGCCAGCTTAGGTCAAGTGTCCTGATTTTGTCCTTTCATATCTTCCTGTGCACCCAAAACCTCCTTGCTGACAGGACAGCATGAGAGGCCACTGAGAAGAATTGATCAGCAACAGACAAAATATCTTTGTGTTACCAAAAATTATTCTCATCCAAAATTCAAACCACAGCACCATACCTGACACTGTGGTAACAACAATCATCAAAATTTATAGAATCTTAGATTGCTTAGGTTGAAGGAGACCTTAAAAATCATCTCGATCCAACCTCTCTGCCATCCTGTAGATCAGGCTGCCCAGGGCCTCATCCCACCTGGCCTTGAATGCCTCCAGGGATGGAGCATTTATAACCTCTCTGGGCAACCTGTTCCAGCACCTCATCACACTGAGTAAAAATTTTTTTTTCCTAACATCTAACTTAACTTAAAAAGGTGGTCTCCCTCCTGCTTTTAAAGTCCTTTCAAGTTCTGGAAGGCCACAATGAGGTCTCTCTGAAGTCTTCTCTTCTCCAAGGTAAACAAACCCAACTCACTCCACCTTTTTTCGTAGGAGAGATGCTTCAACCCTTTGATCATCTTCATGGCCCTCTGTATCCATGCCAACAATTCTGTATCCTTTCTGTACTAGAAGTCCCAGATTAACTCTGTCCCAGCTGACATCATGACAGTGAACTATTTATATTGAGGAAGAAAAGATCTGACAAGAATTTGTATATGTGTTTGTGTTTGGCTTACTTCTGTTGCGACTTACTGAGTCACAATTATATACTGAGTGGAATCCTGACTAATGATGATTTTCTTCACTCTACCCTGGTTACCATGGGAAAGGGAAGCATGGCATATGAACTGAGTGCGAGCTACCACGCTCCCCTTCAGTTCAGTCTAACTCAGCCTTTCAACAGTGTATCTGACTAGTTAAAAGGTAGACCAAGCAGAATGCAATCTGCACCTCCTTCCAAGAAGAATATTTGTTTGGCAATTTCCTGTTTATTCATTGCTTATTGTTACCTGCCCCTGGAATCAAATAGAATGACAAATTATGTTCTTTCTTCTTTCCAAATGTGAATAGTTTCTTGGCAAATGCTGTACAAATTGAATAATCAAAAATAGCAAAATTCAAAAATATCTGATATTCATAATAAAATGTATGCACATGCATTATCTTCAACCTCATGGAGGTTGTAATGAGGCGGGGATTGGTCTCTTCACTCAAGCAGCAAGTGACAAGACAAGTGGAAATGCCATCAAGTTGTGCCAGGGAAAATTTAGACTCACTATTTCTCCTCTGAAATGATCACTATTGATCTATAAATACAAAATAGTATCCTCATACTTACATTTCAGACAGAGTGTTAGTATTAGTAATAATAGTAAGAGCAGTGTCACATCCACTGGTCCATCACTTGGAAAAGACTGTCACCTCACAAGTAGAGGTATAGACAAAAGAGAGAAGTTTAATG
This sequence comes from Perdix hodgsoniae, assembly GCA_035772895.1. Lineage (NCBI taxonomy): Eukaryota > Metazoa > Chordata > Aves > Galliformes > Phasianidae > Perdix > Perdix hodgsoniae. Next base: position 6,504,960 of record JAPSGF010000008.1, read on the forward strand.
CCTTCTTTGCCTCTGTCTTCAGCATAAATGAAGGGCCCTGAGCTGGAGGACCATAACTTCAAGAAAGAAAAACTCCTAGTCAGTTCCAAACTTTCATGTGATTTTCTTCTCAAGCTGGATGCATATAAATCTATGGGACATAATGAGATTCATGCCAGGGTACTCAAAGAACATGAAGCTTAAGAAGTGCTGGTGAGGGGTCTGGAACACAGGCCTTATGAGGAGCGGCTGAAGGAGCTGGGATTGTTCCATCTGAAAAAGAGGAGGGTCAGGGGAGACCTTATTGGAGGTGTGCAAGGAACGTTGGGATTTTGTGTCAATGGACATGGTTTAGTGAGTACTGTTGGTGATAGGTGGATGGATGGACTGGATGATCTTAAACGTCTTTTCCAACCTTGGTGATTCTGTGATTCTATGAAGAGCAAATGGTGGATTCTGCACTGAGAATGCAGCAACTCTAGATATATGTACAGCCTGGAGGACAAGAGGCTGTAGTGCAGTCCCATGGAAAGGGATCTAGGGATTCTGGATGATGGCAAGTTGAAAATGAGTCAACAGTGTGCCTTGTTAACCAAAAGGTCCAAAGTATGCCTGTGTTGTGACAGGCACAGCTCTATTAGCCAGTTATGGAGGGGAACTGTGGCCTCACCTTTAGTACTGCATACAGTTTCCAGTGCCACTACAAAGAAAGATGCAAACATATTTCAGAAAATCCAAAGAAAGATTAGGATGTTAGTGAAGGGTCTAGATAGGATGATTTGTTAGGAGTAGCTTAAATCAATGGTTTCTCCGGCCTAGAGAAGAGGAGAGTGAGGGGAGTCTTTATTGTGGTCTACAGTTTCTTCAAAAGGGGAAGCAAAGGGTGGTCATTCTCAGGAACAGGCTCCACAGGTCATGGCATCAAGCCTGCTGGAGCTCAAGAAGTATTTGGACAATGCTCTCAAACATATGGTTTAATTTTTGAGTGGTACTGTGTAGAGCCAGGAGTTGGACTCTATTATCCTTTTAGGTTCATTCCAATTTATGATATTCTATGATTCTATATGACCTTAATATTTAAATTAGAACTTCTACAGAAGCATTCTTAGGCCTTATATATGCAAGTTAAATTTAGTTGGAAGACTGATTTTTTAGTACCATTTTTTATATTAATGAATTGCTAGGGATGCAGTTTTGCCAAAGATTTGATATGTAAGCTAGGTGAGCAGTTGCAGTGTCAATATTCACCATTTTAAAGAAATCTCTGTACATGAGGCTGAAACATTCAGTTAACACAGTCTGTGCTATAGTCCTTCATAGTTCATGAGAAAGTAGACAGAGACATTGAAAAAATTTGTATCTGTGACAACATGGTCTGTATTCATTTGAAACAAACAAACAAACAAACAAAAAAAAAACAAAACAAAACAAAAAAAAAACAGAAGACAATTCAAGATTTTTCTTTGTGTGTTTTAGGATGATGAAGCACTTGAACAGGTTGCCCAGAGAGGGTGTCCTGCCTTGGAGACATTCAGAGCCAGCCTGAATGAGTCTCTGAGCAACTTACTGAGCTGTAAATATCCCTGTTCTTTGCAGGGGTGTTGGACCAGATGAACTTTAATGGTCCCTTCCAATTCAAATGATTCTATGATTCTATGATTAAAGTTTACCATTTAAGAGTACCAAACTTTGACAGAAATATGTTAGCTAGGTGTTTTTATATGTCTAACCAATTGAATACTACACTGGAAAAAATGAGAACTAATATTGAAGGTTGAAATTATCTGCAAAATCATCTGGCAAAATAAACATACAGTTCTAGATGGTGGATCAAAGGTGCCTTTTCTGAGAGATAACATTATGAGCAGAAATGTACAGAGAATAGAAGAATGAGAATTTTCTACAGCTGGAAACATTCCAAACTGATATACTAGGACATTTTCAATACCCAAGTTGGTTTACTGTTTGCTATAATCCTCAAAAGAAAAATATACTTCAGAGATATAGTGAAAGGAAAATGACAATGGAACCTTGAGAAACAAAGGAACAAAGCAAATAAAAATTAACAATAAGAAGCAGATATTTAACAGCCCTTTTGTCTGAATGCTGAAGCTTATCAAAACAGCAGGTGAACAAGATGAGAAAAGAATTACAGATGAGAGATCAAACTGTTTTTAAGCCTTCCTTTCTCTGCTGAATATAGCACTAGTTACAGAGTTAGCTTATAAAGTTTGGGACAGCACGTGAAAAAGAAAATCAAAGAATCATAGGATCACAGTATCGTAGAATCATAGGGGTTGGAAGGGACCCCTGGAGATCATCTAGTCCATCCCCACTGCTAAAGCAGCATTCTTCAAGTAGATTGCACAGAAAAGTTTCCAGAAAGAATTTGAATATGTCCAGAGAAGGAGACTCCACAAATTATCTGGGAAGCTTGTTCTAGTCCATTGTCACCTTCAAAATAAAATTCTTTATCACCTCCAGAACTCATCAATTAAAATAAATAAATAAATAAAATAATAATAATAAAACAATTCACCCCAATCACAACCTCCTACAAAGCCAGTCAAAAAGAAACAAACAACAAAAAAATAAAAACAAACCAAAAACAAACAAACAAACAAAAACATCTAAGGGAGAAGATCAAGGTAAAAGGAAAAAAATATGCTTGGACTTGCTTTATGTTGTCAGTACATGTGTAGACACTACATGTTCAGACAGAGAATCTGAAATTACTCACAGAACAGGAGACAGCAGGTAAAAGCTAATTAAATGAAGATTCAGATTAAATAAAATAAATACAGCTCCTGAAAAAAATTTAAAAGGATATGGAATCAAGCATATAAAGTAGATGTGTGGACTCAAAGGAATGTGATGGAAATTGAAAAAGTATAAGAAGAGACTTAGAGTGGCCCATCTAAGTCCAACAAAGTGACAGCAAAATATGCTATTACTTTGACATGAAAAGAGGAAGATGATGATTCACATGAGTTAATGAAATGAAAATGTTTACTTTTTGGTAGAAGTTGAGAATAAGAATCAATGGTAGGACACCTGTATATAGGTTCTATAGAGAAGTTTTATCTTGTTACTGTAATATGGATTTTGCCTTGATTGATTACAAACATTCTTCATATCTACTATCAGTGAAATGCAGTTTTTTTTATACAACAATTATTTTACCTAGTTTCAGAAATAATGATAATAAAAAAAAAAAAGTTAGACCTTAAACTGTCATCCACTGTCCACTTACAGTCAACAAAGAAAAATAATCATTATTGAAGTGGGATGCATATGTTCAATATTAGATTTCTGTCCTAGAATATTACATGTCACCTTCAGAAAACCACATCTAAAGTTAGAATAGAGGAATTTTGCTCAAGAAAACAAACCTTTTAAATAGGCAAGCAACATGGAAACAAACTATAATTGAGTTATATCAACTATTTAATCCTAAAATTAATGATTATTCTCTATTTTTCTTGATCAAGTTTTACTGTTTAATCAGAGCTGTAAGAAATGAATCTTTTGACAGAAAACCAGTTTGTATCTTATTAAATGTTTTCATTCTACTGTAAGCAAATCTTTAAATATGAAGCAGAAAATAACCTAGATGACCAGCTTTCAGGAATTTAGAGGCAAATGCAAGACTATATGAGATGGGAAGGCATATTTTTAATATGTTTAATAGAAAATAATGGTCAAAGACATCCAGAAGTGATTTATCTACTCATGCACCTGTACATGTTGAAATCCAGCTAATATTGCAAAACTGAGAAGACTGCGACTTTTGCAGACCAGTATAAAGATAATTAGAAGAATAAGTATGCTTTCAGATACAGGCTTAACAAAGAGAGAATTGTATTTTCACAGAATGACAGAATCACAGAATCGTAGGGGTTGGAAGGGACCTCCAGAGATCAAGTCCAACCACCCTGCCAAAGCAGGTTCCCTATACCAGGTCACACAAGTAGGTGTCCAGGTGGGTCTTAAATATCGCCAGAGGAGACTCCACAACCTCCCTGGGCAGCCTGTTCCAGTGCTCTCATCATAAAGAAGTTCTTGCGCACATTTGTGACGATCTTCCTATGCTGCAGTTTCTGGCCTTGTCCTGTTTCCACACACTGCTGAAAACAGTCTGGCCTCACCACTCTGCCCCCCACACCTTAGGTATTTATAGACCTGGATCAGGTCCCCCCTCAGTCTTCTTTTCTCAAGGCTAAAAAGACCCAGTTCACTTCGACTTTCTTCATAGGGGAGATGCTCCAGGCCCTTCTCCATCTTTGTGGCCCTCCGCTGGACTCTTTCCAAGAGATCCCTGTCTTTTTTTGTACTAGGGAGCCCAGAACTGGGCACAGTACTCCAGATGAGGTCATACCAGGGCAGAGTAGAGGGGGAGGATCACCTCCCTCGACCTGCTGACCGAGTTCTTTTTAATGCACCCCAGAATGCCGTTGGCCTTTTTTGTCCATAAGGGCACACTGCTGGCTCATGGCCAGCTTGTCATCCACCAGGACACCCAGGTCTCTCTCTTCAGCGCTCTCTTCCAGCAGGTCATCCCCCAGACTTTACCGGTGCATGCAATTATTCGTCCCTAGATGCAAGATTCTACATTTACTTTTGTTAAACCTCATCTGGTTTTCCTCTTTCAAGTCTGTATTCTGAGGTCTACAAACAATTGACTTAGCGTATTAATTATCTAGTGGTAATATCATGACAGTTATGTCTCTTGAGTTATTTACCATTTGCTTTTCCTCTTCTTGAGGCTCGGAGTATAGTTATTTGAGCTATGGGAACAATTCTGTACTCACTACATTTGTAATAGGGAAATATATTTGGTCGTAATGCGAAACTTTGAAAAGGTTTGTGGGGAAGAAACAAAGGAGCTGCAGAAGAACAATCCTTCCTGTCTTGCATGATCACAACCTGAATTGCAAAAAGATTGCTTATCATCTGTCACAGCGAGCTGTGCAGCCAAAAAAAAAAAAAAAAAAAAGCTTGG
>JAPSGF010000008.1:6510340-6530250 GCA_035772895.1 Perdix hodgsoniae
TTTTTCTTTTTCTTTTTCTTTTTCTTTTTCTTTTTCTTTTTCTTTTTCTTTTTCTTTTTCTTTTTCTTTTTCTTTTTCTTTTTCTTTTTCTTTTTCTTTTTCTTTTTCTTTTTCTTTTTCTTTTTCTTTAATGTATTTTTATTATCATAGTTAAAAATGAGGTGTCCCTACATGACAAGATACAAAAAATCTAAAGTTAAAGAAATAGAGTTTACTAGCCACATGAATTGTCATCTAAGCCTCTGCTTATGCTATTAGGACCTTGTAAAAATGATAAAATTGTACAAATTCATTGGCTTTCTATTCCTAATAAGGAAGCAGAAAACTGAAGCAAGTAAATAATAGAAATCTCTCTTGTTTGTATAAGAAAAGAAAGAGTTTATGTGGAAGGACAACATGTGTTTCTGGTCTACTCAAATACTTATTTCAATGATTTTATTATTTGTGAAAACATTTTCAGTGTAATGCTGGCAGGGTCAATATCAGGTTGGATTTTCTACTAAATGAGTATCACTGAGGCAAATTAGTTTTGCCATAAGGGCTAGCCAAAGCTGGACATATGGATACTTACCCAACTACCATCACCCTTTAACTTTTCACCTTAATACAGTTGTCCTTGTGACACATGTGTGAAATTTGCCAATGAATATTTTTGAATGTCCAATTTTTTGGTTTTCCCGGGCTGCATTTATTGAATAGTGTCACAGCGTTAACTAGATCAATCTATGCCCGTGACAGGGGGGGGAATACGCCCCTGCCCCTCTTACCCCCCCCCGGCCCCACACAAAATGGGAAGGAAGGAGGGGAAGAAAAACAACAGTGTCAACAGTCTATGGAGGAAAACTTATTTTACTAACTATGATATTGGAAATGCAAAATAACACAGTATAATAAGATTTAATTGAAATTGAGACTAATAAATCAAATAAGATAGGAGAGAGAGTACCTGAGACCAAGTCAAACCTGAAAAGTTTGGGATGGCCAGGAAATGCAATCTCCAAGAGCCCACTGCAAAGCAGTAAGTGAGCATTCCCCACCCCCCCCGGAAGGGTCAGATCCCATGACTTCCGTCGCATACAGGGATAGGTACATGGAGCTGGAGTATTAACACTTTAGTTCCAGTGCACTACATGATGTGTTGATGTGGAATACTGAAAACCAAAAAATGTAAAACCATGACAAATAGAAATTGTCTTGGGCTGCATATACATGGGTCGCTCCAAAAGTAATGCCTCTTATTTATTTTCACAGAAACTGCAACAAAGAGCACAATAACACTATCTGATAGAGCAAATTCTCAGATACAAAACACTATTTTTCAACAGTCACCACCATTAGCTATACATTTTTGCCAGCAATGAATAAGAGGTGAGAATAAGAGAGAGAAAAAGGAAGAAATGTAGTTCACATATTGGATTAATTAACTTTTTCTTAACTGTAACCTAAGTTCTAGCTTTACTAGCACTGTCCTGCAGCACTCTCTTTGAAATACACTTTGTTCTTCCGTGTCTGTTAAGAATTCAAGTAAAAAGATGTGGTAACTTTCAGTATAGTAAAACTAGCATTGTGCTAGCACAGATTTATTTCTTCACATCTGAAAACAAAGTCTGCTTTCATTTCCCTTCACTCTGTGCTAACCTGCACACACATAGTCTCTTTTAAGTTCACATACACACAGCCTCCTTTAGATACATATAGTCTTCTTCATCTTGTAAAAGAGATCCTAACATTGTAGGCCACTACTGGAAAGACAGGATATATACAAAGAAATGAGGGTAGCAGTCTATCTAGAGGTAGTTATATCTTTTCAATTTTTCCTACAGAATGCTAGTATAGTCAAGAGACAGGTCTTCCTTTCTGAATATTTAAGTGTATTTCCTGGTAGAAGATGGGAATGGAAAATAGAACTTGGGAATGATCAGTGTTGTTATTACAAGCAATTAATAAGCAGTATTTATTTTGAATGCAGCTTTTGGCTGATGAATATATTCATGTCAAGGTACTGCATGGGACGGGGTATCCCTGGAGACAGAAACTGGGGGTTCACACTTGCCACACTTGCCACTGTCATGGCAAGGCCTGTTTCACTACTCCAGCAAAGAGCAGGGCAGACAGGAACACCAGGGCAGCCCAAGATCACCTGTCATTACCCTGGAGAAAGAGACAAGGAAGTTTGGGGTGGGATTATGGGCCCATGTGTGGTTCTGGCTCAGCAAGACTCATCATATGAGAAGATGAGGCAACAAACCACACTGGGACACAGAAAGTTCCATCTGAACATCAGGAAACACTTCTTCACTGTGTGGTGACTGAACACTAGAACAGACTGCCTGGAGAGGTTGTCAAGTTTCCCTCCTCCCTGCAACTCTTCCAAAACCATCTGGACATAGTCCTGGGCAACCTACTGTAAAAAAGTTGTAAATCAGTCTGATCATTCTGACAGTCTAGGAATTTGACATTCTATGCTTTTATTCACAAATATATATCTATATGTAGCATTTTCAACGCTCCAGTCTAACAGCAATGAATTACATTTCTTTTTATAGAAAGCCAATTTAGACTGTAGGACATTAATTTGTCATCTACTGTTCTGACTAGTTCTGAAATATCAACATCCATCTTTAACTGATATTACTAATTTCAAAGAAGCCTCAGGTAATTGAGAAAGTAAATAGGGAAATAGGTGAAATTTTGAAGTCTGGAAATTCAGGTATATAAAATATTAGGATAAAATAACTGGTCAAAGCATAGAAGAATGAAGGATAGATTTATGATTCCTACAGTGATATATAGCTATGTTTAAAAGACTATTCAGGAAGAACAATCTGTTTAATGAAATTGTCCTTGTTTTGCCCATAAGAAATTATGCACACTTTGTTAGTTGCAGTTACCTGTACGTTTTTTCCACTTAATACAGTTCATACCTTATACCTTGACTGCAGTTAAGAAATTTATAATATTTAAGACATGGGAAAGATCAAATTAAATTTTAAATCATGCATTCTTTGTTCTTGCTGACTGGAAAATTAACTATTTTTTCCCCTCAATTTATTACCAATAACTTGAAACTGATACAATGTGTTTTTAATATAAAATACACACTTTAAATTCAAATTGAATCTATTAATTTTGAAATTCAATATTTAATTTTTATAGCAGGGCAAGAATTTGTTGAATATAATACTATATGATTCTCTTAATTAATTTTATTTTTATTATTATTTTTTTTTTTAGTACCGAAATGCAAATAATTTGACATGGACAAAGTATAACTAAAGTGAATCATACTTGCAGAGTGAAAATCTTTGAGGGCCTATTGATTACCACTATGATGATGTGGTTTCTTTGAAGAGATAAGAAAGAAAAGCACAGAGTACAAGTATGAAAACAGTTTGTTTCAGAGAGGATACATACTGAGTGAAAAATATTAAAAAATATAAAAAATATATTTCCAAATGATTTTGGAAATCATTTAACTTTGAGAAAATTTGTTACTAGGCTATAATTATGGTTTTCTTCTTCTGGTACAAGAGAGGTCTTGAATAAATGTATTAGCTGTGAACTCACAGGGAATGTTGTATATCATATGTGTATCTATCTATCTATCTATCTATCTATCTATCTATCTATCTATCTATTTTTTTCTCCAAGCGACATATGTTCAGTTATTTTATGCAAGTCCAGATGAAAAGAGTTTTAGGCCATAAAATGTAATGCTTAATGAAGAGAGATTAAGTATAAGAGCCCTTGGTTATGAGTCTGTGTACTTCATTGAATAAATAATTTCAGTAGGGAAACAAAGCAAATGCATATCTAGTTTTGATCACTACAGATAAGGATCATTTGCTATACTAGGAACAAAGATACTTTTGAAATGTTTAATGGCAGATTTCACTTTGAAATCTATGAAAATTGAAAAATGCTGAGTTTTAGAGATGATGTTAATGTAACCTCATGAAATACATTAATCACAGTCATAAATGTCACCATTTATATCACTTAAACTTCACAATGTCTATGATCTGCCCTCTCTAAAGCAAAAAGTTTCTTGATAATAAACGTAATGAACTGTGTAGCATTTTTTACAGATTGTTCCCCTGTAGAATTTGGGAATTGTGAAGCCAATGATTAGGGAAAACACTGGCACCCAAAAGGTTAGACTCTCATGATTCTTTTCATGTAATGTTTTTTATTTTATCTAGATCCATACTGCAATAGTTGATAAGATGTAACTGGAATATTATTTCCACTCATATTATTTTGAGCAGTATTTGTTTCCACAGGATTTAAAATAGTCTACAAGACTAGAAAAACAAAATTATCCCATTTTTTGTAAAGTGGGTGTCATGGTTTAATATTTTTGTAATTTTGCTATCAATATTCCACATCATAACATCATGTAAAGTATGGATAATTCACCGAATGTTCAGCTCACAGAAGAAGACTACGTATCCCACAATCCCTGGCTTAGGAGATAAGTCACGGGACAAGGACAGTATATAATCTCACTCCCGGGCTGGAATCTCTCTCTTGGATCCTCGGAGCATGGGGTGCATTCCAGCCGTTTCGCCTAGAGCTTACAGTAGGCCTTTCGGTTTTTGGGACTCACTCTCTCTCTCTCCTATTTTGCTTAATTACAATTATATTGTATTATATTGTATTATCCTGTATTCTGATATAGCATTTAGTAAATAAGTGTGCCTCCTTAGATCGCTGCCGCTGTCTTCTTTTTCCCATTCCCTTTTCCCCTTCCATTTTTTTTTGGGCCAGCGGCCCTGCGGGCCAGCTGCCCCCCTGTCACGGGCACAGGTAGATCTTGCTTAACCCGCGACAGTGGGCCAAAGCTAATTCTACCCTTTTTAAGTCATACCTCACTCATCTATGTCACTCTGTAGAACTCAGAAATTTAAATAAAATTGTCTATGTCATAAAAGAGTATCAAAACAAGGAGTAAAATGTTGTAGTTCACCCACTATTCTAGTCTACAATACTCTGCTTAAAGGAAAACTCAAGCTCCATGGACAGACTTCCTCACAACTCAGCTCCTATAACCTTGAGTTTAAATCATAGACTATCCCAGCTCTTCAGAATGAAGAAATGCCTATGTGTAGAAATGAAAATCATTTATTTTAATTCTTGGAAATATTTTGATTTTATTTATAAAGATACTGAGGCATTTTTATGAAAGTCATGAAGGCTGCTCCAGAAGTAATGCCTCCTACTTTATCATGTTGGTCCACAGTGTAACAGGCAGATATTGACAGTATGGCAGTAAAAACTGAACGTTCCCACCAATATTCCATTACTTTTTGTTGCTGTGTAACAGGTGGCAGCAGATGGTAGTCTGACAGAATGGCATTTGACTGGAAGGGCTTATGAAACAAATATGTGTCACTGAATTTCTCCACATGGAAAAAAATGTCACCCATTGACATTCATCATTGCTTGTGGAACATATATGGAGACCAAGAGTGTTAGCATGGTGAAAGTTGGACTGCACAGGCAACATTTTCCCAGCAACTACAATGTCGTACAGTTTCACAGCAGCTGTGAAACAGTAGATCACATGTGCTGGTGCAAATTTTTATGAACATGACATGAAGGCTTTTATTCATTTCTGATGAAAATGCATATCTAATAGAGGTGACTGTTGAAAAATAGTGTTTTGTAGCTAGAATTTTCTATATCAAAAAGTGTTATTGTATTCTTTATATCTGCTGTGATTTCCACAAAATAAAATAGGAGACATTACAAAGTGACCTACATAAAATAAACTAGATGAATATGACTTGAGTAGACAGAGGAATCAAAATTTGTCTGTGATAAATCCAAACCAACAAGCCTTAAATTTCAAATTACACTGCCCATTACATACAAAAGATGACAGTTAAGAGTAGGTAAAATAAATAATCAAGTCTGCATGTGAAAAACAATGCATGACTGGTTCAGAGCATGTAGGAGTTTTTACCTTCGCCTAGTGTTGTGGCCATGGGCTACAACCAGTCCTTGATGATGACTTTTGCTGGCATAATGTATAACATCAGAAGCTGATGTACAAGTAGTAGAGCATAACAGAGAAACTAAATTCACTTTTCTCTTTCTCTGCTTCATTGTCTCTGAAACAGTAACAGCTATACATTTGTGTCTATTTTAAATCCACAGTAAAACCAAAGGTTTCCAGGACTTTCACAGTAATATTTACTTGTTTTACTGAAATGTGATTTTTTTTTTGTTGTTTTTAATTTTCTTCATTTAGCTCCCCAATTATTTTCAAAAAGAAAAAGGACCAATTCTAAATTTACAAATGGGCCATTTTGTTCATTAATGGAGCATTCTACAATGAAATTAGTGAACTCTGTGGCTATTCCATATGATCCATTGCCATGCCATTTTTTACATTACAATAAAAACAATAGTAATGTTTTTCTGGAATTCTCCTTTCACGATGAGAGATTCTGTAAACATGCTTAGTCATTCCTTGCTTTCCAATTTTCATGTTTTCTCTATTGCTTGTTTTATTTCTTGCTTTTTTTTTTTTTTTTTTTTTTATATCTTTGTTAGGATAAGAGGAGTGTTTTAGGAAAATAAATTCAGTACAGTTCCGGCATTCTGCTGTATGAATGATTCACCTAAAATTTTCTCTGTTTTTTAAGTGAGTACTTGCTGAATCTTCACCACACCAGCCTGACATCAGTACTTTTAACCTTATAATATCTCTGCAAAGTAGGCCAGTTTTATTCAGTGTAAAATGCTGAAAAAATAAGTAAACTGCCCAAAATCACAGTAGGCACTCATGGCAAAACTACTGTCTTTACTAAAATTCTGAGTTACATCTTTATGCCTTAATCATTATGTAATTTTTGACCTCCTTCACCAAATATCCATTCACACACTTCAGAAACTTAGACTAACAGTACTTTTGGACATTAAATTGGAAAGTCTATCATGGTTTTGAAATAATCTTTCCCTCCCACCAAACACCTCACACATCTGATTTATATTCATTTAGAGAAACTGAAATACTTTATGAGGGAAAGAGTGGTTTTTGTTTGTTTATTTGTTTGTTTGGTTTTTTTTCCATTTCAAAAGCCATTTTAAGGGAAATTTTAAACTTCTTGAGTCATTACAAATCAGTATTTCTCAGGTGGTAAAATATGCTCATGTGAGGAAAGTAACTTTAATAATATTAAAATATATTAATATAAATAATATTTTATTAATAAAATATAATGGCAGGCAGAAAAGAAAAAGAAACAAAATCTTTTCAAAACATTCAGTGAAAACATTTTAAATTTTAAAGTTTTTTATTATTTTATTGGGAAGTCTAACTTTTTAGATCTCTATATTTATTCTGGAAAGTGAAAACTGTTCCCAGTGAACTCTAATTAAAAAATGAACTCTAATCTAAAAATAAATTCTGGAATTGAAGCAAGATAATCTAGAATACCTACCCTTTCCCTTAGTTTTTTTAAAGGCCTGGAACTTCTTCCATGTGAGGAAAGGCTGGGAAACATGGGACTGCTCAGCCAGGGGAAGAGAAGTCTGAGAGGCAATCTAGTCACTGTTTATAACTATCTAAAGTGTGGGAGTCATGTGGATGGGACCAGCCTCTTTTCAGAGAGGTGTGTGTGTGGGGTGGTGGTGTGTGGAGACAGAATGAAGGGTAAAAGGCACAAACTGAAACATAGGATATTCCATAAATCATATAGAATTAATTCTTTACTGTGAGAGTGACAAAGAAACGAAATAGGTGGTCAGAAAGGTTGTGGAGTCTCCTTCTCTGGAGATAATCACGACACATTTGAATCTCTACCTATGCAACCTGCTATAGGATACCTGCTTTAGAAAGGGTTTGAACTCAGTAATCCCAAGATTCCAACTCTTAACATTCTGTGATTTTATTCTCTTAACTGATTATTGTCAACAAATAAGCCATTGAAGCTATATACTTAGAATGTGCTTTAAGCTGTAAAAAAAAGTTTCTTTTTTATCTGTTCGCTGCTGAAGTGTACTTGATTTATGTTATTTATTTATTTATTTATTTCCTTTCACACTAGCCTGTCTTATTTTTTCTAGTCTATTGATATAAGACATTCACTGACATATATAATTACTACTACGTCATTGAATAGTTGGAGACAATAGAATTAGGGTTTAAGGTGAGATGCCGACATTCCTGAAGAACTATTAGTTGTGATGGTGCTGCTCACATACAGTTTTAAATTGCTGAAGTTCCTTGCTCAAGGAAATTAAAAAGAATAGACATTGATTGCAAAGCTGCCAGCATGAGTTCCTACAAAGTTTCATGATCAATATTGATTTAAATACTACAGAGAAACAAACTGTGATAGCACATACACTTGGCAGTGAAGAGTGGTTACTGCAGAAAAATATTTTCCAAATTTAATTCCTGTCTCTCTGGTCCATATATTTCTTATACTACTAAATTTATATATATATATATATATATAGTTTTAAATGTGCCACACTAGACAACATATCAGCTCTTGTATTTGTGTACTTGTGTTCCTTATCTTGAAGAAATCATCATAAGTCAAAGTGTAACAAGAGAAAAAAAAAAAAAAAGGATCTGTGTCTTTTAAATATACAGGTACAATATAACTGAGAGAGGTTAAATACTGTGCAGAAAAATTGAGGATTTTTAAAAATATATTTTTCTTAATTGTACAGGAATTACAGAGAAAATAAATGATAGAAAACATGTTTAAAACATTGAATAATTTTTTTTTACTAGGATATTTGATCTAAATGTATGGTCTAAAGTTAAGAAGCTTTGGATGTGGGAAAAAAAAAATAATAAAAAAATAATAAAATAAAAATAATAATGAAAAAAATCCGTGAAAAGAGGAAAGAGGCATTTGTGTGTGTTCTCCTTTCAGTGTCAGATTAACTGAGGTGGTGTAGCAAGTGCAGAATCAAGACTAGCACCATCAAGAAATAGTGATTTGTACTTATAGTGATTACCTTGTGAAAGGAATGGAGGCTCCTATTTGTAGACTAGACCCTCTTCACACTGAACTTTAATGACTCCTCAGGTCTAAGATCGGGAATGCTATTAGGAAGCTTTTGAGCAAGATAGAATCATCAGGCTATTTCTCACTTGCAAGAGATTTGCACAGAACATTCTTGTGTCAAAGTTTTTTTACTGGCACTCATATAAGGGGGCATTCTTATAGGGGGCATTCTGGAAAAGACACAGTATTCATGCCCAGAAGCATGCCAGGTAGCAGGCCCATGTTTGCCACAGTGACCCAAAAAGAAAAGAAGGTATCACAGACATGCCATTGCAGTGAGCAATCAGAGGTGTACAAAAGCAGAACAAAGATGACAAAAACCCAAGAGTTCAGAGTTATCTGCAGCCAATCTGCAGCCTTGTGGGTCAACAAGAATTTGGTCACCAGCCTGCAGCCTCCTGTGTACTGCTGGGATCCATGGTGGTGACAACCCCCACTATATAACCAGATGGTTAAAGTTTCTCTCTTTACTCTAGCTAGATTTCCTATCTTCTCTGCATTTCCTAGCTGTTTAGAATTTGTAATAAAAAAAGTCAGACAACATTTGACCTCATCTGACATTTACCCACACTCCAGGTATATCATGAATCACCTCCTCCAGCAACTGCAGCAAGACACCACTTCTCCTTGTATAAGTGGATACAAATAACATCACAACCAGAAGTCTAAAGTCTTTCAAAAAAAATTTCAAGGCTCTGGGAAAGACAGCTGAGGGACAGAGTGTTTTCCTCAGTCTTCCTAGCAATGGAGAGAGATGGGAAAATAAGCAGGTAAACCCAGATAATGAACACCTGTCTCAAAGACTAGCTCAGTGGCCAGATTTTGGATTTTATAATCATGGAAGCCTTAGATATTAAAGATATGTTGGGTCTAGGAAAAAGGAAAAAGGTCTATGGGACCCAGTTGTATTGATGGGAGAATGTTACTTGGCTCATTACCTAACCAGGTCGATTGAGTCTTTAAACTAGGATATTTAAACTAGGGGACAGGAGGTAATGTTGGGAACACTGGGGTGTTCCAAAAGGAACACCAATGCAAAGGGATGTTGCAGCACTGTCTGTGAGCAGCAAAGCTAATGTGAACATCTAAGACACTCTAAGGACTGATTCAGGAACATATCTGCATTACTTGTACACCAACAAAGAGTTTGAGGAACAGATAGGACAAGCTGGAAATTTTGGCCTTTTCACAGAGTTATGATACTGTTGGTATCAGTGAGACTTGGTGGAATAAGTCCCATGGCTGGAGTACTGGAATGGAGACATATTACTGTTCGTGAGAGAGGCAGGGCAGGCAAGGTGGAGATTTCATGCTGTATGTAATGGAGAGATTAGACTATATGCAACCTTCCTGTTGGTGATGATGTGACAGATAATCTCTTGATGAGTATTAGAGACGTGGATAGCAAAGCAGATATCATCATAAGTGTCTGCTATCAGCTCTCTACCTCAAATGTGTCACAGATTAACTATTCTATAGACAAGGGAGAAAATCTCAGGATCAGTTGTTCTCATCCTTATGGGAGACTTTTGCTTCCAGACATAATCTGGGACTATCACATTGCTATGACAAGCCAGACTGGGAAATTCCTAAAGTAGGCTGAAGATAACTTCCTGTTACAGATAGTGAGCGAGCCAACTGGGAAAGAAACGCTCCTGGATCTGTTGTTTAAGAACAGGGAAGGCCTGGTGTGATTGCTGTCTTGGCCAGAATGACAATGAAATAGTTGAGTTCGAAATTTTTGTTGTTATGGATAAAAATATGTTAGCAGAGTTGTCATCATAAACTTTTAAGAGAGTAGTCTTAAAGCTTCTCAGGGAGCAAGTGTTGCCTGGGAATTGGCTCTAAAAGAATTGAATTGGTCCAAGAGAGCTGTCCATTTTGTAAGGAACTCCTTTTAAAATTCCAAGAGTGAACATTCCTACTGTTCCACAAGTCAAGAAGCAAAGCAGAATACCACCAGAGAACTCTACCTAAACCTAAGAAAGAAAAAGAAAATATATCACCTCTGAAAGCAAGGTCTTGCTTCACAGAGAGATAATAGACTTACAGTTTTTATCTACAGGAAGAAAACAAAAAATCGTGAAGAATAACTTGAGTTGATACTGGCCACTTTAGGGTCAGACAACAAAAAACAGACTTTTTCAGTATATCAACAGCAAGAAATAAGGAGAAGAGAAAGGTCAAGGAATGTCATGATTTTTGGGGGGGAGGAGGGGGTTGTTTGTTTGTTTGTCTCAATATTTAATAGACCTTGGGCTTCTTGGACCATGGCTGGGGGAGCAGTGACATTCCATTTGTGCTCACCAAAATTATGAGAGAACAATCACATCAGCTCAACATTCACAACCCCAAAGAGCTGAAGGAATTAGAGAGCGTTATAATTGGATGTCTCTTAAATACTTATCAAATTTCATTATAGGCTCAAGAAGTCAACATTATACTCAACTACAAAAAAGGCATGAGAGAAGACACAGAAAATTACAGACTTGTTAGTAATCACAGAACCTTGGAAAGTTATTGAGAAAATTGTCCTACGGATTATTGAAAAACATTTGAAGAATATATTAATTGACATCATCAACATGGGTTCACCATAGGAAAGTTTTCCCTTAGTAATTTGGTCTCTTTCTATAAGTTCCCCTCCTTGATGGATAAAGAGAAGATGGTGGATGTCATCTTTCTGAATTTTAGTAAAGCCTTTGATAACATCCTTCTAGACAAATTGTCCAACTGTGAGATAGAAAGGTTCATGCTACTACCAATAAACAGACTTGATCATAGAGCTCTAAGTGTTGTAGTGAATGCGGCTACGTCTGGATGGTGGCCAGTCACTGACGAAGATCCTCCAGGCTCAATTCTAGGGTCATCTCTACTCAACATTTTTATCCATTATCTGACTGCAAGAGTGAGGTGTATTCTTTACTGTGAGGATATAGATACAGATTTTGTTTTTAGAGATGATAAGAATTCAAAAGTAAAACACTATCAACTTATTCCTTTTCATTAGGAATTAAAGTTTCTTATGTATAATATCACAATTAATAACAAATCACAATTAATATGTAAATGATGAACAACTTTAAACATGAGATAAGCATAGACTTTACACTGTATTTCAAAACATTGTGTGCTAGTGGTATTTGCTTTCCCACCCTACATATTTATTTCAGGTGCACACAGAGTATGTATAGTACAAAATTAGAGAATCATAGAATAAGAGAATCACAGAATTGCTCCGGTTGGACAGGACCTTAACAACCAACAGCAACCTAACCATACTAACCTAACTCCAACAACCTTCAGCTAAATCGTGCCTTTGAGCACCACATCCAAGTGTTTTTAAACACATTCAGGGATGGTGACACATTCAGGGATGGTGACTCAACCACCTCCCTGGGGAGCCTACTCCAGTGCTTAATAATCCTTTCAGTAAAGAAGATCTTCCTGATATCCAATCTAAACATTCCCTGGTGCAACTCGAGGCCATTTCCCCTGTCACCTGTCACCAGTGAGAAGAGACCAATCCCACTCTCACTGTAATCACTTTTCAGATACTGGAAGAGAGCAATAAGGTCTCCCCTCAGCCTCCTTTTCCCCACACTAAATAGCCCCAGTTCCTTCAGTCGCTCCTCGTAGGGCATCATCTTCAAGCCCTTCACCAGCCTTGTTGCCCTTCTTTGAACCAATAGCTTGAAGGATCAATAACATATGAACTCACCATCCTATGACAAATTAAACATTCAAAATACAAGGTATATTCTAAATGTCTATTCAATGATTATTTGTTTTGAACACTCTGTTGTAGAGAGAAATGAGTGTTTCCTTATTAATAAAAGAAGGCTAATTTTATGCTTAAGACATACAGGTAGAATAATTAACTTTGTAATTGGTGTTTGAATGTGCAACAGTATCTCACATAAGCAAGACTGAGATCTCTTGAAAGCAGTCAGTTCAGATACTAATAACAGTATACAAGAATAGCTGTCTTGTCTTCTCAGTTTCCTTGAATAATAACTTTTCAATTCAGGATTACATTTTATTAGACATCATCCTCTAAATATTCAAACAGTAATCCAAAGAGCACTTACTTTGCCACCTGCATCATCATGGCCAGACTGTCAGTTGCATGTCAAGGGAAGTGATTCTTCCCCTCTACTCTGTACTGATGAGACCTATCCTGGAGTATTGCATCTGGATGTGGAGTCCTCAGAACAGGAAAGATGTTGATCTGTTGCAGCACATCCAGAGGATGGACACAAAATGTTCCAAGAAATGGAAAACATACCCTACCAGATAGAATAAAAGAACTGGGACTGTTCAGTCTGGAGTAGACAAGGATCCAGGGAAACCTGATAGTAGCCTTACAGTATCTAAAGGGGGGCTTTAAGAAAGAAGGGAACTGGCTCTTCAGCAGGGTCTGTTGTGATGGGACAAGGGGAAATGGTTTCAAACTGAGAAATGGGAGATTTATGCTGAATGTATTTTTCTCTCAAGTAGTTTCAGAGCCATTTTAATATCAGAGGCTGTGAAATTCTGTTGTCATATAATTAGTTTTTGAAGATGTAATTAGCTTCCACAACAGTATAGGATTAAATACTAAATGCTGTATTAATATATCAAAATTCATCACGTTTTGCATTATAAACCAGTATATTTTATTATTTCTACAATACATAATGCAGTACCATGTAAAGAATGTCCTAACAACCTATAATGTATATAAAGAAGTGTGCAAAACTATAAAGAGATATAGACTTGCGTCTTGGCATTACACTTCGGTCTTGGCATCAGAATATTCTCCTGAATGAATTAATTAGCTCTGGCACAGCACAGTGCTGGCAAAATACTACTTCTAGTTCCAGATCCAGCTTGTATTCAGGTTGCTGTAGTATCTGAAAGAAACTGACTGATGCAGTGAGGATGTCAACTCTGAATCTTTACAGAGCATGTAAGCACTCTTGATTTCTGTAATATGAAAGCACATGCTTTTTTAAGTGATGTATGAAGCACAGTGTTACACTATACCTTCTTATAACATAATTGTGTATACATACTTAAATGATTTATTATGAGGTGGCTAATAATGAGCTTCCAGTGGAAACTTCTGGGAGAAGATGTTTCAGTATGGGAATGGTTGTAAACTAAGTCTGGGATGCTACACGGAATACACCCCTGGTAATTCAGGTGGAGACAGTTAGAGAGCTCCACCTCCAACTGGACTTTCACAAGTCCATGGGACCAGGCAGGTTTCATCCTAGGCAGGGGGCTAGTGGAGGTGATTGCTAAGCCACTTTCTGTCATCATTCAGTGCTCCTGGTTATCTGGAGAGGTCCCAGAGAATTGGAGGCTTGCTGATGTAACTCCCATCTACAAGAAGGGCTGTAAGGAGGATCCGGGAAACTACAGGCCTGTCAGCCTGACCTTGGTACCAGGGAAAGTTATGGAACAAATCATCTTGGGTGAGATCACACAGCACATGAGTGGTGTCCAGGGAATCAGACCGAGCCAGCACGGGTTCATGAAAGGCAGGTCATGCTTGACCAACCTCATCTCCTTTTACGACTGGGTAATCAGACTGGTAGATGAGGGAAAGGCTGTTGATGTAGTCTACCTAGACTTCAGCAAAGCCTTTGACATGGTCTCTCACAGTATTATCCTGGGAAAACTGCCCGTGACATGGACAGGTATACTCTTCTTTGGGTAAGGAACTGACTGGAGGGCTGTGTAGTAGTTAATGGAGTTAAGTCCAGCTGATGACCTGTTTCAAGTGGTATCCCCCAGGTACTGGGGCCCATCTTGTTTAATATCTTTATTGATGACGTAGACGAGGGAATTGAGTGTACCCTCAGTAAGTTTGCAGATGACACCAAGTTGGGAGATGGTGTCGATCTGTCTGAGGGTAGGGAGGCCCTTCAGAGGGATCTAGATAAGCTGGATCGCTGGGCTGAGGTGAATAGGATGAGGTTCAATAAGGCCAAGTGCCGGGTCCTGCACTTTGGCCACAATAACCCCATGCAGTGTTATAGGCTTGGGGCTGAGCGGCTGGGTGACTGTGAAGAAGAAAGGGACCTGGGGGTGTTGGCCGGTGCTTGGCTGAACATGAGCCAACAGTGTGCCCAGGTGGTCAAGAGGGCTAACAGCTTCCTGGCCTGCATTAGAAATAGTGTGGCCAGCAGGAGTAGGGAGGTGATCATCTCCCTGTACTTGGCACTGGTGATGCCACACCTTGAATACTGTGTTCAGTTTTGGGCCCCTCAAGAAAGACATTGAGGCACTGGAACTTGTCTAGAGAAGGGCAACAAAACTGGTGAAGTGTCTGGAGCACAAGTCTTATGTGGAGCTGCTGAGGGAGCTGGGATTGTTTAGCCTGGAAAAGTGCAGGTTCATTGGTGATCTCATTGCACTCTACAACTTCCTGAAGAGAGATTGTGATGAGGAGGGGTTTGGCCTTTTTTTCTTAGGCAACAAACCGGACCTGAGGAAACAGCCAAAGGTTGTGCCAGAGAAGATTTAGATTAGACATAAAGAAAAAAACTTTTTCTCTCAGAGAGTGGTCAGGCATTAGAATGGCCAGCCTAGGGAGGTGGTGGAGTCACTGTCCCTGGCAGTATTCAAGAGGCATCTGGATGAGGAGCTATGAGATATGGTTAAGTAGCTTGTAGTAATGGTGGTAGGAGGACAGTTGGACTAGATGATCTTCTAGATCCTTTCCAACCTTGTGATTCTAGAATTCTATGATTCTAAGACAGGAGAGATTTAAGTTAGATATTAGGAGGCATTTTTTCACTCAGAGTTTGTGATGCAGGTTGGACCAGGTTGTCTATGGAAGTTGTGGATGCCCCATCCCTGGAGGCATTCAAGGCTAGACTGGATGTGTCTCTGGACAGCCTGGTCTAGTGGTTGGTGACCATGAGCATAGCAGGGGAATTGAAACTGGCTGAGCATGATCCTTTTCAACCCAGGCTATTCTATGATTCTATGATTCTGTGATTCTGTGGTTCAGTATAATAACCAAAATGTAATGTCATTATAAAGATTCAACAAATTGAATAAGCACATATTTTTTTTAGGAGTAGCCAAAATGAAGATGAGTTAATTTCTCATTTACTTAAAAGTAAGAACAAACTAAGGCAGGCATTTTGTGTAATCCACTGCTGTATTCAGAACTGTGTCATCATGATCTCTTATTATTATTTGGCACAGGAGCTAATTAACTGTTTTCACACTTTCCACCCCTCAGTGTCCCCATGACCACCACACTCTCTACAGACCTAGAACAGCTGTTAAGTATTTATTTTTTTTTTCCACTGAGATGAAAAAATAAATAAAATAAATAAATAACATTCAAAAATATCTAACAAAACCATGTGTGCCATTTTATTGCTGTGGTAAAAAAAGCACATAAACTAAAGACAAATGTTGTGAATAAAAATACTGGCATATAAGGAAAACATCTAAAAGTTGCCTGTGCAATCAGTTAAAAGAAATGACACCTTAGATGTCCAACTTGTCCGTAACAACCTTCAGATACATTCTTTGTTCTTTTTAAATGCAAGGTGTTTCATATATGAGCATAGATCATAGAGTCATAGAATCACAAGCTTGGAAATGACCTATAAGATCATCTATTCCAACCGTCTTCACAGTACCACTGCTACCACAAGCTACTAAACCAGAACTCACAGCTCTTCATCCATTCAGTGAGATGAATGAGCTGTTTTTGCTACACAGAAAAGTCTATAAATATCTGTATTTTTAATTAGATAAAAAACATATATATTATTCTATTTATTCATACCCTTGTTTACCTTATGTTGTTATAGAAGCTTCATGACAGAAGTCAGACCTTGAGAAGACCTTCAGACAAGCTCTTGCAATCTATTTCTGGTTATCTTATTGACCGGCCATTATGTTTGGATCAATTATCATAAACCTGACTAAATGACATCATACCCATTTCAAAATGCTGAATGTAAATAATCTAAAAGTTTCCCAAGTTCACTGTGTTGAACAGAGGAAAAGAACTTTCCTTCTTCTTAATAGTTTCACTACTATACCTTCAACTGTCCACTCTCAGCAAGATTATCTGTTCTCCTGGTCAAAATCACAATATTCCAGCAGCAACTGTAGCAACAGAAAGTTCCAGCCATGACTTGGAACACTTGTAATTACTTGGATGAAGTTATATACATATGCAAATGTTTTACAAAGTGCAGGTAATCATGTCTTTAAATTTTAATGCATAATTTAAACACTATTTTAATCCATGCCAAGAAATATATATTTGGAATCTTTGCTTATTTGCTTGTTTCATTTTTGAATTTATGTTTTTTGATTTGTAGCAGACAGCAAATCTACAATGGCTGCAGAAAACAAAACAAAACAATCACAGATAAAGAAACAACCAAAAAATAAAAATCTGTAAATGTGGTGGAATAAACAAAGGAAGGAATAGAAAAACAAGTCAATAACATTGGACCAGTATGAAAGCCCTTTGATTTTTAGGCTCATACTTTTTTTTCCTATCCCCCATTCTTTTCACTTTTTTTTGAGACTATGAAGTTCTTATAGAATAAGAAGTATAACAGCATGCTTGTAAAGGTGGTTACTGTATTTTAGATCTCTATGTTGTTTAGAGTATTACTAACATTTGACATTCAGCATCTGTTATAGTTTTCATAGAATGTTGAAGAACACCAAAGATGGTAAAAAGGGTCTACAGTGTAAGATATGTGAGGAACAGCTGGGGCCCCTCGGTTTATTTAGCCTAGAGAAGAGGAGATGAAGAGAGGCCTCATGGCAGCCTACACCTTTCTCACAAGGGAAGCAGAGGGGAAGACGTTAATCTCTCTGGTGTCACTGACAGAAAAAGATTCTTCACTGAGGTGGTGACTGGGCCCTGTAAAAGGTTCCTTAGTGAACTGGTCAAGGCACCAAACTTGCCATGGTTCTGTGATTCTAATTTCACTTCTATTTAGCAAAAAGGTAGGATATTTATTCCTGCTTTGACACTGTTTCATATACTTTGAATTACATGAGTGATAAGTATTTAGTAATAGGACTATGATGTGAGCTACCAGTTGCATTCTGGAATGATATAGTGATAATTTAACACAAAAAAAATCCTCATGATGTTAAGAAATAAAGCAAATGAAAATGATGTTGCTATCTTGATGGCCTCTCATCAAGCACTCTTTAACCTTTGTTAAACGTCTTGTGTTTGCCATGCATTAGATTTAAAGATCTAGATAAATGAATTAATTCACAGTTATTCCCTTGAGAAACACTATTGATTTTTATGAAAATGAATTAAACATTCACTATCAATTAAGCTCTGTATTTGATTTTTTAGAAGAGTTATCTCCTCACTGAATAAGAAATTTACCTGCCAGCAAACATACTGTTGTACTGTCTATGTATTGGCTTACATATTGGATAAGCAAAACCCGATTGCTTTCTTGCTTATACTGCATCATGATTATACATTATCATTAGACTTCTCTTTTCCAGGAGCAATACCAGTTAAATGATATAGTTTATGCTAGGATTCTTTACTATGTAAATCAGTAGAAATTTAATTTTATAAGAAGCTTGTTCCCTCACCTTCTCCAAAACAAACAAACAAACAAAAACAACACCACAAACCAAATCAGAGCAAAAACAACAAATAGAAAGAACAACAAAAAAGCAAGTTGTTTGTCTGGACTTTGATAACTAAAAAAATATATATTTTTTTTTTTTCTCCCCTAAGGAGACTCTTGGGGCAATTTTGAGTACTTGGGCACTTCTTTTTCTTTTTCTTCTCTGATTTATACTATAAAGCTAAATTTAGTTGTCTCTTTTGGTCTTCGTTATGTTAGAAGTATCATTGTTTAGAAGTTTGGATGCAAAATATAAAATATAAAATTCAGCTTTGAAAGCCAATGATTAAAATACATGCACTGACCAAAAAGAAAATCTTTTCAGAGATGGAAAGAAATATATTAGAAAAATACTGATTTTCTAACCATGGAGATCCCACAGTAGAGTATTATAAGTTATTCTATCCAGTAATTGGAGCGACATACGTGAAAAAAAGATAAAGTCTTATAGTACGAAAATGAACTGAAAGTGAACATCATTTATCATGTTTTTTTCCCCACTAAATTATTTCCTAAATAAAGGAATGTTTTATTCCCCACTAAATTTTTTTTGTCCTTTTTTTTTTTTTTCTCTTGAAACATAAAACATTTTTATCTCTCCATGTTTTTTTCATTCCTTTGCATTTCTGAAATAAATATTTTGTGACCTACTGTGATTCCAAGCATTCGTTAATGGCAAATAAAGTGTTTTATTTTATTTTATTTTATTTTTTCCTTCTGCTCCTGTTTATATTGCATCCAAGCTATTGTGACTACTCTTTGCCTATGGACAGACAACCTGAACTCCACTTTGAATGCATAAACATTTCTAGAGTGGACAGAAGAAGCAGTGGGACACTATCTACCTCAATAGTACCCCTATCTACATTCACTGGACTTTCAGTGAATTTGAATTGCTATTTTGCATTTAGACTTAATGTGCACACTTCAGCACTTAGATGTGCTGAATGGACCAATAAAAACACAATGTTGCTTGCTCAAGTGGCTTGAGCACAAAGAAATTGTGATAAATGTGAAACTGATGATCTGTAGGGTTGTTCCCACTCACAGTAAAAGAGAGATCCTTACATGTGGGTCAGCAAATGCAAGTACAGTTTGTTTCTGTGTTGTGCAGTGTAGTAAGTTCACTGTTTTAATACCAGTATACTTTTTCCTTCCTTCCTTCCTTCCTTCCTTCCTTCCTTCCTTCCTTCCTTCCTTCCTTCCTTCCTTCCTTCCTTCCTTCCTTCCT